>OV839569.1:59565723-60147781 GCA_929447395.1 Epistrophe grossulariae | reverse complement strand
TTGGCAGCAGATTTTTGGCGTGAAAGGAAACCAAACGATATTTATACCATATGTAGTCCTGGGGAAGGTGATAACGAATACGTTTGTCTGCCAGTACGTAGTGGCAGCGTTTCCAAGAAAAAGTTAATCAAAAGAACAACTTTTCTGAAAATAGAAATAGTGAGGGAAACCACTTCATCGTGGATGCATCGCATCCCAACGCCCTCGATTCCGTGATTACAAATATGGTTTCGACAGACGTCTAAATGGCCGCCAAACCCCCGACAGACGTCGCCGAAAATGTATTTTTGTTGGCATTTTCAAAATTTTGGGAAATGAAAGGACTTTACCCCCTGAGTGCAAATATGTACACGACAGACGCCTAAGTGGCCGCCAAACCCTCGACAGACGTCCCCGAAAATGAATTTTTGGGAATTTTCAGAATTTTGGGAAACAACCTTAAATGTATCTCAAATGAAAGGTCTTGACCCCTGAGTGCAAATATGTACACGAAAGACGTCTAAGTGGCCGCAAACCCGCGACAGACGCGATTAAAATCGCAGATGCCATCGATTTCAAGTTGTTTCCCAAAAGTCTAAAAACGCAAAAAAAATGCATTTTCGGCGACGTCTGCGGTGGTTTTGCGGCCACCTATACGTCTGTCAGAAACATATTTGTAATCAGGGAATCAAGGGCGTTGAGATGCGATGCATTTGAAGTGGTTTCCCTCACTATTTATTTTCAGAAAAGTTGAACTTTCGATGCACTTTTTCTTGGAAACGCTGCCACTACGTACTGGTAGACGAACGTATTCGCTATCAGTATTACCTTCTCCAGGACTAAATATGGTATAAATATCGTTTGGATTCCTTTCACGCCAAAAATCTGCTGCCAGCTATTAGACTAATACATTTCATTCATTATTGTTTCGTTATTTTTACAAACAGTGTTCTAGTAAAATAGCCAATTACAATCCTCCCCTTTAGAAGTTCCACTGTAATACAATAACTTCTTGGAATACACATCAGTTTACCCTTGACTCCAATTTCAGACGATCTGTCAAAAAAAAAAGCACCACAAACATACAGGGTGTCCCGAAATCACCGCCTCAGAAGAAAACCATGAGTTCCTGAGGTCATTTCAAGTCGAAAAACTTAAGAGGTAATTTTCTCGTTTTCGCTTCGTTTTCGACTTATAACGGTTTTTATGATTTTTATTCTTTTTTCCTTTGACTGGCTCTTACTTTGCCAAACTACAACCGGTTTTTGAAATTTTTAGTGCAGCCAAGCACTACTTCCACAAAAAAGAGATTATGTTTTTGGCCGCACTAGCTGTATTTATTGTGGCTCTATTTTTCACTCCCCATTTGATGTGCATCGGTATTTCCTCTTATATCCTTGCCTGTTTTCCCAACGCTCGCACTTTGCTTAATCATTTTAAGGGCATTCAAAACCCTTAATCCTCATAACAACAACAAAGTACATAATATCAGAAAACAAGTTTGTTAACATAACTCAAACGAAGATGCTAAAGTTTTTTTTTGTTAATGAAATTTTTAACATTTAGCTAACTTGGATTAACACAAGTTGGACCAGGATATTTTTACATATTTAAATCAGACTCCTCAATGTTTGCTACACTTGTATAATCCTGAAGCCACACAAGCTAGCTATTACTCGCTCGTGTGACTAAGGTTACAATAACATTTATTTTATTTTCGAGGAAATACAAATATAAAATAATTAATTAATTAATTAATAATTAATTAATAATTAATTAATAATTAATTAATAGTAAGTATTAACATTAAGATTTTATATTTTTTAGAGTTCTACACTACATCGGCAGTCCGTTTACATAGAAATAAATTCAGAAAAAAGTCAAATTAAATTGTGCTTAGATTTTCTTCGTATAAAGGCTCCCCTAAACCAATGCGTAACATTCGGAACGACGACGAAACTTTCGGATGTCAATATAATTTACATCAGATTCGCTTGTTCCCATAGTCGCGTTCGTGTGTGTACTCTCATTTATAGCCTTTTAAATATATTTTGACAACCGAAAATTTCGTCGTCGTTCCGAATGTTTTGCTTTGGTTTGGCGGAGCCTGTAGGCTGTTTTATTTTAGTAGTATTAAGAATTTTTGTATTATAAAAAAAATCTTAAATATAAAAGAGTGGTAAGAAAATTATTACAAGATAGAGTGAACATTAACCAACAGAATTTAGCCTGATAAAAATAAGAAACCATATATTGATTTAATTTAATGTTTTTACTTACAATATTTTAGAAATTTTGAGTCTGGGGATTTTTTAAATTTAGTCTTAGGTTCCAGTTATAGCTTTCATTGAAAACGATCATTGAAAATTTTAATTGTTAATTTTGAGGCGTCTAGAAAGAAAAATATGTTAATATTTTGATGCCAATATAAAGCTTATGGCTCAATTATTATTTCTATCAAAAAAAATTTCCATTTCGACCAAACCTTTCAAATGCAATAACTTTAAATTTTTCAATCATCAATGGTAAGGTAGTTCAATCATTGAAAAAATAAAAGTTATTTTATGCGGAATCTTGGACCAAAATGAAAATTTTTTTTGGCTAAATATAATAAATGAGTCATAACCTTAATTTTCCCATATACCTAAATAAAAACTGATTTTCCTTTCTCAAGGCCTCAAAATTGATTATTAAAATTTTCAATGATCGTTTTCAATGAAAGCTATAACTGGCCCCTTAGGCAGATTTTATGTTTGATTAAGCGAATTTTACGATTCACATAAATGTTTCATTCAATTTGATTCTTTAGAAAGCCGTGTAAAACCAGTAGGATTTGTATTATGGAGTTAATTTTATGAAGGTATGTGCGAATAGTAGTTCTTGTCGGCGTTTCGTGAACTTAAAAAAAAAACTACCAGCAGGCCATGTTATTCGTATCACTAGTTAGCTGTCTCGTGTACAGATACACTAACAGATATAAACGCTACTAGTTTTACTCGTCTCTCTAAACCCCAGGTTAAATAAGTTTAAGTTTTAATCTTTCCAGTGCAAAGCTTTAAGCCAGAACCACACCTATCTCGTGTGGGTGTGGTGTGTTGTGAAGCCGACTTTGCACAATAACCAGAGTTTTCTGTTGTAAACTGTCATTTGTTGCTATCTCTATTACTACTTATTTCCGAGCACTATCTTATTTTATTGACACAACACATCACACGAGACAAATATGGCTCTACCCATATGAAATATTTTGAAGCGATCGCGAATCACCACTCCACAACACACCACACAAGATAAATGTGGTTCCGGCTTCGCTACTGTGTTTATTTTTAAAATCTCAGTAGGTACCATCTGTTTGTTTTAATTTCTGTAAACCTAGCTACGTTAAGACGGTTATTGCATGCAATAAGCCCACCCTGCAGCCACATTTTTAGGGCTAAAAAAATGTTCCATAAAATGGATGATTTGAATTTAACTTCAGTGATGATTATGTATTTTTTTTCATAGGATGACAATTTGTAAAACGTGTAAATATGTACGAGTATTTCGCTTAAAAATTTGTTTTAATTAAATTATGACGTTATTTCTTGAGATTCTTATATACTAAATAGATTATTTTCTTTAACATAACTTCATATTTAACTGACTTTACTTTATGTAGTTAAACTAAGAAAAGAAAAATCGTAAGCTTACATACATATTATATTGAAATTGTATTTTATTATAATTTGTTGAACCCATTTACAAATATATTAGATAATAGTCCAGCTATCTATACTCAAGGGATTTTACATTTTAAGACTAATATAAAATGACGAATCAATTATATAAAAACAAATCTATAATAATTGTTTTCTTTTAATTATATATATATATATCTATATTTTATACACATATTTGAATTATAATAACCTAAATGAATTATAAACAGAACACAACGGGATCTAGCGGATTATACTCAGGCACCACCTCCACCACCGCCGCCACCGCCAAAAACATCTTGTTCAAATTTAAATTCAACCGGTGGTGTTGGCATCGGTCAAGGTTTGTATTTTTCAAACAGAATCACTGTTTTCTTCCTTTTTTTGTTGTTTAAAGTAGATTTTCGACAAAGGGAAACGAGTAAATTTGTTTTGTTGTATGATAATTTTTCTTTAGTGATCTAGCGCTGGACGAACCATTTCGACTGAAGCCATCACCCAAAACATATTAATTGTGGTCGAAAGTATAAATACGATTTTTTTTGTCTCCTAGTTTTACTTGTTTCTCTTTTAAATTTGGAAATTGTTAAAGGATAAAAAACAGTCATCTGGAGTGTGCGTGTTGATTAAAAACTAAGAAAATCGAATGATCAAATGGAATTATTTCAAAATTTGTATTTATCACTTATTTGTAGACTTAATTGCTTTTACGAAATTATTATTGTTTGTTTGTTTTATAACGCATAAAAATGTCTTTGAGGCTTTAGCTTATTTCACTTCTGTACATGACTGATTTAATATTCTGTATTCAGAATGATTAATTATATTTGTTTAAATTCTTAAGAAATCACATATCTGTTTTTTTTTCTTTTCTTTTTACCTTATTTGAAATGTAAACTCAATGGTTTATCGACTCTTCGTACTTCTATTATTTCAAATTTTACAATTTTTTGTTTCATGCATATGAACAATTAATCAGAAGATTCTTCCTTCTGATTAATTGTTCATATTTTTTAATAATAAAAGATAATTCTTCCATTGGAAAAGGAAAAAACTTAGTCAACATTTTCCTTTCGCCAAAAATTGTGACGGAATACACGTTTGTCTGTTTGTTCCTCCGCTGGGCGTTCATAGGGCAAGTACTGATAAAACTATTTATTTGCGGTATGAGTTGCATTTGCAAGCCTAGCCTTAGGTGCCAGTTATAGCTTTCATTGAAAGAAATAATAATTCTTTATATTCAAAAACTTAAAATTAAATGGTACCTTAGAGGAATTAACTTGTTAAAGCTTTATGTGTTTTAATACTAATCACTTTTAAATATATAAATCTCAGAAACTAAGCTTACCGACAAGATGTGATTAGAATTTTTTGCTTCCAAAATGTTTGACTATGTACCAGACATTTATATTTTCAAAACTATTTAGACTTATCGCAAAATGCAAACAAAATGAGCTTGCCAAATTAAATTTAGAGGTCCAATTTTCATACCACATTTTTCATTTTGTCAATGATCAACTCGAGAGATCTATGAGATGAAGCCGTTTTAAATATAACGACATTAGGAAGCCGTTCATTCGGCACGCTGCACTGGATGGCTACTTCTCTAGATATTTATCTACATATATTAACAGTTCCATTTTAAAAGATCGGAAACTTCGAAATTTTATAAACGTTTAATTTTTGTTACTACAATATTTTACATTAAGCTACAGCACACCTATAGTCTAGTGTCTACACGTCTCAAAAATACCGTTATGGTTACTGTGGGTCGAAAGGATATAAACCTGTTAACTAATCAACGTAAATTTCAGCTTTTTAAAATGCAGCCATTTTTATCATCAGTAGAAACCTTAACAATTTGTGTGGGAGTCACGAAATAAACCCCAAGTCTTTAAATCGGGTAAAACATATTCATCGAGTATATGAATCCATGCTTTCCACTTTTCGGCGTGTTCATGAAGGGAGAACGACGATTTCTAAACTTTATCGAAAAGAACAAAATAAAGGAGTAAGACTTGGGAATTTCGAAAAAAAACGTATACACAACGCAACGCATGACATACCCTAACCCTTATATACCAACCAATACCAATTGATAAGTTTTTTTTTTACATTTCAACATACACAAATATGCACCAACGATATTTTGTTCATTTTTATTATTCGGTTGGTTAAAATGTTTTGTATTTTTAATAATGCTGTCGTTCCATACAAAACATTGGTAGGTATTTAATTTGAGTTTGTCATTTTATAAGAAATTAAATTTTGGTTCATTTAACATTCATACAAGTTCTGACAAAATCTGGACACTAAAATGTTTCGACTTTAATAAAAATTAACTTGTTTTACATAAAACTCTAGTCTGTACAGAAATAATTAAGTCTTTCGCCGTTTTTTGTATTTGCTTTATTTTTTTGTTTTATTCGTTTTGCTAATTTACATGAAAATTAATTTTTTGTTATAAATAAAATTAATAAAAAAAAAAACATTTGGACTTCTTTAAGAAAAGCGCATACACTCAAAAGCATGCGTCATTCGATTATTATTGTTATCGTAACATTTTAGATTTAAGAATAAAAAAAAAAGAAAGAGATTTTTCAGGTTTTTATCTGTCAGCCTAGCAACGGAACAACAACTTTCAACGATGGCTTTCTTTTTTAATAAGTATTTTCTTTATAATAAAATTAAAAACCAAATATTTTAAGACTTGCAATAAAACTAGAATAGACGCTTAAGATCGTTTATGCATTCAGTTCTTGTGAAATAACAAGTTTCGTAAATTTTCCTCTATATCAATAGATAACGGACCTGAGCCACCAACGACTACAACAGCAGCTGCATCAGAGACTAATCAGTCTACAGCACCAACCCACACGACTCAAAGTCAAAAGCCTGTAGGACATCATCCTGGTTATATAGGTATGATGCGCTACAACTCGGAACAAGTGCGCAGAATGGATGGAGGTGGACCACAGCTACCTAGGCCTCAATACTCTTCGGGGCCACCACCACCAAGGGGACGAATGATGTTTAATAACAACTACAGTAACATGAGACCCTCAGCTCAACATGAAACCAACTATCGTATGGGGTTCGGTCCACCACCCTATCGGGGTGAAGGTCCCGGCCAGGGCATGAACTATGGCCCCCGTAGGATGCAACGGTAGTGATGAACTGAATTAAAATCAATTATTATATTCTAACAATTAAGGCATATTTATTTACATTTTTATTTTTTAAATACGCAAACCAAATAAGCTGAAATAGGCACATGTTTTAATTTTTTTTATTTAAACATAGATCCGATATATTTATATAAATATTTAGAGTTAAGAAATTGGTTGAATTAAATAAATTAGAAGAACTACCAGTACCCGATGAAGTAAACTGACTAAGTAGTGCTGTGACATGATTAAAAGAAACACACATTTATTTAATATTCATCAAGTATTGATTTAAAAAATTTGATGCCTATTTTACGTGACTTTTAAAGTCCAAACAAAGATCAAGTAGATTTTATCAATTTTAATTTTAGTTATATACATACACAATACATATTATATATACATAATAAGAATATCTTTAGTATTTTAGCGCAATCATAAAGCTGATAGTATAGAAACAGTTTTTTTTAAATAAAATGAATACAAAAAAATGAACTGAAATTAAATATGATTTTTTTTTGGTTGGGATATGGTAAAGTACAATGCACCATTTTTACAATAAAAAGCTTTCTGTTTAAATAGTATACATACAAACACAAACAAGAACAAAAATTGAACAAAAAAAATATTGAAAAAACAAATACACCTACAATATCCATGCTATGTATAGCCGTCTGTGTAGTGTCAAAAACCATATGTGCTGTAATAAAAATCGGAAATTGACCGCCTCCTGATTTAGATCCATTTTCTATTTAGTTAAAATTTTTCTTTCACCAGCATTTTTCTTCAATCAAATTCCATGAGAAACCAGTAACACCGGATCGTAAATACCCCTTTTATGATTTTTATATTTTTATAAAATTTCTTCGATGTCTATGTTTACAAAAGAGAATTAAATCTTAAATTCAGTTAATAGGCTTTCGAATGACCGTTCTGAAAAAACCTTCTTTTACCTTTACAGCTAATTAATAACCCTCTTAATTGTGCTTTTTTTATTACAAAAATTGTTCTTTTGATAATTATTTTCCTTTAATATTATTATTTATAATTACTTGCGATTTATAGGCAGAGTCATTTTTACATAATTTGCCGCTCAATTTGCCGCTCTAGAAAGTTTTAGAATTTTTTACTCACCGTTTAAGAAAATGAATATCCAAGTACATAAAAGATAGGTCAGCTAGTTTCAGAAATTGGTCAGCCTTGGATTTTTTTAAATTAATTTTTAAAAGTTTTGTTTTTTGGGATATTCGAAAAAATATATATAATTTGAAAGGTAACTCAATCCTCATAAAAGGTCAGCTAGTTTCGGAAATTGGTCAGCTATAGATTTTTTTTTATGAATTAAAAAAAAAAAAATTCAAGGTCACTAGTATAAGACTTTTAGCACCTCATTAGTGGAATTTCGCAAAAAAATGCATACCATCTGAAAGGTTATTTTATACTTATAAAAGGTCAGCTATTTTCGGAGGTTGGTCAGGCATAGATTTTTTTAATTTTTTTTCAAGGTCACTAGTATAAGGGTTTTAGCACCTCGTTTGTGGAATTTCACAAAAAAATCTATGCCTGACCAATCTCCGAAAATAGCTGACCTTTTATAAGTATAAAATAACCTTTCAGATGGTATGCATTTTTTTTTCGAAATTCCACTAATGAGATGCTAAAAGTCTTATACTGTGACCTTGAAATTTTTTTTTAAATTCATAAAAAAAATTCTATGCCTGAACAATTTCCGAATATAGCTGACCTTTTATAAGTATAACATAACCTTTCATATGGTATGCTTTTTTTGTGAAAATCCAAAAATGGAGTGCTAAAAGTCTTATACTACAGACCTTGAATTTTTTTTTTTTTTTATTCATAAAAAAAAATCTATAGCTGACCAATTTCCGAAACTAGCTGACCTTTTATGAGGATTGAGTTACCTTTCAAATGATTTATATTTTTTTCGAATATCCCAAAAAAAAAACTTTTAAAAATTAATTAAAAAAAATCCAAGGCTGACCAATTTCTGAAACTAGCTGACCTTTTATGAGGATTGAGTTACCTTTCAGATGGTATATTTTTTATTCGAATATCCCATAAATGAGGTGCCAAAAATCGCTTATGACCTTGAAAAAGTTCATGCTTGGATTACATGTTTTCTAAGCCTGACCAATTTCTGAAAATAGCTGACCTTTTATGACCAGTTAGTGACCTTTTAGATGGCATAGTTTTTTTGCGAATATCCCATATATGAGGTGCTAAGATCCCGGAGCCCTTTCTATATGGATAAATAAATATATGGACAAATAAACATTTTATTCTGGCGGTAAATGGCTTTTACGAGTATAAAGTAAATGGTGTCGTTAGTGTAAAGAAAAGAGAGCAAATACATTCAAAATAAATTGACATGATTTTCATGGGATGATTTTTATGGATCATTTAATCGATAACAAAACTCATGACTAGAGAAAAATAATTTTTTTTTTACATAAATCAACATAATTTTTACGCTGCTTTAAAACTATGTTGTATCACACAGGTTGACACGGTTATTGGTACCGACCGATGCAAAAAATCATAAAAAAATCTATGCCTGACCAATCTCCGAAAATAGCTGACCTTTTATAAGTATAAAATAACCTTTCAGATGGTATGCTTTTTTTCGAAATTCCACTAATGAGATGCTAAAAGTCTTATACTGTGACCTTGAAATTTTTTTTTAAATTCATAAAAAAAATTCTATGCCTGACCAATTTCCGAATATAGCTGACCTTTTATAAGTATAACATAACCTTTCATATGGTATGCTTTTTTTGTGAAATTCCACAAATGAGGTGCTAAAAGTCTTATACTACAGGCCTTGAATTTTTTTTTTTTTTTTAATTCATAAAAAAAAATCTATAGCTGACCAATTTCCGAAACTAGCTGACCTTTTATGAGGATTGAGTTACCTTTCAAATGATTTATATTTTTTTCGAATATCCAAAAAAACAAAACTTTTAAAAATTAATTAAAAAAAATCCAAGGCTGATCAATTTCTGAAACTAGCTGACCTTTTATGAGGATTGAGTTACCTTTCAGATGGTATATTTTTTATTCGAATATCCCATAAATGAGGTGCCAAAAATCGCTTATGACCTTGAAAAAGTTCAAGCTTGGATTACATGTTTTCTAAGCCTGACCAATTTCTGAAAATAGCTGAACTTTTATGACCAGTTAGTGACCTTTTAGATGGCATAGTTTTTTGCGAATATCCCATATATGAGGTGCTAAGATCCCGGAGCCCTTTCTATATGGATAAATAAATATATGGACAAATAAACATTTTATTCTGGCGGTAAATGGCTATTACGAGTATAAGTAAATGGTGTCGTTAGAGTAAAGAAAAGAGACAGCAAAAATTTTAGTTATATACATACACAATACATATTATATATACATAATAAGAATATCTTTAGCATTTTAGCGCAATCATAAAGCTGATAGTATAGAAACAGTTTTTTTTAAATAAAATGAATACAAAAAAATGAACTGAAATTAAATATGATTTTTTTTTGGTTGGGATATGGTAAAGTACAATGCACCATTTTTACAATAAAAAGCTTTCTGTTTAAATAGTATACATACAAACACAAACAAGAACAAAAATTGAACAAAAAAATATTGAAAAAACAAATACACCTACAATATCCATGCTATGTATAGCCGTCTGTGTAGTGTCAAAAACCATATGTGCTGTAATAAAAATCGGAAATTGACCGCCTCCTGATTTAGATCCATTTTCTATTTAGTTAAAATTTTTCTTTCACCAGCATTTTTCTTCAATCAAATTCCATGAGAAACCAGTAACACCGGATCGTAAATACCCCTTTTATGATTTTTATATTTTTATAAAATTTCTTCGATATCTATGTTTACAAAAGAGAATTAAATCTTAAATTCAGTTAATAGGCTTTCGAATGACCGTTCTGAAAAAACCTTCTTTTACCTTTACAGCTAATTAATAACCCTCTTAATTGTGCTTTTTTTATTACAAAAATTGTTCTTTTGATAATTATTTTCCTTTAATATTATTATTTATAATTACTTGCGATTTATAGGCAGAGTCATTTTTACATAATTTGCCGCTCAATTTGCCGCTCTAGAAAGTTTTAGAATTTTTTACTCACCGTTTAAGAAAATGAATATCCAAGTACATAAAAGATAGGTCAGCTAGTTTCAGAAATTGGTCAGCCTTGGATTTTTTTAAATTAATTTTTAAAAGTTTTGTTTTTTGGGATATTCGAAAAAATATATATAATTTGAAAGGTAACTCAATCCTCATAAAAGGTCAGCTAGTTTCGGAAATTGGTCAGCTATAGATTTTTTTTTATGAATTAAAAAAAAAAAAATTCAAGGTCACTAGTATAAGACTTTTAGCACCTCATTAGTGGAATTTCGCAAAAAAATGCATACCATCTGAAAGGTTATTTTATACTTATAAAAGGTCAGCTATTTTCGGAGGTTGGTCAGGCATAGATTTTTTTAATTTTTTTTCAAGGTCACTAGTATAATAGTTTTAGCACCTCGTTTGTGGAATTTCACAAAAAAATCTATGCCTGACCAATCTCCGAAAATAGCTGACCTTTTATAAGTATAAAATAACCTTTCAGATGGTATGCATTTTTTTTTCGAAATTCCACTAATGAGATGCTAAAAGTCTTATACTGTGACCTTGAATTTTTTTTTTAATTCATAAAAAAAATTCTATGCCTGACCAATTTCCGAATATAGCTGACCTTTTATAAGTATAACATAACCTTTCATATGGTATGCTTTTTTTGTGAAATTCCAAAAATGGAGTGCTAAAAGTCTTATACTACAGACCTTGAATTTTTTTTTTTTTTTATTCATAAAAAAAAATTTATAGCTGACCAATTTCCGAAACTAGCTGACCTTTTATGAGGATTGAGTTACCTTTCAAATAATTTATATTTTTTTCGAATATCCCAAAAAAAAAAACTTTTAAAAATTAATTAAAAAAAATCCAAGGCTGACCAATTTCTGAAACTAGCTGACCTTTTATGAGGATTGAGTTACCTTTCAGATGGTATATTTTTTATTCGAATATCCCATAAATGAGGTGCCAAAAATCGCTTATGACCTTGAAAAAGTTCATGCTTGGATTACATGTTTTCTAAGCCTGACCAATTTCTGAAAATAGCTGACCTTTTATGACCAGTTAGTGACCTTTTAGATGGCATAGTTTTTTTGCGAATATCCCATATATGAGGTGCTAAGATCCCGGAGCCCTTTCTATATGGATAAATAAATATATGGACAAATAAACATTTTATTCTGGCGGTAAATGGCTTTTACGAGTATAAAGTAAATGGTGTCGTTAGTGTAAAGAAAAGAGAGCAAATACATTCAAAATAAATTGACATGATTTTCATGGGATGATTTTTATGGATCATTTAATCGATAACAAAACTCATGACTAGAGAAAAATAATTTTTTTTTACATAAATCAACATAATTTTTACGCTGCTTTAAAACTATGTTGTATCACACAGGTTGACACGGTTATTGGTACCGACCGATGCAAAAAATCATAAAAAAATCTATGCCTGACCAATCTCCGAAAATAGCTGACCTTTTATAAGTATAAAATAACCTTTCAGATGGTATGCTTTTTTTTCGAAATTCCACTAATGAGATGCTAAAAGTCTTATACTGTGACCTTGAAATTTTTTTTTAAATTCATAAAAAAAATTCTATGCCTGACCAATTTCCGAATATAGCTGACCTTTTATAAGTATAACATAACCTTTCATATGGTATGCTTTTTTTGTGAAATTCCACAAATGAGGTGCTAAAAGTCTTATACTACAGGCCTTGAATTTTTTTTTTTTTTTTAATTCATAAAAAAAAATCTATAGCTGACCAATTTCCGAAACTAGCTGACCTTTTATGAGGATTGAGTTACCTTTCAAATGATTTATATTTTTTTCGAATATCCAAAAAAACAAAACTTTTAAAAATTAATTAAAAAAAATCCAAGGCTGACCAATTTCTGAAACTAGCTGACCTTTTATGAGGATTGAGTTACCTTTCAGATGGTATATTTTTTATTCGAATATCCCATAAATGAGGTGCCAAAAATCGCTTATGACCTTGAAATAGTTCAAGCTTGGATTACATGTTTTCTAAGCCTGACCAATTTCTGAAAATAGCTGAACTTTTATGACCAGTTAGTGACCTTTTAGATGGCATAGTTTTTTGCGAATATCCCATATATGAGGTGCTAAGATCCCGGAGCCCTTTCTATATGGATAAATAAATATATGGACAAATAAACATTTTATTCTGGCGGTAAATGGCTATTACGAGTATAAGTAAATGGTGTCGTTAGAGTAAAGAAAAGAGACAGCAAAAATTTTAGTTATATACATACACAATACATATTATATATACATAATAAGAATATCTTTAGTATTTTAGCGCAATCATAAAGCTGATAGTATAGAAACAGTTTTTTTTAAATAAAATGAATACAAAAAAATGAACTGAAATTAAATATGATTTTTTTTTGGTTGGGATATGGTAAAGTACAATGCACCATTTTTACAATAAAAAGCTTTCTGTTTAAATAGTATACATACAAACACAAACAAGAACAAAAATTGAACAAAAAAATATTGAAAAAACAAATACACCTACAATATCCATGCTATGTATAGCCGTCTGTGTAGTGTCAAAAACCATATGTGCTGTAATAAAAATCGGAAATTGACCGCCTCCTGATTTAGATCCATTTTCTATTTAGTTAAAATTTTTCTTTCACCAGCATTTTTCTTCAATCAAATTCCATGAGAAACCAGTAACACCGGATCGTAAATACCCCTTTTATGATTTTTATATTTTTATAAAATTTCTTCGATATCTATGTTTACAAAAGAGAATTAAATCTTAAATTCAGTTAATAGGCTTTCGAATGACCGTTCTGAAAAAACCTTCTTTTACCTTTACAGCTAATTAATAACCCTCTTAATTGTGCTTTTTTTATTACAAAAATTGTTCTTTTGATAATTATTTTCCTTTAATATTATTATTTATAATTACTTGCGATTTATAGGCAGAGTCATTTTTACATAATTTGCCGCTCAATTTGCCGCTCTAGAAAGTTTTAGAATTTTTTACTCACCGTTTAAGAAAATGAATATCCAAGTACATAAAAGATAGGTCAGCTAGTTTCAGAAATTGGTCAGCCTTGGATTTTTTTAAATTAATTTTTAAAAGTTTTGTTTTTTGGGATATTCGAAAAAATATATATAATTTGAAAGGTAACTCAATCCTCATAAAAGGTCAGCTAGTTTCGGAAATTGGTCAGCTATAGATTTTTTTTTATGAATTAAAAAAAAAAAATTCAAGGTCACTAGTATAAGACTTTTAGCACCTCATTAGTGGAATTTCGCAAAAAAATGCATACCATCTGAAAGGTTATTTTATACTTATAAAAGGTCAGCTATTTTCGGAGGTTGGTCAGGCATAGATTTTTTTAATTTTTTTTCAAGGTCACTAGTATAATAGTTTTAGCACCTCGTTTGTGGAATTTCACAAAAAAATCTATGCCTGACCAATCTCCGAAAATAGCTGACCTTTTATAAGTATAAAATAACCTTTCAGATGGTATGCATTTTTTTTTCGAAATTCCACTAATGAGATGCTAAAAGTCTTATACTGTGACCTTGAAATTTTTTTTTAAATTCATAAAAAAAATTCTATGCCTGACCAATTTCCGAATATAGCTGACCTTTTATAAGTATAACATAACCTTTCATATGGTATGCTTTTTTTGTGAAAATCCAAAAATGGAGTGCTAAAAGTCTTATACTACAGACCTTGAATTTTTTTTTTTTTTTATTCATAAAAAAAAATCTATAGCTGACCAATTTCCGAAACTAGCTGACCTTTTATGAGGATTGAGTTACCTTTCAAATGATTTATATTTTTTTCGAATATCCCAAAAAAAAAAACTTTTAAAAATTAATTAAAAAAAATCCAAGGCTGACCAATTTCTGAAACTAGCTGACCTTTTATGAGGATTGAGTTACCTTTCAGATGGTATATTTTTTATTCGAATATCCCATAAATGAGGTGCCAAAAATCGCTTATGACCTTGAAAAAGTTCATGCTTGGATTACATGTTTTCTAAGCCTGACCAATTTCTGAAAATAGCTGACCTTTTATGACCAGTTAGTGACCTTTTAGATGGCATAGTTTTTTTGCGAATATCCCATATATGAGGTGCTAAGATCCCGGAGCCCTTTCTATATGGATAAATAAATATATGGACAAATAAACATTTTATTCTGGCGGTAAATGGCTTTTACGAGTATAAAGTAAATGGTGTCGTTAGTGTAAAGAAAAGAGAGCAAATACATTCAAAATAAATTGACATGATTTTCATGGGATGATTTTTATGGATCATTTAATCGATAACAAAACTCATGACTAGAGAAAAATAATTTTTTTTTACATAAATCAACATAATTTTTACGCTGCTTTAAAACTATGTTGTATCACACAGGTTGACACGGTTATTGGTACCGACCGATGCAAAAAATCATAAAAAAATCTATGCCTGACCAATCTCCGAAAATAGCTGACCTTTTATAAGTATAAAATAACCTTTCAGATGGTATGCTTTTTTTTCGAAATTCCACTAATGAGATGCTAAAAGTCTTATACTGTGACCTTGAAATTTTTTTTTAAATTCATAAAAAAATTCTATGCCTGACCAATTTCCGAATATAGCTGACCTTTTATAAGTATAACATAACCTTTCATATGGTATGCTTTTTTTGTGAAATTCCACAAATGAGGTGCTAAAAGTCTTATACTACAGGCCTTGAATTTTTTTTTTTTTTTTAATTCATAAAAAAAAATCTATAGCTGACCAATTTCCGAAACTAGCTGACCTTTTATGAGGATTGAGTTACCTTTCAAATGATTTATATTTTTTTCGAATATCCAAAAAAACAAAACTTTTAAAAATTAATTAAAAAAAATCCAAGGCTGACCAATTTCTGAAACTAGCTGACCTTTTATGAGGATTGAGTTACCTTTCAGATGGTATATTTTTTATTCGAATATCCCATAAATGAGGTGCCAAAAATCGCTTATGACCTTGAAAAAGTTCAAGCTTGGATTACATGTTTTCTAAGCCTGACCAATTTCTGAAAATAGCTGAACTTTTATGACCAGTTAGTGACCTTTTAGATGGCATAGTTTTTTGCGAATATCCCATATATGAGGTGCTAAGATCCCGGAGCCCTTTCTATATGGATAAATAAATATATGGACAAATAAACATTTTATTCTGGCGGTAAATGGCTATTACGAGTATAAGTAAATGGTGTCGTTAGAGTAAAGAAAAGAGACAGCAAATACATTCAAAATAAATTGACATGATTTTCATGGGATGATTTTTATTGATCATTTAATCGATAACAAAACTCATGACTAGAGAAAAATAATTTTTTTTTACATAAATCAACATAATATTTACGCTGCTTTAAAACTATGTTGTATCACACAGGTTGACACGGTTATTGGTACCGACTTCAATTTTGCCTTAAGAAATGTTTTCCACAGAGTACCTACCTACATATATACATACATAATGTAGGAGCGGGCCTAAATAAAGATGTTATGTCGTGACAAACGGAAACAAACGTATAGACGAAATAATATATATTCAGATGTATGAATTTGTATCGTGCATTTAACTTAAAGAATGTTGAGTTTAGTATTAGTAGAAGTAGAAATTTGGAAGAATTTGCCGCACTGGACTTAAGTCCCTACAGCCCCTATGGTAAAAAGGCCCTGTATACAGGGTGTCCCATAAATGATGGTCCAGCTGAAGCTGGTGATATGCCAGGTCATGACCACTCAGAATTTAGTAACTTGTCCGTCATCATAACGGTTTTCGAGTAACGGCTATTTTTTGGAAATTTCGAAAAACCCCTACTTTGACCCAGTTTTTTGGTCACCCTGTCCATAATTAATTTTTTTTTTTTTATTTTTACATTAAAATATTGCCTAATAATGAGATGAATTCTTTGCATTAAAATGTTTAAAATTTTCTGCACCATTTTGCTAAAAATTCATAAATTTCATGTCGCTTTGATCAAATCTATTTTCTTACTTCATTTTTCAAAAGAGCACAGCACACTGAAAAATTAATTGATGAATTATAAGTACATATTTTCAATTTTGGTATTCCATGTTGTCCTTTCGAAACAATGGATCGAAGTTCGGGAAGTACAAGACACGACAGTTTTTAAGACGTTGTCGGGCTTGTACAAGTGCAGGAGAAGACCATTTTGAAGAATTTTTTTAAATTAAGTAAGACAAAATTTAAGCTAACCGTAAAAATAAAAATTAATAAATCCGCTATTATTTAAAAAAAGATTTATTTTTATTTATTTTAAAACACTGTTTTATTGAGTGAAAATGGTTATAACTTTTGATCTAAGTCTAATATTGGCAAGTTTTATACCTTTTAAGAAACTTCAAAAACATGGCCAATTTTTAGAAATAAAAACCAGTTCTAGTCATACGATTTTTTTTCAATGTGCTCTTTCGAAAAATGAAGTAAAAAAATAGACTTGATCAAAGCGTTATGAAATTTATGAATTTTTAGCAAAATGGTGCAGAAAATTTCAATGCGAAAAATTGATCTCATTATTAGGCAATAAGTGTAAAAATTTAAAAAAAACAAAAATCGATTATGGACAGAGTGACCAAAAAACTGGGTGAAAGTAGGGGTTTTTCGAAATTTCAAAAAATAGCCATTACTCAAAAACAGTAATGATGCAGTACGGACAAGTTACTAAATTCTGAGTGGTTATGACCTGACATATCACCAGTTTCAGTTTGGACCATCATTTATAGGACACCCTACATACATACGTTATGTATGTAGGGGCTGTATAGCAAGTTATACGTAAAAAAATCGAACTTGGGTAGCGCAATTCTGCAGCCGAACGCAGCTTATACGGGTGGCCAAAAATAAAGGTATATTTTACTTTTTTTTTTAGAAAATAATAAAAATCCTATTTTTCAAAAACGTGCTCACAGCTTTTTTTTTAAAAAGGCTACCGTTTTGTATGAAAAATTCCGATTTTGATCAATTTTTTCATAGCGAATGTTTCAAAAAGTTTTAAAAGTATTGTAGGTACCTATACCTAGTAAAATTTTCAATATTTTTTGTTTCATTTTAAAAAGATGTTTAATTCGAAAAAGACTTTCGATTTTTATAAAACTTGGCACCCACCAGTTTTTTAACGTTATCTAGCAGACTGTATACACTAATTATCTCTGAACTTCCATATCGTCTGCTAAATAAGTAAAGCTGCTAAGTCCACAGTACACATATTAAAGGTAATATCATTAGCGTTTTCATTTTTGTTCAGTTCTGCGCATCTGTCAAAATCGAGGTATTATGGTGGTAAAATGGTGGATTCAGTGCCCCTTTCCTTGTCTAATTTCAATATTTTGTTGTTGTTTCTAATGATGCGCGTTGAGTTCCTGTGGGCGCGTTGAGTTCCTGTGGGCACTCGAACAGCCATTTTTAATTTTTTGACATTTCCAACTTTGACAACCTGCTCAATATATTACCTTTAATATGTGTACTGTGGCTAAGTCTACTTTTGCAAATTTTACATCAGGAGAGCAAAAAAACAAATCAGAGTTGCATGCTCCATACAAAAACTGATTTTCTCTTTAGGATTCTGCAACAACTACGATACATTGGACAAAAGTGATTAAACCATTTTGTGCAGAATGTGTTTCTTAAGAAAATGACATCAATATCTTAATTTCGGGCAAACGTGTACTTAGCAGCTTTACGTATTTTGCCGACCGCGACGCACACTGGTAAAATTTCCCAAAAACATGGCCAAAATTATTTTAAATTTTTTTTGGTTTATTTATGCATTAAATATCATTGCAAAAGGCAATTTTTAAGTAAATGCAGTATTTTTAGTAAAATTGTTTTTTTTTTTAATTTTGTTAAAACCCGAAAAAAAGTGAATACAAACAAAAAATTTATTTTTAGAAGAAGTTTTAGTTATTTTCAATTTTCTCAAAAACTAGAAGACATAACACCATCTAGTTTTTAGCCTTTGATGTAATTAAAAAATAAAAAAGTATTTAGTACTTAAGCCAAAATAGTACTTATTAACATAGGTTTTTTTCTAAAAAATCAGTAATATTAATAATAAGTTTCTGCACTTTTACTATCTTGCATTTTAATATCTTGCATTGATATTATAACTTTTGTTTTTACGAAACAAAAACTACGATTTCTTAATAGGTCCCAAAACTTGTTTTTTTTTTATAGATACAAAATCTGCCCAATAATTATAATAGAGCGACATTTATAATTGTAGCAGATTATTTGGAGAAGTCTAAAGTTTGTTTATCATTTTCTTACATCATTGGTTTCTCTGATTTTTAGCGTTTATGTTTTATTATGTTTTTGGAATTAGTGAAACTCTCCAAGGATATTTTCCGTTGTGTTTTCGCAAGCGTTTCGTTGTCTGTTTGGAGATCACAGAAAAATTTCGTTTCGCATCAGCAGCGTACTAGGCTTAATATTCTAGTTAATCGAAAATTAAAAGCGGATTCATTTTTGATTTATTTTCTGAAGCTCACATCATCTAAAAAGTCGTAATTTATTTATTATTATTTAAAGGGATATAATTTATGGAAATTGTATTGATTGATCAATTTCTCAATTTGTGATAGAATATCAGTTTTATGTGCTCCAAGGTCTTCCTTCTATGCTTAGAACATTAGTTAAAACAAAAGTCTGGATTTTATTAAAGTTTGAACCCACATTACAATATAAACGCAATTTTTGAATTATTGTATAAAAATTAAAATTTATTCCACGTACAACAAATATATGTTCGGAATGAATAACATATAATAACATAAATTAAAAATTGAAAATACATATATATTTATTTATATATGTATGTACTTATATAAATAAAAATATTTAAAATGAAACATTTTTCTTTTTCAAAAGCAACATTTTAAATAGAAATGCTTATACGATATTATCATATGTATTATTATAAATATTTAATATATCTTCAAAAGATGTTTCAATTAATTTTCAAGAACAAAAATAAACATCAAACGCGTGAAAAATTCAAATTAAAATTTTTAATTTTGAATATGGCATTGATTTTAATTTAACAAAACAAAAAAAAAACATTATGCGTTTTTAACACGAATTTTTTACTAAACTAACCGCGACCCTTTTTTCCCAAAAAAAACTCTTCGTTGTATTAAATTTAACTCGCGCGAATTTTCTGTCAAAAGAGAAAAGAACAATAATAAATGGAAGATATTCTTACATGCTAACAATAATAGTTATTATACAAAAATATGAGTATATACTGCAGTGTTTCGAATTTGAGCTCGGGATTCAAGAAACTGCAATTAATTTAGCTTCTCTCGTTGACTGATCTGTGCCATTGTAATGTACTGCCGTACAAGTCGTGATATCTCATGGGCTTGTTCGGTTTGTACCCTGATGACACGTTGTTGCATTAAATTGCCGACTTTCATGTCCAAGAAGAGTGCACCGTCCTCGGAACGAACCTAAAAAAAATTTATTAAAATTCTCCAATCATTGCCATTCCAATGGCCATTAAAAGAACAAACCTTTCTTGTTGATATGACTTCCATAAATGGCCAATGCTGAAGCGTTTCATGTGTATTAGGGTCAAGGAAAAGCACACCTGATCTGTTGAGGGCCAAAATAAGATCTCGCCACATAGGATTGCTGTCTTCAACATGTGGCCCCTCCTCGGCCCAAATACGTTTCACAGCGAAGAAACTACTACCGAACAGAGGCCACGCTGATAACACATTCAAAAACTGCGCCTTTACTTGACCAGGACTTAAGTTAGAGACTGCTGGCCAAGCAGATTGAACTAAACTAACCCATTGGGCTGGTCGTATTTCCCTTATGCCAAGTGCTGGCTTAGGCAGAAGGAATTTGATCTCTTTCATGGCCGGAACATGATTCAAATCAGCAGCACGATGCAAAAGGGCTGCTATTCTCGCCATATCGCGCACCACTTCCGGAATTGGTCCACCATTGCCAGGGAGTTCCAGCAAAAGTCCTTCTAAGTAATCAGGAGCAACTTGATTAAAAAGGACTTCGATATAGAGTGGAGTTGGTGAAGGGTCACGTTTCAATGAGAAATGCCATACGGATCGGCAAAATATTAAGTAAAACGGTTGACCCGACTTAAGCAACTCTGTGGTCACATCTAAGATATATTCGTCAGCCGCTAGGGGCATTGTGAAAGCGTCTCCTTGGACAATACAGTACAGGGAAAACTCTTGCTGTTCCGCCTCCGAATCAACGCCAAGCAGAGCACATAGTTCTGATATAACATCTGCAACAACTGTCGAACAGCGTGTGTTCACAACCCTTTCCGCTCCACCTGGAAGGCGGTATATTTGTCGTCTTGCAGATCGCCCAGCAGAAACAGCAGTAACTTCTTCCACACTTGGAACATTCTTGCGACCGCCGCAACGAGCGGTTTTTCGCAAATTCGTCAGGCATACTGCCGCAGTTCCATGACATGACCGTCTTCGATCTGAAGCTGCAGAAGTTAAGTGCTCCATCAAATATGGTCGTAGGGCATCTGAACAACCAAAGTACGCTGCCAATATACTAAGAAGCCGCCATGCTCTCTGTGAAGAGTCCGGACAAGGTGACCTATTTGCTGTTGTCTGTTTCATCAATTGGCAGTAGACTTCATCACGCAGCGCTAAATACTTGTGGCAGTGCTGAAGAAAAAGGGGAACGTTACATAGGTTGTAATGTTTTTCGAATGAAAATTCATACCATAAGAACGGTATAAACACATTTGACCTCAGTGAGCTCTGGGTCAATTGGCACATCGCCACAATATCGAAGAATACAGTCGAAACACTCTAAAGCAAGTGGAGCTAAGTCTGTTGGTAGCCGGAGAAGTGGTGCCCTAATTGGAGTACCCTGCCATTTGACAAGTTCTGCATATGAGCGGTTAGATGAAGCTCGACGATCCCCACGCTCATTCGATCGATGATCAATTGTGTGGCTGTAGAAGGAAATTTGATTAAAAATGTAAATGATCAGTTCAGTTTAAATGAAACCTACTCATTTCTAAAGTGCTGCATGGCGAACTGCAAAAGTGAATACTTTGTAACTGATGGAGGTGTTTCCGGATGTGAGTCCTCTGTGATGTAATTCGCTTCCATACTTTGTTGCTGCTGCTGTTGTTGATGCACTTGGCTGGCTGATGTTTTACGAGAATGTAAATAACTCTGCTGTTTTATAAAGTGGTGACGTTCAACTTGTTCTGTATGGTTCTCCAAAACTAATTGAGCTTCATTTAACATTTCATTATTGGAAGAGTGACTTGCATTTCCGCCTTCTTCGTTCACCTGTCCATGATGATGCGTTTGAAGTTGCTGTTGCTGCTGCTGTTGTTGTTGTTGTTGTTGATAAGAATGATGATTGATGATTTGATTATCGACAACATCTTGTCTACTATTTCGATGGTGAGTCTCGACTACATCTCGACCTTGTGAAGATTCTCGGTGGTTGGATTGACGTGATTCCAAACGTTCAATCGGAACATTAAGTGTTTGTGCGGCAGCTCTAGCTCCAGACGATATGGTCGACGATTTTGATTGAGCCTGCAAAAAAAAAAAAATTTAAATTAAAAAAAAGTGTCACAGGCATAATAATCTTGATTGTGTACTGAAAATCGAAAGAGGTCCGAAATTTAGGAGACATACATTACATACGCTATTGTGTGCGGTATATTTTGTCTTTAATGACGGAGCACTTAACTCTTAAGACGATGTGAAAGTTACCTAGCGCCAATAGACGAGACCTGTTTTTCCATATGCCATTGACCATGCACCAGCACTACTACTACCTAACCACTGTCATATAAGACTGAATCGATTTGTTACACAAAAACGTACTAAACTGGTTCAACTGCATGGCTGATTTCCCATAGTTTCGTCGCTCCATAGCTTGAGCTTGAGGTGCACTTTTCCGGCACCAATGATTATTGGTGCTATTAATTTTTCATATTATAGTTGAAGTGAAGCTAATATAGTTTTATTTAAATTGTTAAAGTACAAAATTTTGAAAATCGGTGATGGTTTGAGTTGTAGATAGACTAAGTAATGACTTAATAGTACTTAAAAAAGAATTCGTATTAAATACAATATGAAAGCTGGAGACTCTTTTTTCTATTAATTAATCGATGCGATCAATTTGGATTGTATTATATAAGAGTCTTTTTTGAGGTTGTAATTGATGTTCTCTGTGTTCTTTTCCTTATATATATAAATTGGAGTTCAATTGAAAACATAAACTAATAAAATAAGAAAATTCAATCCGATGTGATTTTTTAATTAAAAATTTAAACATGATGAGGATACATTTTTAAAAAGTTTATCCCCAATTTATAGCGTTTTCGTTTGGTCTTCCGGAAGAGTGTCTGGAACTCTCCGATCCGGAATGCCAAACGAACAAGTTACAGCACATTTTTGATTTTTTGTATTTGTGTCTCTTGCTTTGATAAAACAAAAATCTCACTTCAAGTTTATTATCATCACTTCAAGATGACGATGATTAAGAGGCTGACAAGGATGACGAGGATGACGAATTATCCATTTTTTTCATTTTGTATGTTTTTAGTTTTAATTTACAGTATAACTTTTAAAATCACTCAAAATTCCACAATTAAATAACAAAAAATGAAATGTCACGATTTTGACGTTTTAACTGTGCGCATGTGCGTGCTTTTGCTATTGATTCCTTCTTCAAATCCAGAATCAATTTTCTCTTCGAGCATTCCGAATCCTTCTGGACGCTTCCGGAAGCCCAAACGAAAATGCTATTAGACGGGCGAGTAGAATTTGTAGCATTAGCGTCTTAGAGAGAGCCGACTAAAAGCAATAATATTGTATTATTTTTTGGCCTGATACTGTAATGTATTTTTTTTTCTATTTTTTTATTTGTTTCCAAAATTTCCAAATTATTTGTGATTTTTTCTTGAAACATTTTTTTAAAAAGAAACTTTGTATATGACAAAACGTGTAGAGAATTACAAGTTATTCATGCATTTAATAGAACTAACACCGTGATTTAAATCTCTAGTTTTTCTCGTCTGTATGAACTGGACATAAAGGCCTCAGGCAAAACTATTATTTCTCTCATTTTCCAAATTCATAAAAAATTCTTTGTTGCCTCAAAAATGTATTAGTAGATAAATCAATAACAATTAAATAACATATTTTTTTTGTGGGCTAGCAATTATTATTTCTTCAAAATGCAATTAATAATTTGCAATCAATAAATTGCAACTGACGTCATTTAATATTTGTCTCCTAAAATTTAACTATCATCATCATCATCATCATCATCAATATTTATTTATATATATATATACCTAATAAAACGACAAACACGAATTTTGGGGTACCATTTACGCGGTCTACAAAAGCCGAAAGTATATAAATTATATGTCGATGGAAAGGTTTTTTTGCATAGAAGTGCACAAAGCAAACATTTATTAAATAATTTTACCACAAAGACTAAAAAACAATAAAGTAAAATTGCATTATAAGTGCGAGGAGATCGAGAACCATAGCAAGAGCCAGAGCGAGACCGAGTATTTGTTCACAAACTTATTATATTTTCGTTAAATGCAATGGTTCGTGCATTTAATATATTCGTTAAGATGGTTAGTGAATTCGAGTGAGGGATTTTTGTGGGAAGAATTTTATTTCTGAGGATTTTTTTCTGTTGTGTTGGATTTTCGGCCATTGGTCGATTTAATGCAAGGAAGCATAAATTATGTATAGTTGTAGGTATATTGGTTTTGCATGGAAATATTCTGCAATCTTTTGTGTCTCTCGCTCATTGGGTGTTGTTTTTTAAATTGAAATAAAATGTGAGCAAAAAAAGGAAGAATGCTTTCAATTTGTAGATGTAGTGTGAGGGATGTTTAAGCTGAGGCGTGGAACAATAACTTTTTATTTACTAACCATCTTAACGAATATATTAAATACACGAATCAATACATTCGACGAGTATTATTTTCGATATAAATTTAATTGGTCTTTATTGACTACTTCCGGGATGGTCTTGGGACCAGTGGTTCTGGGATCGGCTAAACCCAACCCGGCAGCGCGGCGTTCAGTGCTGCAGGAAATAATAAAAAGTAGCTCATATAATAATAATTAGCTCAGTTTTTCTCCACGCTCAAGACTGCTTTTAAACGATGATATTATTCTTGCGATTTTTTACTTAATGTTGGAGTATCCACCTCCAAAAATCGTATGCATCGAAAAATAAAGTTTTCTAGAATTTCATATGAATTACAATATATTTTCTAGAAGTTGTTTTTCAATTAGACGATAATGTTATTAGCACACGAGTTTCGGGGGCTGGACGTACTAGTAATAATAATTGTGTCTGATGTCACTGTAAAATAAGTGAACGTTTGGATTTTAAAACTCTACTGTCTAGGATTTAGTCTATCATGTCACACAAAAAATATTTTCATTATTGAAGCGACTTTCAGATTATGAATTAATTTCCACTTGATGTACGAAATATCATACTGTGCAGCGTGAAGATGTCAACTGTTTCGGCATTTTTCAACTAGGTCTGTGAGTGTTGCCAGATGAATAGATATTTGGTGAATATAAATCAAAAAGAAAAGTGCTTAAAAAATGCCGAAAATATTTGTCATGAAGTTTTTGAGTTAAAAATGATTAAAAGTATTATTTTTTGTATGGTTATTAAATTACTTATCGACGGTTTTTTTGCTTTTTTTTTAATTCGTGGCTGAAATAAAAAAAAAAACAATTTTGTCTCCATATTTTTTCATTATGTTAATTAAATATATGGCAATTTATAGGTGATCTAAACCAAGTATTTCAATGTTCCAAACGAAAACTGGTTGTTTTATATTTTAACAGCAAGAACTAAATATTCCAAGACAAATTTATAGCCATTCAGACCTTTCTTAAAAATAAAACTTCATGTTCTGAAAATTCTAGCCACTTAAAACTGAAGTAATATTGTTTAAACCAAATAAGATTAATATATGTAAGTTATTTTTATTTTATCAAAAACATCAAAACTTGGGTTTTTTGGATTTTTTTTGGTAAAAAGTTTTTCTCGAATAACTCAAAAACTAACAAAGATTTTTGCACTTGGTTTTCAAAATCTTGCTAAAAATAGGTAAGAACACTGAATATTTAGTAAAAACATACCACTTATAAAAGCAAAATTTTGAAAAAAATTAACTTCAAAATAAAAAAACTACGATTTTTTCAGAACTATACACTTTTACTACTTGAATTAAAAAGCAAATTAAAAAGTAGAGTATTAGCTTTCCAAAAAGCTATAGCGGATCACTTTACGACCTGGAGCTGGATACCTCCCTCTACACAATTTTTTTCTTAGGCTGTATCCAAGAATAACTCTGCAAAATATCATCTGCGCTTTATTTATTTAAAAAAAAACTCAACTTTTTCGTGCCTGTTTCGCGTTTAAAAATAATTTTTTTTTATACTGTGCGGCGCACAGCGGGCTGAGAGCGGTAAAAACGTCTTTTGAGAAAGTCATATGTACCTAGCCTTTTTATTTTTTTGTCTAACTGCTATTAGATAACCCGAGCGTATAATTTCACAGTATTTTTTATTAAATACATATTATATACTTATTTACAAGCCCTTCAAGTTGCAAACCATATTTTCAACAAACTTTTAAATGTCTTTTTCCGAAGTTTCTTAAAATAAATTCTGTAACTTTATATAAAATTTTATTGGTCTATTCTTGACTTTATCTAAATAAAAAAACAAGATAATCATAAGAGAAACTTTCTATAAGTAGCCTCAAATCCTCAATGAAAACTTGTTGAGTTTTAAGTTTAGCTCAACTTGCTTCCAAGCAGTGACGTATATCAACGTGTGCTCCATACTTTCAAATTACAGTACAGTTATGTTACTGCGAGTTATGTTCAAATTTGTCTCACTGAATCGGGTTTCAAAAAACTCAGTTTTGAAGGTGGTATAATATATCAAAAAGTTGTAATTTCTTCGGTACTTAAAGTCAGAATGAACTGGTAAGCCCACTATTTTTCAAAAAAATGTGTACACTTTATGTTATTATTTTATGGTAGTCTGTTATATGAAAAGGATTGATAAAGAATAAATAAAAGAATTAGGGATAAACCCACAGTTTTTTTGATTTCACGCAAAAAGTACAAGCAGGTTAAAATAAAATAGGGTATTTTTTCTGATTTTTGCCTCAAATTTTAGAAAAAAATGCGTAACTAAATAAATAGTAATATTTATAAGACTAATCTTAACATGTGTGTCGGATTTCGATAAAATCCGATAAGTTGTTCAAATTAAACAGACTTTTATTTAATTTATTTGAAATTTTGGAAAAATGTCAATAATTTTATTTTTAATCATTATTTCTTAACCAAATTTTGACCAAATATGTATACCTAAGTCTAATCTTGATATGTGTTTAAAATCCGTAGAATACTTCAGATTCTACAGACTTTTTTTCGCTCTCCCATACAAATCAAACCACTGTGCGGCGTGCGGCGCCGGCAGTGCACTGGGCTTTTCATAGTCTAGATAAACCTGTCTATATTTTTCAGCAGCTAAAAGTTGAAACTTCCGCATTTGGCGACCGTTAAACTAGGTTAAGTATTTTTGTAGGTAGGTTTCGTTTATGTGCCCTGAATTCGCTTTAAAATATTGAAAGGCGAATTCTTGATAAAATATTCAACACTATGAAGTAAATTTTGCCGTCACAGGATTAACAAAAATGAATACAATTTTAATCGGAAAAACTTGTATATCCATTAAAGTATTCACTACTTTTCTGAATTGTTTTACAATATTATTATTTTACTTGTTATAAGAGATAGATGATGATATCCATCTGGTTTTGCAGATTGAAGTGGTTGTAGGAATGTTGGCATAGTGTAGGTTATACAGTCATTGCTCCCTAAATCAAAGCTCGAGTTTTTATCGTAACAAGAAATATGTCGTGGACACAAAAAATTAGACAAACATACTAACATCTTTACTTATTATGTTATTTAGGTTAAGAGGTGGGTTCGAGTCCAACTGAAAGTCCCTCCATACCAATTACACCTACTCAGGAATGATTGAGAGTTGTAAGTCACTAGCAGTGTTAGAATCTTACTCAAATCGGAGTAAATCTACTGCTTAAGATATTCCTTCGTTTTCAAATCTACTTCGAAATTTTATATTTACTCCACTTTTTTTAACAAATTCGGTCAGAAATTTTACTACTGAGGTTCTAACCCTGGTCACTAGGCCCTGGTTCTACACGAGCTATCGCCCCACCAAATTTATTAATTTAATCTTTACTTCAAAAGTTTATGATGTTGCCGAAACAGTGGAAATTTTGAAAAGTAATTTCGTTCGAATTAATGCATCAATTGCAACTGCTGAAGTTCGGAACTTGGCGGAGCTACGGTTCTAACAAGACGTTCAACAATCAACTTATTGGATACTAAGTTCGTAATAATCATGGTGATGTTGCTTGGCTGTCACAGAGCACCGATTTTATGCCGTTGAATTTTTTTGTGCGTTGTCAGGCACTTAAAAGATATTCGTGAAAAAGTGGCAGGATGACCTACTACTAATTCAGTCGAGGGAGTCATTTTTAATGAAATAATATTCCATATTAATATTGTATTCCGTTCAAAATCAATTTAGAGAGCTTTGACTGTATTTCAATTGATGGCTAGTTTAACACTACACTGAAAAAAAAAATCGTTTGTAATATCCATAAACACCGTTTTATTGACTGTTTTTTCATTGTCTCAATAAACTTTTTGTTGATACTACGAACATTTATTGTTTGAAAAATTTTTATTCAATAAACGATTTGTTGGCTCAACAAAACTCCGTTTATTGAAAATTAAAATTTAAAAATTGATAACCGGTTGCTTGTATCAATAAACTTTTTTTTCGGCACAATAAACTCATACGTTGCGCCAAACAATTTTTTTTATAAAACTTCTTTTTTTACTTTGATAAATGCGTTTATTGGCGTAATAAACAATTTATTAAATGTTAATAAACATTTTAATTGATTTTAACATTTTTGTTTATTATCGTAATACACTGTATATTGGCTCAATAAACTATTTATTGTCCCAATAAAGTTTTTAGGGGTAGCAAAATACTTTATTTTTTTTCAAATTATGGTCGATTCTCATAAAATTCACAGTCTGTTCATGCTGTGATTTTTATATAGAGTCGGTAAGCATTAACCACAATTTGCATCTTAGATGGGTGCGACAGCATAATATTACGAAACGCATTCTGGAGTTGAGGTCACTTGAATAAATAATTAAAAGTTCAAGTGACATCAACTCCAAAATGCGTTTTGTAAAATGCTGTCGCACCCTTCTAAGACGCAAATTATGTTCGATGCTCAGCGACTCTTATAATTGAATCATAGCATGTCCACAATGTGAATTCTACAACAGTCAATTATAATTAAAAAACAAAATTAAACTTATTAACACTTTATAGGGACAATAAATAGTTTATTGCGACAATAAATAGTTTATTGGGCCAATAAATAGTTTATTGGGCCAATACAGAAAGTACATTGCCGCAACTCACCATTTTTGTAAAAAAATAAATAATTCAATAAATAATTTCTTGTCTCAACAAACGTTTATTGGGCCAATAAACACATTTAGCTTGTATCAATAAACGTTTATTGGGTTAATAAACCGCTTTTGCTTATATCAATAAATATTTATTGGGCCAATAAACCGCTTTTTATTGGCCCCTATAAACCAGTTTGTTGGACGAAAATTGATAAATAAATTTATTGTCCCAACTTTTTTATTGTATCTACGTACCTTTTTGGTTCAGTGTAGGTCATTAAATACTTAGGCAGTATAATGTGACATAGTTGTGTACATTATACGTATAGTTCAAACATTTAATCAAAAACATTTTAATAGACACCATAAAACAGTGCACTTGGCGAACGAACACCAGTAAGTATTATCAAAAAAAATATCAACCGTTTGAATTATGCTTTCCTTCGTTTTAATTATCTAGTTTAACATTTTTAAATCTGCTTGGGTCGTACATGTTGTAAACCACTTTAATATTTATGTTGACATTCAATTACGCAACGCAATTTCTTTCTGTCTGCACCAATTTCTCTTATTTTTCTTTCTTTTTGTTGTTAAACAAAGGTGAACTTTCACACAAAATTGAAAATATTTCTTTGTATGTATGTACATATGTATATCACACATTCGCCACATCTAATTTTATGATTGAAAAATACTTTAAGACTGCAATTTGTGAAACATAAGTTCAAATAAAAAAAAAACAAATTATGTATATATGTATGTAGATACAAGATTTTTTCTTCATGTATAGAAAAAATTTGCAAATAAAAATGAAAAATTTTAAAAAGATGAAAATTATAAAAGAAAAACTTGTGTGTCCACATTTACGTGGATATTCCACAGAAACTTTTAGTCGTTGCCGATGAAACATGACACAACATTGAAAACAAAAAGTAAATCAACAACCTTAGAGAAAAACGAGTATCTGCATCTTTGCAACAATCTCAATCATCTTCGGGTGATCATTCAAGTTTGCTTCCATTTTCACTTGTATGTAAATTGATGCTGCCTATGTTTTTTTAGCAGCTCCTGGGCGATGCCACGAAATAATAAACTCATTATTTTTTCAAAAGGAATATTAAGTATAATATGTAAGTATGTATGTATTTGCCGACGATAATTTCTGCAAGATTTGATTTTGATCTTGAAAATTTCGAAGAAAATCTAATGTAATTTATTTTTAATGCAAATCAATTTATTGAAAAAATAATTAAAATAAAATATCACTGTATTAGAGGTTAACAGTTGCTTTCTATTATAGTGTTGTTTTATATTGTAATTTTCCAAGGTTTTGACTTAAAACTGATATTTGGGGTCTATTTCATGGCACATATGTACATCACAATATACAATGTATGTGACTTTAAAAATGCCCTAGATGAGTGAGTGTAAATTTTCGATTTTTAAAAATCAAGCCTTTACTAAGTTAACGCATAGTTTTTTTTAAATTCAAATGGCTCACTTACTAATCAATGGAGACTACTTAAAGGAAGTAATTCTGTGAAATAGGCCCCTGTTCTTTTGAGGAACATCAAAACTCTCATATATTGGAAGAAGATTAATTATATTCACTGAAGAAGATTAATTATAGAGGAAATATTCTTCTGCTGGAAGGACTTCAAACTAACTTCCTTGTAAGTTGGTTTTCAAAATTGATAATTGATTTGGATAAAATCCTACTTAGAAAACGCGACCCAATCTGTCAAATTAAAAAACTCCACCTCCATCTCCAAAATAATAAATAATCATTTTGAAATTCAGGAAATTTGCTATCACAAATTTCGAATGAAACGGAAATATGTCGTCCTTTTCTACGACAACAGATTCTTGTCATAGCCAAGTGGAAAACTATTGTGTTTCATTAAAAAATAGTTTTTTTTTTCAAATTCTAAAATTTGCAATGGTTGCAAATGCAAATTAATCAATTTTTATTTTGTTAAAAATTCTTAAACTCTTAAAATAATTGAATGCCAATCCAGTAAAAAACAATTTACGAAGAAGTCGAAACTATGCTCTTAAAAAAAAAAAAAAACAGGAATTAAAAGAACACATCACTTTTAAAACAAGCCGGACTGAAATTAGTTCCTCAGCACATTTGAATCCACTATATTTTTATAACTTTAATTTATTTTAATGTGGAACTTATTTTCTTGGGAAAAAATGCTAACACATTGAATAAGTAAACAAATAGCAACAACACAGTTTTTTTCACGATCTCAATCATTTGACCGCTGCTGTAATAGTGCTCAGGGATTATGGGATTGTTTTTGCGATATTTATTAAAACGAAGAGTCTAGCCATACTTAATACAAAAGTTCAGCTTTTTTTGTGGAAAATAAAAAGGGAAAAAATGGGACTTTTTGAAAAGGTAAAGTTGCAAATGCAAATTAATCAATTTTTATTTTGTTAAAAATTCTTAAACTCTTAAAATAATTGAATGCCAATCCAGTAAAAAACAATTTACGAAGAAGTCGAAACTATGCTCTTAAAAAAAAAAAAAAACAGGAATTAAAAGAACACATCACTTTTAAAACAAGCCGGACTGAAATTAGTTCCTCAGCACATTTGAATCCACTATATTTTTATAACTTTAATTTATTTTAATGTGGAACTTATTTTCTTGGGAAAAAATGCTAACACATTGAATAAGTAAACAAATAGCAACAACACAGTTTTTTTCACGATCTCAATCATTTGACCGCTGCTGTAATAGTGCTCAGGGATTATGGGATTGTTTTTGCGATATTTATTAAAACGAAGAGTCTAGCCATACTTAATACAAAAGTTCAGCTTTTTTTGTGGAAAATAAAAAGGGAAAAAATGGGACTTTTTGAAAAGGTAAAGTGATTATTATTTTTAAAAGCTCCAAGTATTGGTATGACATAGGACAGCTGATTTCGAAATTCAGAATAAATTCTCTTAATGAGGTATTGCTTTTTTCGATTCCATTCGGATTTTGTGAATCCTTTTTTTCGGGGTTCGTAGTGGAATAATCCATTCGGGGATTTTCCACGATCTTTTCTGTGATAGGACTAATTGTCAGAAATTCCGCAAGGCAGTTATACTGGACCTATACTTAAAAAAAAAACAATTCTTCATTGAAATTTACACGGCTGATTGCTGATGATTTAAAACATATTTATTGCTTAAAAATCCAATGTTTAATGTTTAATTGATAAAGTTTTGGTATTAAAAAACCGGAATGGCTCTAAACACGAATAAATACAACTTAAAGAGACCATTTTATCTGGCTGAGTCTAATGCAATACTGGGTGTTTTGCATAAGGCTTTAATGGTTGGATATACAAAAACAAAACCGTATATGATAGGGGGCTGTATTTCCCCCGTTTAGGCGAGAGGACAATTTAAAAAAAATTACTTAAAATAGACAAAAAATACTTAAAAAAAAAAACAATGGCAAAACATGGTTCCGGGCGACACTTTGCTAGGGAAGCGGCAAATTTTGGAAAAGAAATTATTCTTCACCGATTGCATTGGAACATTGACACAACATTCCATTAAACATTTTAAACAGCGCGATATGTTGGACATAAAAACAACACCCGCTATACTGAAGTATAAGCAATACAGGAAATTTATCAGAAAAATTAATTACAAAGTTTTGTTGTCAAAAAATTGAGGAAAACCAATTTTAAATTAGCTTGCTAATTTTTTGAAAGAGAGATCATTCGTGTCGTTACAACAAACGTTTATTTCGTGAGTATTTTGTTCATTTTAATAAATCTATCTTTGTTTATATGTATGTATGCAAATCTCGTACAGATCTTCAGAGACTGCTTTGAAATTTTTAATTAAACATTTTAATGGAGTACGCGCATGTTTTTATTTAAAAACATCGTCATCTGTTGGACATAAAAGCAACACTCGCTCAAAATGTTGCTATTTATAAGCTAAATGGGGGTAAAAAACATAAAAATATCAATCAATTTTAAAAATTCTTTTTTGTTTGAAAAATATTTCTTTGGAATGTCTCTATTTCTTAATATTTTTAAAGTTTAGCCATTAATAGGGTAAAATGGGGTAACCCGAAAATGGCGTTATATTTTTAAGTTTTAACATGCTTTATTTTCTGAAAGGTTATATTTATTAAGAGCATATGCACTTCGAAAAATACTTGAGGGCTATATATTTTAAAAAATATTGTCTTTATAGAGTGAAAAATGGTAAAATCAACAAAACTTGTATTCGAATTTAAAAATAATTTTTTTCAGATTATATTTAAAGGATAAGTACTATTACTATTATTATATTTGTAACAAAAATTTCGACTTTGGAGTTATTGAAATAGCTTATACCAAATTTTCCAGATGTTGAGTTGTTGTTATATTAATATTTTTCTTCTGTTAATTTTTTACGAAACTAAGATTTGGCATTAAAAAACCGGGGTGGGCTAGCTGGTATGTAATATACATATGTATGTTATGATTTTAATTATTTTTTTTTTTTGATTTATATAAAAACTTTTGTTCTTCATACTCAACATTTATTGATTTGGCAACTGATTAGGATTGTACTTTGATTTTATTTAGTTGTTTGTTACATATTACGATATTTTATTGTATCATTTCTTTCTGTTCTTTCTGTTTGATGCCGGCGGCCGCGGCACGGCGGGCGGTAGACCAAACTAAAAACGTTAGCCTTACGTAATACGTTAACCGTGTCACACATTACGTTGTAATAAAATACAAAATAAAATAAAATAACAAAACTACAGCACTTGGACGAACATTGATGTTTACACATCTTAACAGTGAGTCTCGGCACTCACACAATTTTTTTTTTTATTTTACTAATATAATCATAGCAATCATTTTGTTGCTGCGGTGCTTGGCTACTATTCTGTATTTGAAATCGCTTGCTGGCTGCAAAATAATTGAAGGCGCCAGAAAAAACCTGCCTATAGGCATAGGGCGGCAAAAACCACTGCTAACTAGTAACACTCATAAAGTTACGAAGTTATGGTAATAACATTTTTTTTATCGGGATAAGAAGCCCCATATTGTATCAAAACTACCATCTCTTTGTATAAACGCAAATTGAGCTTTGTTTATTAGAAGTGGCTGGTGCAACAGACATATTGCATTTTTTAATTTAACATTTTAGTATAATAATTAAAATAAAAAACCTTCGCGCTCTTTATTTGATTTTCTATACGAATCTCGTTCATGATGAACTATAAATCGACACCACTTTGCCTCGTCTGTTCGGTTCGTTGATCATCTTTAAGCGTGTAATTCATGAACTTTATCCGTAGTTAAGATCGACGAACTCATCATTTTGCTGCCAAGTCAAGTTATTTTCTTTAACTGTTCTTTGATTTTTATTGTAAAAAAAACATAAATTAAACTTTTCATGGTGGAATAATGCTTCAACCGACGGACGCTGTCAGCCCCCCGGTCATGGAAACTAAAGCAAGTACAATCTAGTTCACTTTGATTAAATTAAGTAACCAAATGCATGCAATTAAAACGGAATTTATTAGGTTTTGTTATTCTCTATTTGCTTATATTCAGTGGCTTGCTTACTACCGACCGTGCGTCGACACGTCGGACAGAGTGGCATATGTGTTGCATTTAACTGACCCAATTTAAGGTTCTTCTTCGATGATATTTGCATCTTAATGTATAAAGTATAATAATTTATTATTCAGTTAGAAAAGTTAATGTATTTTATATTATTGGGAAATTTTTTGAGCACTGAATTTTTTCACAATCAAATAAATTAAATATTTCCTCGAACTCATGGTGCTTTTTCGTCCGGCTTTTGAATTAGGACTCTGTAAATCATTCGAAGGGCAAAAAATATTAAAAATAGTTGAAAGCTCGGCTAGCTCGAATTGAAATAATTTTTTTTTGCAAATCTTGGACAATGTTTTTGAACTCGACCGTTTTTCTGTACGCGACACTATTGAAATGGTAAATAATTTATTTTTAAAGTCATTTCAACAGTCTTGACTTCTTTTTCATTCCGTTCTATAAACTGTTTACCATATGAATTAACAGGTCTGGTAAGTGTCAGACGTTGACGTTCTGGAAAGCTATTTAAAAAAAAAAAGGAATATCAAAATTTTAATTTGGAAAAAAAAATATTAAAAAATAACGGTAACTCTTATATTATTAGGTAATTTCGGATAAGCCGCGTAATTAAATAATTAAAGAGTGCACTTTTGTACTCACCCTGGTGACCACGCTCAATGAAACTTGATGCGAAACGTTCGGGGTGAGTACAAATGTGCACTCTTTAATTATTTAACTATACGCGGCTAATCCGAAATTACCTAATAATGTCAATAAACAACCGCGAAAGCCTAAAAAGTTAAACTTTTACATTATTTTACTACAGCTATTTGATAACTTTTAAATTTTTTCTTTTATTTAGCATTTAAATGAATATTTAAATTAATAGTTTTTTTTAACATTAATTTTCAACAACAAAAAATGCTACACTTACTGATTTTTTTTTGTTTTAAATTATGTTATTAAGTTCCTGTTTATCTTTTGGTATTAAATACTATTATCCATTTTTATTCGACACTAAAAACTAGATGGTTAAATGTCTTCTAGTTTTTGAGAAATTTTTTGAAATTTTCTTAGATTCTTAGAGCTCTTAAATAACTCCTTAATACTAGACTAAAACTTTTTTCCCTACGTTTTAAACTTTTTTCCGATAATTGCTCTGCTAACTGATCCAATTTGCAAGAAAAGTACTGGAACACTTAATTTTTTTATAATTTGGTCAGGGAAATTTATTTTGAAAAACAGTGGCAACTATGTATTTTAAGCTGAAAAAAATATCCCGTCTGTTTTCTTGATAATGAAATAAGAAGAGCGATAATTGCAATAATAAATTTAAAATCATGCTTAAATACATACAATCATAAAACGACAAAGTTAATAGTGATGTTATGTAAAAGATTCACCGACAAAAAAACACAAAACAAAATGTTTGCATAATTTTATTACCTATTAAAATTTTAGTAGGTAGTATTTATATTTTTTGTTTAAGTTTAAGCTAATTTATTCGGTATACACAAATATATTGGTGATTTATTATCTTTTTTTCTGGAGATATATTATTGTGTATTTTATAATTATTGTAAAACGGTATCATGACCATCATGACGTTATCTAGAGTGACAAAAATATTCTCCAATGAAAAAATCTAGAATACAAAAATCACGGACGAATAAAAATCTCGAATTACATAATCTAGAATTATTAAAATAAAATCTAGAAAAAATAAATATTTAATTTTGAAATATTATCTCTTTTTGACTATGGAGATTTTTTATGAGCATGATATATATTGAAAAACCATTCACACGCTTAAGATTTGCCCGCGAGTTTTTGTCGGTCGAGATTTTGACTTTCGAGATTTTTGTTATTCTAGATTAAATGCGTTCGATATTATGGTTTTCTAGATTTTTGTAATTCGATATTTTGGCATTCGAGATTATGTGTTTCAAGATTCTGTCTTTTGAGATTTTTGTTTCCTAGATTTCGTGGTAGACTCGTTTTTAACTGGGAAAATTATATTATAGTATTTAAAATATGTATATTTGACAAGTTTGAAATCTATTTCCACTTGCGTACCAACCTGGTAATATTTCTATTTATATTTCATTGCTATACTACCTACTAAAAAAAATCCACGAACTTGTTCAATTGAATTTTAATTTCAATGCACCTGATTTAGAAAAACTATTTTTGAAGTAAAACTTCTTTTGCGGCATGGGGGTAAAAAAATTTTCTATGGAGCTGTCAGTGACATGTCAAACCGACATACAAATTCCCGTCACGAATTTCAAAATTCAGCGTCACGATTTTGCAAATACTTGCCCTGTTGTCGTGAAAGAAGTTTTACTTCTAGCGTGTGTACATAAGTACGCACACTCTTTTTTAATAATTAAAACAACTTTTCAAATAATATTAAGCTTCAAAATTGGCGCCCGATTTCTTAAATAAATATGAATTAATACAAAAAAATAGATGAAAACAACTGTATCATGGATAAGTCTAAAAAAAATCTTTTCCTTGAAAAAAAATTTTTGGTATACCAATGCCAATTTAAACCGTTTAATATGATACACTTACAAATTCAATTTCAAACAAATTCATCTAAAATTTTAAATTTTTATGGTACTCTACTCTATGTATATACAAAATTTGATGGAAATCGGTAAATCGTAAATCAAAAAAATGGTTGCATGGCAAGGTACCTTTACAACAGTTTGTTGGTTAATTTTGTTCAACCAATTTGTAGATCGTAAAGTCATTTTCGAGTTAAATATGCTTTTTCTTGAGTTATATGACAATTACCGCTATTTTTTTTAATAGAAAAAATTTGTTTTCCCTCTAACGAATTACCTAAACACTATATATCCCAAATTTGAACAAAATCGCTCTATCGGATTAGGCTGTAGGTCAAGGTACATACAGAAACCATACATAAAGAAATACATACATAACTAAATACATATAGGTACTGTTTGTTTACCCTATTAAGTGTAACCCGACTGTTATGTATATACTAAATGTAATGTATGTATGAACTTTGTATATATGTCACTTGAATAAATTACTCAGTCTGTATCCCTCTTGGTGTCAAGTCGCGTTTTTTTTTTAATTCTTTTATGATATGGGACCAGACTTCGCTCTTTTAAAATAAAATTTTTGCTAGAAATAAAAAAAGAAATTCGTTTTTTTTATAATTTTTAATAATAATAATGAGCGGTTTAACTATGGAAAAGTTACTCGGTCGCGATAATTATCCAACGTGGAAAATTGCTGCTCAAGCATTTCTCGACTTGGATGACCTATGGACCACAATCGATGTGAGTAAGGATCGTAAGGCTAGAAGCAAGATTACGCTTGTCATCGATCCGGTGTACTCCGTTCACATTCAGAGTGCAAAGACTGCGAAATAGTTGTGGCAAGGCCTAGCGGATGGCTATGAAGACACAGGATTAACTCGCCGTGTTGGTCGTGCGCCCTGGTGAGGAAAATTCAGCAGCCTTTTATTTTCGTGGGCGTGAACGAGATAAACATACGAACACCGATAGAAAAGGTCCGAAATGCAGAAATGCTAAAAATTCGGCCATATTTCAGAAAATGCTGCGCAAAAATTCAGGTGTCACAGCTGACATGAGTTTTGACAAAAATAAGCTAAATTGTTTTCTGGAGGATTCTGGTTCTGTGGCTGCGGCAAACAAAGGTAAAATGCAAGTGAAAGGGTGTGGAACGGCAACAATCAAACCAGTTTGCAATGAGTCAACGATTGAAGTCAGAGACGTCAAATTTATTCCTGACCTCTCAATCAATCTTCTGTCAGTCGGTCGCATAGTGAAGCAAGGGCACTCGGTAGAGTTCAACAAAAAGTGTGTCAAAGTCATAAACTCAAGAAAGCAAGTTATCACAACAGGCACAAACTTCGATGATTTGTTTAGGTTGGACACGAAGCCGTCAAACTATGTAACATTAGCGTGTGGCTTCAAAAGCAGCAACGAACTATGGCATCGTCGGGTGGGCCACCTCAACAATGACAGCTTGGATAAACTAAACCACTTGGATAAACTGGACCACTGGAATTAGTTTTACCAAATCAAAAGTGACTGTAAGATTTATCCTGTCGGGAAGCAAACACAATTGCCATTTAACAAATGTGGCAGGAGGGCCAATCAGCTGCTTTAGGTCGTCCACACTGACATTTGTGGACCGATGGAAAATTCTTCTCTTGGTGGAAATAAGTATTTTTTAACTTTCGTGAATAACAAATCACGAAAAATTTTTGTTTATTTTCTCAAAACAAAAATTGATTGGGAAGTGCTGTCATGCTTCGAAAATTTCCAAAAGCCAAAGAATACATTCTTACCGGATATGACGAGCACACAAAAGTCTTTACGACCCAGTAAAGAAATATGTGTTCAAAAGCCGAGATGTTTCGTTCATCAACGAAGACTCCAGTGTTGCTAAAACTTCAACATTACAGACGTCAAAACCAGTTGTTCCAGTTGAATTTCATCATCAGCATGAAGTCGAGGACGAGCAAGATGAGTCGCAGTTGAAAATAGTTTTTTTGAGGATGCAGTTTCTGATGATATCGCTTCCAACTCTAACCCACTGCAGCAGCAGGTGTTGAGGCGCAGCGCAAAATTCCAGGCAAGTACAAAGAATTTGTTTTAGAAAATGATGATTTTTCTTCATTTTCCACCCCTGAAGGTCGAACTACTGAAGATGCAATGTCACAGCCTACGATGCGGAGTTTATTGGACGAAATGGAATCACTGCATTACTGCTCTCGATTTTAAACAGAACGATCCAGAAACACCTGAAGAAGCAATGCTTCGACCAGATGCCCATATGTGGAGACTCGCTATGGAAGAGGAAATGCAATCCTTAATTGACAATGATACTTGGTCGCTGGAAGAGTTACCAAAGAACAGAAAGGCTATAAAGTGCAAATGGGTTTTCCGCACAAAGCAAGATGTTACCGGACTAATTGATCGTTATAAGGCGAGGCTAGTGATAAAAGGCTACTCGCAGCGAAAGGGGGTAGACTACGAGCAGACGTACTCCACCGTCGTTCGCCATAGTTCGCTACGCTACCTTTTTGCTCTAGCTGCTGAACCTAAGGATCACACAAAAGGATGCCATCACAGCATTTTTACAAGGACATCTGTCCGAACAGATATATATGGAAAAACCTATATTTTACAAAGAAAGATAATCCCTCAATGGTTTGTCGCTTAAAAAAGGCTCTCTACGGCCTCAAAGAATCCAGTAGAGTCTGGAATCAAAAATTGGACAATGTACTCGAATCGCAAAAAAGATCAAAATATGATGCCTGCGTGTACCATTCAACAACAAAATAACTAGTACTCTTCGTTGCAGTATTTGTTGACGACCTCTTGTTTTTCACAAACAACGAAAAAGAGCTTCAAAATATTAAAGCTGAACTACACAGAGTGTTTTAAATGAAAGAACTTGGTACAGCAACGCAAGTACTCGGAATGCACATAACATACAACAATGAAACGATTGCTTTGGATCAGGAGCAATACATTGAAAAGGTTCTTGAGAAGTTCGCAATGAAAAATGCCAATCCAGTAAAAACTCCTATGAACTCCAGTGAAAAATTGTCCCTTGAAGATGGTCCAGCTAATTCTGAAGAAACTGAACAAATGAAAAGCGTTCCATATCAAGAAGCCATGGGCTGTTTAATGTTTAATGTACTCGCCCAGACATTTGTTTTGCTGTCAACTGTCTCAGCCGTTTCAATTCAAATCCTGGACTCCGTCATTGGCTTGCAGTAAAACATCTATTACGATATCTGCGAGGAACATCGTCACTGAAGCTGCGTTTTAATAAAGGTGGACATGATGACATCATTGGATATACTGTGATGCTGACTGGGCATCAAATATTGACGACCGCAAATCCACAACCGGATTCGTTTTCATAACTCAAGGTGGAACTATATCTTGGTGCTCCAAAAAGCAAAACACCGTGACACTTTCGTCGTGCAAAGCCGAATTCATAGCACTATCGGCCACCGTTCAGGAAGCGCTTTGGTGGGATGGACTCAAACATCAACTTTGCAAACGTAAGCAAAGCCTTCGAATACTTCGTGATAACCAGATTCTATCGCAATTGCAACAAATGGTGGTTTTCATCCAAGGTCAAAACATATGGACATTTGTCACCACTTTGTTCAAGACACGTTCAATCAAGGCAAAATCAAAATCAACCACGTCAAGACTGATCATCAAATCGCTGATTCTCTTACTAAACCTTTGGACCGAATCAAAGTTTCATCCTTTCGAGACTCAATGGGAATTCGACCATAAGTTTACATAGTTTACCCTATTTAGTGTAATATACTAAATGTAATGTATGTATGTATGAACTAAGTATATATATGTCACAAGAATAAATTACTCTGTCTGTATCCCTCTTGGTGTCTAGTCGCGTTTTTTTTTTAATTCTTCTACATACAGACATAACTGATTTTGTATGTAGGTTTTCTCTATCATCTTATCGTAATGGCAAGTATCATGTTTGATTTAAAATTCAAGTCTTGCAAGTGAAGAGAATACTTGCATATCAGTTTATTTTAATTAACTTTTCTATCATCACAATTTGTACACAATTATTATTTTTTTTATCGAAAGTAAAAATAAAAAAACTGCACTTTAATTAAAGATAGGTGCCTAAAAACCAGATTATGCTCCCTTGAAAATGTAAGCAAAAATCTCTCTTAATCTAAAAGTACTGTTTTTATTGTAAACAATATGGAAAAATTGTTTTCTCATCGCAGCGCTGCTGGTAAGCTGCATGTGTGCTATAAAATATTAAAAAAAAACTATAAATTTAATTGAACTCATAGATCTGTTCGACTGAACTCTATATTCAAGGATTATTATCGTTCATTCTAGAATATAGTAGAACAGAAACAGTTAATTGATCTAACGGATTTTTCATTATTTCCATCTTTATCTTTAAACGTTTATATTCAATAGCAAAACAACTTTGCCTAACACATTCCATAATGACCACTACTCAATATCTATTGTTCTTTGTTTCACATCGTATTAAGTGAAAGAGTATAGATAAATTGACCTTTCTTTTTTTGTTTTTTTTTAGACTTTGGATCAACTTAGACAATGTTTACATTTATTACTTCAATGATTATGAGACTTCACATAAATATTAGATCATTATAATACGAAGTGGGGAAATTTATTATTTGATTATTGTATATAATATAGAATTGGGTAATTTTAAAAGAAATAGCATTGCTTAACTTTGAAAAGTAAAATATTACAAAAACAATAAACAATTACACTAACAACAATATCAATTAAAAAATTTTCCATCTACATGTACATACATACTTCTCTTGTGTAAGTACTAAGTTGTAACGAAAATTGCAAAAGATCACCAATTTCTTGTCTGTAAGATACAATTAATTTATTGTATTGCCATGAAATAGAAAGTGAATAGCTTTCACAAAATTCTATAGTAATTGTAAAATAGAAATAGATTTTTGTGTACCTACCTACACATTAATTCCCATTTGCTGAATAGCAACTTAAAAATTTAAATTCGATATGAGCACTTAATATTATTTGACACTATATACGCAGATGAAAAAAGTAGAACGCAAATATTTAGGATTTTAAATATTTAAAACGCCACAAAAATGGGAGTTTTGTCCCTGGGTCAATCTCTCTTGAACACATCAATGAATTAGTGAGGACTTTGTTAATAAGCAATTTTTGTTACGTTCAGTTCATCTTAGGCCTCCTTCATATAAAGCGTCTTGTCGTGTTGACGTGTAGGTACTACGATTGTTTGCAGATTGCGTGTAACTCACATTCGTTTCAATAGACATCCCGCATACGAGGCGTAAGCTGTACTTATTCGTCATAGCACTTAACGTATAGTAGTTTTAGTCACTATATTAAAGACGTACAGTTTGAAATAATTGCTAAACATTTCAGTGAAATGTCTGATACATGCCAAAATTGTGCGAAATTGATTGACGATCAAAACGATCAACGATCAAAATTCGTTTAATCTATGATGTGACAATTCCTGTGCATACAGTAGAAGGCTAGCCGTAGTTAGATGGTGAATTTTGTACGCGTCTATGACATTCGTGAAAATAATTTCATTTCAGATTCTGATAAAACTTGACTTTACGATGGAAAAATGGTTTTAAATGTTAGAAATAGTTATTTTTTTTTTAACTTTCGACTTCATCCAAAAGGGTTTTGATCAAATTTAACTTTCGACTTTATCCAAAAGCGTTGAACTGATTTTGATCAAATTTCTTGGGTACTTATTTATTTTCATATGTATTTCGAAAACAACTTGTTAATTTTTTTGAAACTTAGCTCTGGGTGGTTTTTCAATATTTTCTAATATAAGATTTAAAAAAATCTTCTTAGAACCAAAAAGAATGGAACCTATTATAAATAAAATGCACGACCGAGTTGCAAGAACTTGCTCTTATGTGCACTGCAATCCCACTCTGGTTTTAAAGTCTGACAGCCCTATTAATAAAAATACACCATCCGCTCGTAAATACACGTTTTACCTAACACATGGATAGTGGACTTATCCTTTTGATAAAATAAAATATTAATAAACTTATTCTGTCTTCATTTTATCGGTTCACTGAATAACACCGAAAAGAAGGTAGCACTTCCCTCAATTGTACTACATATTCAAGTAGTTCTTTCAAACACCAAAATTGGTGAGATAAGTTATCCGCTCATTGTCAAATGTCATTTAAGGCTAATACACGTTTAATATTAAGAACTATAAGTTAAAACATGTGTTAGTGTTGTTTCATATCTATTTAGTGATAATTAATAGGGCGTTGAATAATTAAGATATATTAGTCTGATTTTAAAAGAAATAAATAAGTTATGGGAGCCTATATTTTAATCCACTTCCTTAAAACGTAGTTAAGTTTAAGGAAGTATTATGTGAGAACATATTTATATGAACATATACATACATTTATTACATATACATGGAAATTACAGTTTAGACTGAAAATTGTGAAAAAATCAATATAATTAAAAACAAATTGATTAAACAACCTCAGCAATTGTTTTGAAACCAACGCTATGCACGCCATCCGATTTTTAAAATAAATCTCAATTTATAAGAAAAAATTTTGAGTGGAGCGGTTGGAGCAGTTTTTTAAAAAAATCATTTCTTATATATAAAATTTTGTAAACATTGTTAAGAAAAATTGTTTTTTAGAAATTATAAATCCGGAGTTAAAAAATTATTTAAAACAAAAATCGTCTACTCATTTTCGAAATATAGAATTTTCAAAAAATTATTTTGAAAATTTTTTTAAAAATCCAAAACTGTTTTTTTTTTTTATAATTTTGATTCAATCTTATTAGAAGCTCTTATGTAAAATTGGTTCAAATCGATCAATTCATTTTCGAATTATTAAGTTGTCAAAAAAAAATTTTTGAAACTTTTTTAAAAACCAAAAAAAAAAGAAATGTTGGTGTACAAAACTTTTAACACTTTTTAAAACATTCGTCATAACAAAATTGATCAAAATCAGTTGATCTGTTTTTGAGAAAATCGAAAATTAAAAAAAAAAAGAAGGTTTTATGGGAGGAACCATTTATAATTATTTTATTTATTTTTTAATAAAATGGTTGCCTTTTTTTAAATTACTGAATTAAAAAAGTTGTGGGCACATTTTGGAGATGAATAAGATTTTCATTTTTTGCTAAAAAAATTTGTACGGGAGCTACTGTTGTGAAAAAAAGTGAAAAAAACATGTCAGGGGAATGCTATGCATCAAGTTTAAAGAAAATCGACCCACCCTTTTAGGCTGCATCCGAAAGAACAGACAGACAGACAGATGGACAGAATTACGAGACCCACTTTTTTGACTTCGCTATCATCGTAATGTCAACTTTGATCAAAATCTCGATTTCGATTTTTTTACGAATGCGTAACTTGCCTTATAGTACCTATGCATATGTTATATGGTTAATGTATGTATGTTTATATCGCAAGTAAAATCCTTTGAGAAAAATCTAATAGTTTTCTCAAAAACTGCTGAAAGAATTAGAGAAAAATTTGTCTGTGCTTATATTACTACGATCTACCATTTAATAGGACAAACTACATTAAGCTGCTATTAATATAGTATAGGTACCTCCCATTTTGATTTTCTGGTAATTGGTTATTGGATAACCTGATTTTAACAAATTGGTGTATACAGAATTCTAAAAGTTTAAAATTATTTTGGATTAAAAAAAGATTTTTCAAAAAAAACAATATTTCGAAAACCGACGAAAATTTAAGTTTGTAGTATTAGGAATAGACTTATATTGCTGCTGAATTTTTCCTTTATTTAGATAAATTTCCTATAGTTATTATAGCATCCGTCATTACAGAAATATATAATGGCTGTGATATAACATGACAAAAAACTGTCATCCGTTACTGACACTGTTAGTTTTATTAAATACAGTATTGCGAATCCGGCATTATATAGTGTTTTTACTATTATTAAAAATATCTTTACCTCAGAGGTACTCATAGTTTCGAAACGTGCCAGTATCTCCTTCACCGAAATTTTCGCTTCAATTGGTTCCTCCAAAATGGTCTCCATTCTCCCAACAGACCCGCTACTTGTGATACTTGTTCTTCGATTTTTTGTCGACGATGTAACAGACGAAGTCCCCGATGAAATACTTCCACTATTATTGCATTTCGAATTCGGAGATTTATCACTGTCATCCATCATAAAGTTTATATCATTATAATTATTATTACTATCAGGTCTTCCAGTTTTACTATTACTTGAACTAGAACTACTACTGCTAAGGCTTTGGCTTTTATTATAATTAAAATTATCATTTTTACACAAACTATCCATATCGTTTTCCATCACAACATCATTGACTTGCTCTGCATCTTCATCAATTGCACTCCATGCACTATCAAAATCGAAAGTACCAACTTTGGTGCAATTTTTTATCGAAAGATCATTAAGTTCATCAAGATCACTGCCCCTACGTTTGTGGGTACGATAATTTTGTGATTGATGTGTTTGCGTTTGTTGCAGTTGATGGTGATTAATATGGTGTTGATGAACTTGAGCAGATGTTTTTCCCGTAATATGTGCTATTTCCGCATCCGAATCCGAATACATGGCATCATTGTCTTCGAAACTATCCGGATCCGTCATATTATTTAAACTATCCAACGATGCGGAACGCTGAATGAAATTATTATTATTGTTGTTGTCATTACTTTCAGTTTGATTCTTTTGTTGTTGTTGTTGCTGTTGATTACTATCAACAATTGATGAATTCGTGTGTTTTTGCTTATTGTTATTTGTTTGGCAATTTGTTGCATTGTTCAATTTGTCATGATGAATTCGACTTATTAGTGCTTCCATTTTGTGAACAATTCCCGATAGTTTCCGCGCCTCGTTTGTGGTAGATTTGGTTTTTGATGATGATGAGGATGTTTTTGATGATTTCGTCGATTTTACCGACTTGAAACTTTTAACACTCTCTGACATTTTGATTTTTTTTTTTTAAATTTTTTTTTGACTTAAACAAAACAAAACAAAACTATTTCATTTCGTAATGTCGATACATAACTTTTGTCTCTAGTTGAACTATACAGTTTTCGCTAATACTTAAAATAGTGAGTATTAATTAAAAACAAATTTGCAATTCATTTCCACTTTAAAGTCATCCGAAATTAATTTAATAGAAGCAATTAAGCAAGACCAGATTTTTATTTAAATTAAAATAAATAATAATATATGAGAAAGGATTTACCAATCAACAAAATTTATTTGACTGTATTTTTATTTTTTTATAAGTTAATGTTCATTTGCATTTGGTCTGTTGATTTTAAATTCACATTAATTCTTCGTAATCGTTTGGCATAACAAAAATTTATTTTGCATTTCGATCCTCAATTTGCTGAAGGCGCAAATACAAACATATCTTTGTTTTTGAGAAATTTAAAGATTCGTTTTTATTATATAATTAAAAATGTGGTTATAATTTAATGCACAGCATCATGCAGAACTACCTGTTTGCTCTAGTTTCCGGTTAATATTAATATACGAATATTAGTCAAGCTTTTTATTTCCAGTCATGTAGTGTTCATTCAAGTAAAAACACCAGAGTGACTATATTCACCAGACCGTGCTGATGTTCTCTATTTTATATTGCATATTTTTTTTAATTGCATAAAATTGGATTAATTTGGTAGTTCAAACAGTCAAAACTAAATGCTTTTTCATCCATATGCACGTTCTTAAGCTGGTCATTCACAGTAGCGATCTAATAGTTAATTTATATTCATGAGTATCTATATGATCTACTACATTAGTTCCATTGTAAGTAGATTATTGACAGTACTTCACAACATACATATACATATCACCATGATTTCAATGTTTTTAAAATGTTCCAATAAAATAATAAGACCTCTTCAAAGAAATTCAATTGTCACTAAGAATTAAGGTTAATTTTCAACCAAATTCACAATGGCATCATTCACATTGGAGGAAGTAATAAAAATAAATACTTAAATACTTTGATCAATTAGATTTTATTCAACGACTTTTTTTTTTGATTCACGATTCCCCCCAAAAATTTTGTTTAAACATTTAATTATTTATTCTCGCGAATTATTTTTTCACAAGAAATATAAGGCCGCTCCGATAGATATATTATCATCAATAATAATTAAAATACATTTTAACCGACGACGAAAGATGGCAAAACAAAAAAAAACCTACTGCGAAGCAGTTGAGCTACTTTTAAAATTCACTACACAACCGTGCTGCTCGTTCGACCCGTTCTTTTCAACTAAAAGTCATGTTTGACCATTTGGGTAGTATAAGCCGTTCATTTGATGGTATTTCTTGTATTGCGGTACTATGGATATCCATTTGGCGTTTCCATTTGAATTAACCAGTATCTTGAAGTTAGCCAGGTATCTTTTGGTATGTGCAATGAATTTATAGACAGGTGAGTGTTTTAGAGTGCACATTAGATGAACAACAACGGAACACTACACTGCTGTTGATGGTTGGTCTTTGGGTTCGGGGAGCAAGCCGTGCGTCGCCAGTACCACAGTTCATATAGAAGCGAGATGGGTTTTAATGTATACATATGTATGTTGCACATAATAGGTACTTTGATTTTTGTTTTATAATAGAAAAGATATTTTTCTTGAAGTTATGAGTCTTCAATAGCTTGGTGTATTTATATATACTCAAAAGTTTATATTTCAGTTAGTGTTTTTTAAGTGTTTGCTAATTTCTGGTTAGTATCTTGTTTGATAAGTAAGTTGTTAGTTATTGGAATTTTAAATTATAAACTAAAAGACGATATAGTTACCCAGGATTGGACTGGGCTGTACGGGTAAAATTAAAATAAAATCAACTCAGATTAAGAAATTTTTAAAAAATTATTCTGAAAAGTTGTTGCCACACCCATCTTTTAGGATAATGTCAACATGTAGATATATGTATAGCGATAAACTTAAAAGGGGAGACATTATAGACGATATTATGGAAATTTGACAAACAACAAAATAGATTTAAATTTAAAAAAGAACTTGAAAAATACTTGATGAACCTTCAAGTTTAAGGTCTTTAAACACTACTATCACAAGCATCGTAATCATTCGTTATAATTTGGAAACCTATCACAAAGGTTATGGAGATCTCCAAAAAATGTCCTTGTTGGTTGTCTCGGAGTCGGTATAGAATAGTTTTATGTAATTCGCTGCAAGTGAAATTCGGATAGAGGGGGAAGCTCGTAGCCGGAAGCCCCCACTTAACAATAGAGACAAAATTTAGAATTTCCTTTAATTTAATTCCAAAACAACTATCAAAACCAGCCTTTTCTGTTGAATGTGACGATCAAAACTTTCAATACACGTGAATGTTCCATTCGCAGTTTGCTTAATATAAGTTTTAAAATCCTTTATGTTTCGAGTACAATGCTTTGTCCCTTTTTTTTAATCCAACAAATCAAAATATAAGCTTTATTTGAAAAATTCGAAACCAATGGGAATTCTGAAGCTTAAATTTTGGAGCAATTTTGAATTCGTTGAATTTAAAGGAAATGCGAAGAATTGAAGAATTTTCAATTAAAAACGGTTCTAACGTATTTAAAGTAAATTAAGAAGTGTTTATAAAATATGTATTATCTTATGTATTGTATGTAAAATGTTCTAATTTTAAAACAAAAGAAGTTTGATTTTTATTTTTTAGAATAGATATAGGTTAGAAAATATGGCTTAGCCCAACAAAAAAAAAAGGTGTCTACCATGTCCTTATCCAATGAATTTATTTCAGAAGAATTTAATGAAATATTGTTATCCAAAGTGGTACAAAAGTAATTCATAATGTAATAAATTAGTGTTTCAAAATCTACATCGTTGACCAAGCTGTGAGAGCAATTGTTCCGTCCTGCAGGAACCAAAAACGCTAGATACACAATTCAGCAACATGCGGCATAAAAATTCGTTACACATATTTTGTCTGTAGACATTAATTCACACCGATTTCAAAATTTATGGCATATTCACATTATGACATTACTTTTGCCACACCTTGTTCACTTGTATTTTTAATTTTCACAGCCCAAATTTTGCATCCCTTAGGTAGAATTCTTTTCTGAATTTGAATAGATTTTGTTGTTATTTTAAAATGTCAAACTATGTGAGATGATATTTCAAATTTTTTTGTAATTTCTAGATGTAGTTACCATGAAATTAAATCAAACTTTCGTTTTTCGAAAAAAAAAAAAAAACAAAATTCAAAAAAAGAAAATTTCATGCACTTTTACGATGATTTTTCATTTTCTTCAACTGCACATCTTTATCTATTTTTCTATTTTGTTTAATCTAAATCTGTGGATTGATGCAAGACGTGGTGAGGCTCATATGTGTATATCTAACAAATTATATAAATTTAAGTGATTTTTTTTTCTTCTTAAATCACTGAATGAACAAAAATGCATGAATTGTATTTATGAGGGAAAGTTAAACAATTATATTATACAAATGCAATAATATGACCATTGGATTTGCTTTGGCGATAGTTATTTAATTTAAATCTTTAATACTGTTATACAGTTGCTTTATTTTTGTATCTTAATTGTTTATGCTTTATGCATCACTGTATTATTAGCAATATATATATCTATATATGATGCACATTAGATGTTTTGGCATAAATAATTTGAACCATTTCTCCCAAACAGAAAAGAAAATAATAAACATGTGCATGGTGCATCTATTTTTTGACATTGAACTTCTTTGATTTAGAGCTTATTATTTTTTTAAAAATTAAAATCAAAGTCATTAAATGATTGATTATGAAATAGCTCTTGCGGAACTATAGTTTGTATATATCTCAGCTCTTCAGGGATACATCATTAACATATTGTTCTATAAAAAAAATAATAAATTAATTTAATCGAAGAATATATCATAATTGTTTCTTTATACATGTATATGTAACTAAATCTCATGAAACCTGCGATCTTCATTACAAAATTGTGAAAATTTGAAAAATCTGAATTTATTTAAAAAATTTTTTCCTAAATTTACTTCGACATTCCAATTTTTAACAATTATAACAGTATTTCATTTATAGTGTGAAAGCTTCGCGCGACTTGAATAAAAGCTATATATAGGGCCTATATATGTAAACTGGCTGGCGTTAGGCACTGGCTGCATTAACGTACTTGTATAAACAGATCTGTTATAAATTGAATTATCCTTAGTCACTTCCTTAAAATTAAGTATTTTTGAAACTTATTCCCTTAAAAAATATGTTAAATACAGGATACACACGAAGTTGATTATGTGTCGCAAAATGGCTTAGAATTTTGAAGATTTTATATTATAAAACTATTTTAATAAATAGTTAATAAAAGAAAATGATAATGAATGAATTAAACTCGTTATTCAAATTTCCCTTAAAAGTTTTCAGCGCAAAATAGGAATTTGAATTCTGAATTAAATATATGAATTTATGCCAAAAAATCGTTAGAGCGGTGTTTTTAAAAAGTTATTTACATGTCAAATTTAAGTTCAAATAATACTTAGACCTAAATGTAATTTCAAAAAATTATTATTTTAAATCGAAAAAAATTTTAAATAAAAAGAAAATTATGTAATTTCAAAGCATCTGACAAAATTATTTGTTCCAAAGATCTTTTTAAATCATCTGAAAGAACCGATTTTGCTCTTTCAATTTTCACTTTGAATTTAATCAATCCTTTTATTTCGAAATCGTTTTTAACTTGACTCCTGATATTTAAAAAAATGCATAAAAATCGCTTATGTCTTACTTTTTAAAAGACAAATTACTGAAACTAAACGACCTTTTATGAACATTTACTGATTTTTCAGGTTTAAATACTCTTTTTTTGTATATATGTACTACAAGTAAGGTGCTAACATTAATTATACATTAAACAAAATTTAAAGATTCATAAAAAATCGCCAATGTCTGACCAATTAATAAAACAAATTGATCTTTTTGATGATATTTTTTTTTTTTTTTTTCGAAAATCCTATCCTCTCATTTCGATCCCGAATATCTTGTAAAATTATTTTAGTCAGAATAGGTAAGAAGTTCCTTGTGCAAGATTACGTTGAAGTTAAATGTTAGGTTTTCATAATCCTTCCATGCGATTTCCAGAGGTGTAAACAAGTGAGTTGGTATCATTAATAATTAATAACTTTAATCTAATCAGCGATTTCATTCAAATAAATCAAAGTAAAGATTATTGTAATACAAACACGATGCTATCAGGTTTTCTTAAAAAATGTTAACACGTGCTTTAGAGGAAAATCAAATCTTTTTACAGGAGTATTATTTTGGAGTTATCATAATATTAATATTAAACAAGAATTTCTATTTTTTCAAAATTGAGACTTCTTAATTTAATTTGTCGAAAACTACTAATTCTACTATTCCTTGTGATTGTTTTTTTATATTCTGTTATGCAGTCTTAGGGTCTGTTTCACAATGTCTGAAAAAAGCTCTGATTAGTTATCCGACACCTAAATATTTGTCCAGGGTCATAAGTCCGTAATTCAAAAAATTATATTATGGATTTATAACCAATTTAAGTAAGCCAAAACACAATTGTGAATTTTCTACTTTATATAGACTTATGAACTTGTACAAAAAGTTATGTGTCGGATAAGTAATCAGAACTTTACTTACCCATTGTGAAACAAGGCTTTTATCAAATATTTATTAAACTACCTTATTTAACCCACACTCTAACAAGAAAAAGAAAATAAAACTCTAAAATGCCACTTCAAACCCGAATCGATCAATATCTCGGAAATTATGTATTGTTTGTAACGGGAAAGTTGTTAAGACTATAATTTGAAGGCAATTATATATATCTATCAACTTCAGAAAAGCCAACAGAAAAAAAACATTCTAATTTTTGAGAAGTTGGAATATGTTGTCGACTTTAAACTTTCCTAATTATGAAATTTCTATTAGATTTGATCAGCTTTATCAAAGCAATAACACACAAAATACAGTATCTATAACTTAGGTATCCCTTGGGAAAATTGCGCAGAATTAAGGACTTGTTGTTTGAATTTGTTACAATATGTCAGTATGCATTGGAATCACATTCATATGAAAGTATTTTAAATTTTAAAATTTCGTAAAATTTTCCTGAATTGTAAAATCCAGATTTTGAATTAAAAAATATATTATAGTACAACTGAATTCAGCATCTTCAATTCATTAAGTGTTATCCAATCCAACGGACCATTGTGAGTCAGTCGTGTAATTGGGTTAAAACTAGTCCTCCGTATTGACAGAACCAAAAATATGAGATTTTTGTTGATAAAAATACAACAACGACTTGGTAGTCGAATCTGTGGACTTAAGTTGAGAATTATATAATTTTTTCCTTTAAAAATCGATATTTTTGGTGAACAACCGACTGAAATTAAGTTGGCCTATTCTCTCTCCTGTTGGATTTGCCAATAAAAAGTAACTCACAAATTTCTAAGAGAAAGGAGCTATAAGTTTTGTAGAATATTATTTTTCAAAATTCTAAAATTTTTCATCAACTTTCCCATTTCTAATAGTGAAAATAAAATTGACGACAGACTCAATCAACCATTTAGTATGAAATTTGCGCCTCCTCTCCCCTGGTGTTCTAGGTTTATTTTAAGACTTTAATCTTTAAGATCCGACAATTAAAACCGAAGTTATAAGCTTCCTAAGGCAACCATATCAGTCGATTTTGGAGTTTTACATAAAATAACGGAATTCTCTTACTGGTGGATGATGGTTGGCAATAGACGAAGAAGGGAATTTTCATGATTTTTTGAGATTTATCGATTGATTTAAACTTAAGATTGTGATGCTTGTATAGCTCGAACAATAAGGTTTGATAAATTATCAAAATAATCGTTACTTTGTCTCCTTGCGCAATGAGGAAAAACCCAACAAATCCACGCAGATACTCAAGATTTATTACTTGATAATTGAAGGTTGCTCAATTATTGAAGGAGAAAAATTTTCGAGGTCTCAGAAATAAGGAAAAAGTACATTTTATCACTCTTATACAACCTCAGATAACATTATGTATTTACTCGTACCTACGTTCATATGCATCTAACAATATAAATAATAATTAAATCAAAAATATATGTATCAAAATTTCATTCAACTCACCTGTCTGAATTCCTGTGAAAAAGTCTGTATCATAGCTTGTATTGCAGATGCACGGACAGCGTGAAGTGTCAAATGTCCACCGTTGCGCATGTTCAACTGTAAAGCAGCGGGACGTGGCAAGGTAACAGCGCCTTGCAAATCGTTAAATGGAAGCGATTGCACCACAATCAAATAATCTGCATCACGTCTCGCCAAATAGACACCATTATGCGATATGCCCATAATCGAAACGTCAGGAAATTGAGGAGCACCTTGGACAGCAAATAAGCGGGCAAAGTAAAGTGGCCAACTGCGTGCCATGTCGACCAAGTGTCGTTTCACAATTGCACGGACATTTTGACTACGAGCATTTTCAACGGTTACACCATGTCCATTGAGCATATTCATAGCAGCAGACTTCTCCTGTGGAGTAACTCGGAGACAGGGCGTTAGTCCAAATACGTCTCCAACAATTTGGGCGAATAGAAGATCTAAGGCGACTGGTGGACCAATTGGTTCGTTTGGATGGAATACCTCTTTGCGAACACGCAGCTTCCATGTGATGCGATTATATGTTAGACACGCAGTCGCAGGGGACTTGAGCGATGGTGGGGCTGGAACCGGTGCCGGGATTGAGGGTACTGGCCATTCCTCCGCATAGTCGGTTTCATCATCTCTTCGGGTACCCTGAGAAACCAAAGTCGAACTCGATGTCTTACGCTTGCGTTCCTTCTCTAATTTCTGAACCATATGTGTTTTGAAAGTTGCAGTTGTTGTGTTGGTGGTTGTTGTAGAGCTGGATGCATAGTGCTGGTTTTGTGATTGCTTGCGATTAATTACCTCACGTTCTATCTGAATGGGAAAAGCCTTAGAGGGAGGATGATACACCTTATTTCCTTCTTTCTCTCGTTCAACCTGCCGCATTTCATAAACGCGTTCGCGTTTTTCTCGCTCCTTCTCGCGTTCTCGTTCAGAGCCAGTGGATGGGGGTCCTTCAACCTCAGCCCGATCCCATACTGACTCTGAAAAATCATCACGGTCTCTGGACCTTGATCTCGATCTTGACCTTTCCCGGTCATTGGGAATCTCTTTTTTGAAACTAGTCTCGTAGACCATGTCTAACTTAGCCGCCTCTGCGCGACCCCATGAATCATAAGTGTCCTTTGAAATTTCAGATCCATTCCAATTATGTCGTGCACCAAATGTGTCGCGCTCTTGCCGCTGAATAAATGCAGGAATGTCTTGTTGCATTTGTGATCTATATTCACGGTCATCCATGTGATCTTCACGAATGGGTGGGCTTTTTGGAACAGGCGGTGGAGCTGGCGGAGCCGTTGTTGGGGGACGAATTGGTGGTGGTGGAGCTGGTACAGATGGAGCTGGAGGTACAACTGCTGGCCAGCTTGATTGAGGAGGAGGCGAAAGTTTGCCTTCCATTCGTTCTACTTGTGATCGCACAGACGAAATATCAGTCGAAGCTCCCATCATTCCAAAATGGCCACTCAGCTGTTGTTGTAACATAAGTTTCCTTGTGTCTTCTAATTTGGCTGGTGCCCGCTGCTCCGATTTTGTACTAATTGATGATCGAACAGAATGGCCCGCAGTTACTTGTTCTAATCTCTGGCGCATTTCTGAACTCAATTTAAGCTTCCCAACACTTCCCGGTGGCGGACGATCAGCACCGATCTCAAAACTTTTTCGGGATACTTTTGTTGAAGAACCAGTCTGATTTGGATCAACTGTTTCCTTCATATGCTTCCCACCAGATGTTTCAATTTTGATGTGCGTTCTCATGAATTGTGATGTATGCATCACTGTTGGGGGGGAAGGTGCTTTAGAGGAATCCACTTCAAACTCTTCCCACTCAATTGCTGAACCATTGAGTGACCCGTTTGAGCTGTGCAACTGTGATTGTGGTGTAGTTTTCCTTTGACTTTGTCGCATTTTGAAAACAAAGAAGTCCTCTTCGCAGTCTGGTTGCGGTCCGTCCTGTGGTGGTGGCCAACGCCACTTTCCGATACGAACAGTTTTTGCTCGCCCATATGGATCAAGGAAGTGTCGCGTTTCTGACGGATCTTTCGACTCTATCGGTGGTGGCATTGGCGGAGGAGGAGGAGGTGGTATCAGAGACCCTCCACTTTCTGATGATGTCTTCCTGTTACGATCTACATCGGTGAATTGGGATATTCGATTCTTGAAACTTTGCCTGCGAACTGAAGATGGAGCATTATTTTGCAAACTTATTTTGCTTGTTGTAGTATGGGTTGTGAGAGATGATTGCATAAGGGGTGGAGATGCAGGCGAAACTGGTGCTGTATCCTGTTGACTGAGTAATGTCTGAAGAGCTTGATTCTGGGCCAACAACTGTTGTTGGATCTGTAAATTTTGAGCCATAGCGGATTGAAGGAATGCCCGTTGTACCTGATGCTGATACATAGAGGGATCTGCATCCTGAGGTGTACTTATCATTTGCATCAAACTGTCAGGGTTAACACCAGTCATGAGAGCTCCACCAACTGGGCGACCCATACTTGAGTTCGACACGAAACCCGAAGTTGTAGCGGAAGAATGATGAGCTGTCCCTCCGCCCTTTATAGTCTCAATCAGTTCAGACTTTCCTTGTAAATTATTTACGGCATCGCTTATGAAAATTGGCTTGAATAAACCCGAGATATATTCGTCAAGGTTACCATCGTTGCTTTCACTCTGACTCTCAGTTGACTTCTCTCCGCCGCCTTTGATTTTGATGGATAATAAATTTGCATTGGTTAAGCCACGTATTGAATCGTCTATTATTGGTGCTTCCATAAAATCGTTACCTCCTCCCCGAATACTGGCGGCTAAGGAACGAGCATCGGAGAGTTCGTCCAATGACCCATCCAATACAGGACTGAAAAGATCATCGAGGAACTGATCAACATCTGAAGCTTGTGATGGGACGCGTACTCGTCGTACATGACTTGCCAATGACGGTGCTTCACTGGTATCAGACATAGCCGAGGATCTAGTGGCGTACTCTGATTTGTCCATGTATTTACTTGAGTGAGATCCTGCATGAGACCTGCGGCCTGCGTGCTGGGACTTTTGATAACGTGGGCCTGTTTCTTTACCCATGGGAGCCAAGCGTTCTGCTGAGTGATATCTGTCGTTCAGGCGACTCTCTGATAGCCCAAGATCTGTGAGGGGCTCTGGCTCTGGTGTGGTTACCATGTCAACGTCGTCTCCAGCTAAAAGGTCATCTAAAGATTTTGATCGTGATTTCTCAGTTTCAAAGTAGCGTTCGTTCAAGGCAGAACTTCTGGATAGAAGTTCTCGTGAATTCTTTCGAGCAGCATTATATTCAATTTTCTTCTCTACGACTGGCTCAGGAATTGGAGCTTCCATTGGTTTCGAAGAAGATTTTGCCTGTGGTGGTTCGGGAGGAGGCACTTGAGGGCGTTTCGGACTACTCGGTTCAATTTCCTGAAGTAAAGTGCGTGAAAACTTAGAGTCTGTTTTAAATAAGTCACTTCGAGCAGCTGGGAAAGCAGGACATAATTCTTTTTCTGCAACTAAATCTAGAACATAATCAAGACCACATGAATCTGTGAGCAGTCTCCCATCATCAAGCACAACCGTCCATCCACGATTGGAAATGCCAAGTGTTGAAACTGCCAACGAAGCTGCCTCTTCACATGTTGTCCAAGAGTCAATAGCCACTGTTTGAGTTACATCATCGGGTAGTGTCAAAGCGACAGCAATATCTGATGTTCGCGAAATCGCTCGCCATTCAACCCATGAAGGTGTAAAGCTACGGGCTGCATTAGCTTGTGAAGAACCGGAATTTCGGAGAATCTTTTTAAGTAAGAGCTCCTTCATAGAAGCGGGAGAATTGTCAGCAATAAACTTCATCAAATACTTGCTGAATGCGGGGCCTGGTTGGAAACATGACAAACAATGTGCCATAAGCTGCCATATCCTAAGAGATTGACTTTCGTCAACTCGATAAACTTGATTGCATATTTGTACAAGAATTTCATCCCGAAGGCCCCTTGAAGAAAGGCCTTTGTGGACAATGTAATCGGATAAAACTTTTTCCTTATTGCTGTCTAGTGAAGTGTCATTAGTCCAACGCAAAATTAACTTAAAAACAGCAAGAGCGTCCTGAAAATCTTGGTCTCGCGAAGCTGCCCTAGTCAAAAATGGAGCAGTGATTGGATCACGTTTTGGAGATAATCTTAAGCCATTGCAATAGACAGAACTGAATTTTCCAAAAGAAAATTGATCCAAATCTTTGGGCAATTCACCTGCCACAGGTGGTCCGGGAACAGTTCCAACTACTTTGACCAAATGGCGGTCACCATGAAGTGGTGTCCAGCCCTCTGTTTTTGAAAAAATAAATGCCAATTCAGCTGGAATATCCAAATAAGCAACTTGACTGCGTTCATTATTTTCCTTGGCGATTTTCTTTGCTTCACGTTCCTTTTGGGCCTTCTGTGCTTCCAAACGACGTCTATGATCTGCTTTGAGTTTGGTAAAACGTTTTCTTGCCATTTTTCCTCGCCAACATGCCTGAGCTCTAACGGCACCATGGCGAAGCTCCTTGAAATGTTTTCTCTCCTTGTAGCCACGCCACTTCGATTGGACTTTTATAGCGGCTCTTTTTTCTCGTGTAAGTCTTCGACGAACCAGCATTCCACGGACACTCTTTTGAATGACTACGGCAGCGTTCTTCAAGCGATCCGATCGGCCACTTTCCAGCATTCGGTGCAAAGCCTCGCGTAGGAAAACTCTTGTAGCTCCAAGTTGAAAATCGGGACCCTCGATTCCGGTGCGTGGAAGTGAGTCCAAGACTGTTCTACAGAGCTCACGGTATGGTGTACCTCTCGGCAATGGAGCTTTCATAAGATGACGATAGCGTTCCACAAAATGTTGAAACCTCAATCGAACAGGATAACCCCTTTGTCGAATTTGGATAGTGTCTAGCATACCCAAGTAGCGCAGCTGCTGGAGAACACATGGCATATCCATTTTGAGAGCGTGTTTTTCATTGTTTGGTTTGACGCAACGAACAAACCAAGGATTACAACGGCCCATAGATTGCAAGAGCTGTTGCAGCGAGTCCGAGAATCGGGCTGCAACTGTCGGTGTTCGTGGTTTCATAGTTACAAAACGACCATTCGATCCCTTTGGCAATGTCTTCCCAGAATCGCGCTGAGCTCGCAATTGTTTAGTAAGATCCACAACAAGTTGAAGTTTGCTAGAAGCCAGCAGTTCCAACACATCGCCTCGCAGAGCATCTCTATTTTTATCTAGAAACCCATCGACGCAGTACCATACTTGACCAGCATAATGAGTTATGCCAAATTCTTGAGCTCCAATTCGTGGTCTGGAGTATAATTCGTTAAGTGCATGATTGTAATGACATTTTTCCAAAAAGCTCATGTCTGAAGCTCTAGGGAAATTTGACTCATCATCTAAAAGATGAAAGACCCCAACTGGTTTCTTAGCTAACAAATGAATCACCGGCAAATTATCATCCCAGTTCAGAGGTGTCCATTCGAGACGTTCTCGTGCATATTCAGCTTGCTCCAGCTTAAACACATGCTTATTAAAGTACAACTGAAGATTCTCATTGGCATAATTAATGCATAGCTGCTCAAACGAGTTCTCAGCTAAATCTTCGAATCCAAATATGTCAAGAATTGAAATTCGATGTGCGTCGTGGGTGCCACCTTTTTGCACAATAGAATTGATTCGGGATACCAGCCAGTTGAAGAGACCAGCGTACAATGCTTTAGCAAATGCATCTCTTGAATCTAAAGCCTGGTCGATACCCAAGGGCGTGTGCAAACGCTCTGATCTTGCTTCAGTTGTGCGGCTTGTGAGTGATCGATGGAGCCCCTCAGCAGAGATGTGCAACAAATGAGCGGCCCATTTGATTTCAGCATCTGATCCAACTTCAACACCTTCTTGACCGTGTCTTAGCTGACGTCTATGGAAATAAACATTTCCAAGATGAAGCACCGAAGCCAAAACTCTTATAATTCCTTCTCGCTCCCCCTCAGACACTCCAAGAACTTGCATAGCACTTTGCAGTGATCCCCAATCAACTCGTCCCGGAGCACAATCCGAACCGCCTTGGTTAAGGTAGAAATATTTGTCAGCTTCTAGCAAGCCATACTTTGTTCTCTCAGCCTCCGAAAGACCACCCAACATTTCATAAAATACATGATAATTTCTTTCACCAGGTGCTTGTGTAACGATCCTTGATTTTTCTAAAAGATATTGTGTTATCTTAGCGCCAACAATGGCACCTGACTTGAAATAAACTTCTAAATACTTTCCAAAACGAGAACTGTTATCGTTTCTAGCAGTTCTTGCATTTCCAAATGCCTCCAACAACGGAGCTGCCTCCAGTATCTGTTCGGTGATGACTGCAGATGCAGATCCACCTCCTGGTACGACAGCTGCCAAATATTGCATCACTAATTTTGTAGATTCAGTCTTTCCCGAACCAGATTCCCCAGATATGACCACAACTTGAGGAGAAGGTAAAGCAGCATGTGCTGCTGCACCAATTGCAAATAAATGTGGTGGCAATGTTCCAAGCGGCCTCCCAGCATATTGCTTTGCTACTTCCAAACCATATGAGTCTGGAAACATTTTGTAAGGATTCACTGCGATCAGAATACTGCCAGCAAATGTGTAAATTAGACCTTTGTCATAACGCAGACGTAGATTCCATAAGAGTGATGCTTCGTGTAGATCATCTAATTGAGTCATGTCATCTACTCCACTGCTACCAAGATCCTGCCGGGGGCGTAGATTGCCCTCGCCCGGTTGGAATGCAAATGTCTGTGGCTGAAAGAAAAATAAATTTATTTAGCAATGGTGTTAGTTATGATCTTATATGAATAAATCTTAAATGATAATTTTTAAAACTATAAAAGATTATTTAAAGAAAAGGAATTTTTTCAGTAAATTTTACTGATCCCAGTCATAGGTTTCATTAAAACCTTTCATATGGGCACTCGTATTCTGTTTTTTTTATTAATACGCATCATTGCCTCACTATCACTGCTTTAAGTTACATTTCAAAGTTCTCGGTGCCATGTTTGTAGTTGTGCCTTACTTAATTAATTTCAATGTTTTGCATAAGAACTTTATAAATCTCAGTCAAATTTCTGAAATTAAACTCATACCTTCCATTTCTACAATCACCCAATTTGGGCTTCATACATTTTCAGAAGCTTTAAGCTTGTACATTATTTATTTACAAACATTTCATATCGATTCAGTGTATTCACAGTTAGGTGTGTCTGCCTTCAAATCCTATATATGTATGTACGTTGATTGAATTGAAAATTTTTAAATCACCCTCGTTCACAAGCTAATTGAACTCAAAACCTCCTTTCTGTTCTAAGAGAAAAGTCTGTTATTTATTTTTCTACCGCACTATTCAGCCCTACCTTGTCAAAATGTATTCACGGATATCAAATTATTGAAAAAAAGTGTGAGTGCCGGGACGGTTAAGATTTGTAAACATACGAAACGTAACGTAAATCACAATAAAAGAATCACGATCATAAGATACGTTACGTTTTTTTTCACCCTACCGCCAGTATAGATGTTTACACATCAAAAAATAATAAAGGAAAACAAAAAATAAAACTAACATTTTCTGCGATACAATCACTACACAACGTTGAAAGTCTCTTCACAACTTGTGGGTAGCGAATCCGCATTTTGTCCCTGCTTATACGTTTATTCTTATTTTCGGTGGATTCGTTGGTCGACGATGTTGACATATCTTCAACGCTTGGTGGACGTTGGCGTCTCAGAACATGCGGTGACAGGATTTGAATAGACGGTGATGATAATGGACTGGGGCTAATTGAACCACATTTCTGCCACGGGTCCAAGTGGAAGCGTACAATTCGCATTGACTTTAAGAAATTATACACATTTTTGGGAACTTGCAAACCAAAAATCAAATCGAGAATTTAAATTCGTTACCAGGATGAAGCTCATCTAGAAAGAAACTGATAACCATTCGCCCGAACGGTGTGAATCTCTTCCAAGCGAAACCCATTATATGCATCAAAAGTAGAAGAAGCAGTAGCAACTTTATCTGGAAAAACTCGTTCGTGTCTTAGATTTTCTATCGGCTCAGCTACAAAGATGACCACTGGACCGAACAACCAATGCAGCATTGAAAACAATTTGAAATGAAAAAAAAAACAACATACGATTCCTTGATGCTCCACATTTGGAGTTGGAGTTGAATGCGCGCTTTCTGCGTCACCGTATTGACAACTTTCCACTCAAAAAACTATACACACATACATTATGTAGATACGTGTGTAACTATTAATGAAACTTCAAATTACGAACGAATTTTCTTGGAACTTGTTGAAAGTTTTCTGGGCAAAAAAAAAAAAAAACAACCTGATCGAGCAATTATGTGAAATATCTTTCAACTGAAACCGGTAGCTTTTGCACACTCGATATAATAATACTGGGCTGTCGTTTTCTAAGTTCCTTTACTTTAAAACTTTGTGCAAGAAGAAGTAAAAGGATCTGGGTCTTTTGCGTTCGAATAAAAGTTGAGGAGCATCGAATTATTTTGTTTACGCTATCAGTACTGCTTAATGCAAGTATTTGTAACATTTCATTTCTTTTCTCTTCGGGTTTTTTCACCTTAAGGTACTTGTTACAGTCATCATTTAGCGTGGTGTTAGTTGTTAGTAAACAATAAAAAGCCTAACACACTGCTAAAGACAACAAATAAAATATATTACGTAGATTAATAACAAGCTACAAAAAATTACTAAATAATAAATAATTATAAGCGAAATCTATTGGAAAACTTTTGAAAATTTTGATTTAGGTGCATATCTTAAACAAATATTATTCCATAATATAACCAAACCTAACTTGAAAACTTTCAATTTTAATGGACTTCCACTTCATAACAAATACATTAGCCGTGTTTTTTGGGATTTTATATATATGTATATGTAGTAGTAATATTTCACATTTGGTGCTACCGAATAACAGCTGTCAGAATAATTAAAAAAAAAACACAAATATAAGACAGTTTGCTACAAACGAAAAGCGAAATAAAAATAAACTGGAACCCAAAATTAATTTTAGTTACATAAAATGGACAATTCCATTCGATACTCGAATAAAAGTCATAAACACATCCGCAGTAGGATTCTACTTCTGCTTTTATTGGCGGTAATTCTACTGTGAATGTTGTATTTGTAACTCGTGTAAAATCCTACTATACTGTGAATAGCTTTTCCAAAAAAAAAACACGGCTAGTGTGTCATTTTCAGTTCAAACAGCTGGTCAGTTTTTTGTTTTGTGTGTCGTCTATCCAAAAAATTAAAAACAAAACATTTAAAGGCATTCTCTCTAATGCAGCAATGTGCAATAAGATTGTGTGAAAATATTTAGTTCGTACTAACAAGGTCAATATTATTGCAATATACTTGATGTTAAGCAATAATAGGCGTGTTTTTTTGCAAGCCCGGGGGGAATTGGTTGAAAAAAACGACAGCGGATTAGCGACGTCATGACACTAAAAAAACATGGAGTTTTCATACAAACTATCGATAACATGTATGTAATTCATGCCGGTAACACAGTTTTTCCGTGCGCTTAAGTTAAGCCCCGAGAATTTTCTGGGATTAGTTGTTGTTGCATTTAACATGTTAATTGTTTAGCACCGACGTCTTTTTTTTCATCCAATTCCCCCCGGGCTTGCAAAAGAACACGGCTAATATTGGTTTAAGGCCATATAAGGACAGAAATAATTTGTGTACAACTGACAGATTTCGAAAACGAAGTATTTATTTTTTTGATTTATTCGAAGCAATTTTCCATATCTTTCTTTGCACCTACATTAGTACAATATAAAACTCTATATGTACTTTTTATTCACACAAACAATACATATTATATATACTTATATGTACACACATATAAATATGTATTTGAAAAAATTATATCATTTTACTTAAGCCCGGATGATACTAAATTTTTTTCTCATTATTCATTGAAAATGAAACTAAAGCAGTACGAAGAATTAATTACTGAAAATTCCCATAGAATTGAGTGTACATGTGTACACTGTACAGTGTACAGTGTACACATCAAACCCTAAAAATGTGAAAATGTTACAAAAAAGAATGTGCAAATGTCTGAAAAAATGTATTAAAAATGTGACTCGATTTACATTTATCAGCTTCTAGCAGCCGTTTTTTTTTTTTTTTTTGACAGTTCAAAATTGAAAATTAAAACATATTTCAAAAAACATTACAAAAGTAATTATATTAATAAACATTTCATACAAAATTGAATCGGATATAATTTTGTGTTGCCGTTAATATAAATCAATCAAATATTGTAGCATTAGAAGAGAAAACAACAAAGGGATTTTTAAATAATGTTGGTAAATTCATATTAGTTTTTTGCCAGATAATTGCTTTCCTTTCCTAATAACAACATCTTTCCCTTTTTCTCTTGACTGACACGTTATGTATGTAGTATGATTTAATGAGCTATAAATGAAGAAAAAAAATGTAGTATCATACGGGTTTTAGTGATATAAAAATTCTTTTCTCTGTAATACGCATAAACAAAAATGACAGCCCTGGTCGAGGTTTGATTTTCAGCTATAGTTTGAATGAATTCTTTCAGAATTTTTAAAGTGTTACCTGAACTGGATCTGGTAGCAAACATTAATTTAAATATAATTAAAAATCGAATTCAAGTAACAACAGTTGCAACAAGTTGTAACCGATGCAGTAGGAAGGTATCTATACTTCTACATAGTTGAACATCATGGTAATGCATGATGCACGCAATTATTTTAGATTTTAAAATTATGGACAGGATTGCAAATCATTTTTTTTTTCAGAAAATGAAGAAGAAAACATTTTCTATTTTAAAATTCTGGTTTGTTTTTTTTCCTAAAAAATGTTTTCTGTTAAAAATGACGTTTAACTAAAATAAAGATTTAATAAATAGATTGTTTCAAAATGCGTTAGTAGTTATCCGACACATAAATATTGGCACAAGGCTACAATCCAACAAAAATTTTATCAATGTTTATTTAGCACATAAGAAACCCATTTAGGTGGGTCAAAAGACAATTGTACTTTTGATCCTCTGCCAATATTTATGTGTATGATAACTAATCAGAACTTCTTACTCAGACACAAAAAACAAGATCTTTTGTAAAAAAGATTATTTACAAACCAGTCCATAGTTTTGATTGGGTTCATCATAACATTACTTAAACTTTGTGGAACAGGCTCTTAAATGTTACAATTTATAGAAAAAAATGTCTACGCAGGCTGGTGCACGGCAGACGCATTAATTTGAAATTGGAATAAAAAATAAAATCAGAACACTTTTTCACTCTTTAAGTATCGCATTGCACTGGGAATTTGAGATTTTTTTTGTATCGAATCCTTGAATCCGAAATCTGGCTCTATCGTGCAATTCGGTGCCGTGGTGACTTCCTGTTCGAAGTTGGATTATTTCGTGGGTATAATTAAATTTATCGGGACGGAAAATGTGTCCATGATAAAAAGGGGACCGCAGGGGGCTTTCACAATTCCATAAAACATCGAGGAAATAAATTGTTTTGGAAGCCCTTAAAAATAACATTCTAAGCCCAGAGCCAAATCGCCCAAATGAAAATGAAAAAAAAAGCTTCAGCAGTATATGATATCTGGAGGGCGTCATTTGACCCATATGCTATTTAAAACTTTTAAATAAAATGCACGACTGGGTGGCACGAACTTACTCTTATGTGCAATTTTACATTATTAGTCTGATTAAAAAAAAAACATTAGATATGGGGGCCTATATTTTATGCCACCTGCTAAGAACGTATTTTAGTATTAGGTATTATTATGTGGGAATACGAAAATTAAGAGTATAGCATCGCGGTTCACATAGTGATTGCATGAAACGTAAAGTTTAAATTGAAAAATTAATAACATATTGAAATAAATTAATTAAACAAAATCTAAAATTATTTTGACAACAACGGTACGCCATCTGATTTCTTAAATAAATCTTAATTTATGAGAAAAAAGTTTCAAAAAGCGTTTTTTCAAAAAATTAATTTTTATATATAAAATTTTAAAAACATTTTTATGAACAAAATTGGTACGCCATTTTTTGTGTTTCTTAATGAGTAGTGAAAAAATTAAATTTGAAAAAAATCATCTACATATTTTCGAAAAAATATTTTTGAAAAAATTTGTTTAAATCTAAAATTCGAACTTATTAGAAGCTCTTGTGTTAAAAATTTCATTAAAATCGGCTCAATAGGTAACAAGATACTCGAAAACAAAAAAAATTGTTCTATGAGAGATACCGTTACTAAACGGTAGATACAAAATTTTTTCCAATAATATGGTAGATCGAACTGATATTAGCTCTCATAAATATTTTTTTTATCAAAATCATAAAAGTCGTTTTTAAGAAAAATGAGATTTTCTTTAACGGTTTTTAAACACTTGTATGTACCGTTATTTTTGGTTATAAGAAAAAATTTTATTTAAATTCTGCTGAATACCTTATATTAAAAAACTTCTGGGTGCTAATTTTAATAAAACTCAAAAAATAAAAATTTTGAAAATTTTGGCATACAACACTTTTCAAACTTTTTGAAACATTCTGCAAAAAAAATTGATCATTAATTGAACCGTTTTTGCGAAAATCGAAAGTCAAAAAAACGGTTCTATGGGAGGTACCATTTTTCGGATATTTTTTTATAAAAGTGTAGCTGTTTTGTAAAAAAAAAATTACTTATTTTTTTTTAAGTTGCGTGGGAACGTTTTTGAGGAAAAAATATGTACTTTCAATTTTTGCTAAAAAATTGTACAACAGCTACTGTTATTTTTGGTCCTAAAAGAAAAATAAAAAAACATTTCCCGACATGCCACAGCCCAAAAAATGCTATGTTTAAAGAAATTTGATCTACCCGTTTAGGCTGCAGCCGAAAGGACAGCATAGCAAAATATGGCGCAAAATTTAAAAACGTTGTTTAACTTTTTCCTAATTTTAACTCTTTAAAAGAATTTTCTAAATAATTTGTGTCGTAATGTAAGCGCAATTTTTAATTGAAAACTAACCTTTGTCTATAAACTGCTATACTTTCACCTCTCTGTGGTGAGAATCGTGTGCCAAGTACCTAAACTTAAGTGAGAGGTTGTTGGGAGTAGCAAACGAAAGAGGAAAAGAGGCGGCAGCCCAAGAACTCCCCAAATGCAACCAAAGGTGACATCTGTAGTTCCGGTCAGGATTGAACTACTTAGTAAACACCTTACACATAAGCTATTTCAAAACACGTTAGGTTTAATTTTTTTCGAACTACGTAATTACATTATTATTATGTCATTTGAATTTTTTAAATAACATCAACAGATTTTGATTTTGTTTTATTTGAGTATTACAAGTATTTACCTATTTCTTATGGCTTATCAACTTTTCTCTCTGCTTTGGAATGCAAGAAATGCAGTAACAATCGACTGCCTTTATTGCATTTCATCCGGTTTGAGGAAAATTGGACTGGAATAAAATAAGCAAGACACACGGACATACATATGTATACATATGTACATCTATACATTGCATTCAAGACTTTAATATTTGCAATGGAAAGTTATGTAGGCATTAAATGATTATAATGAAGTAGGGAAAATGGAAGACAGGTGAATTAAAACAAAATTGAAAAAAGAGATCTTGTCCGCTTGATTTTGACCCTTTTAGTTGTAATTTTATTTTTCAGCGCTGTCTTGCACATAGTCCACGAAACGCATGCAGATAGAACGTCCCAAATTTTCAAAGAACTGTAGTTCTAATCTTTATCATCAGTCAAAGGACTGTTCAATGTTCATACAGAAAATGACTGAAACTGACACCTACTTATTGTTTTAGTCTACGCCACCGTTTTGTCCTGAATCTAATTGCGGAATGTGTCTATAACTTTAAGCAAAGAATAATGATTTTTGTTTACATAGATAAATCTGTGAAAAAATTTACCAAATCCATAATTATAATAATTTTTCTGTTTGGCTAGTGATCTTTATGCTTAATTAAAAATAATTTGCCAATAAGATTTAATTGCACAGGGCTGATTTATACTAAATAAATACATATTTACATTCTCATACATAATAATAAGTTAACCATGCAAAAGCACTCAATCAATCAAAAACAAAAAGTTTCATTTACAATAGAAATAAGAGACGTTATACTTAATTGGATTTAATTTTAAAATGGTATATTAATACTCACTTTTCCTTTGATTAATGCTTGCACAACAATAACTTGTGCCGCACGATGCACTTCTTGGATTTCACCAGGAATCGGATGACCAAGACCTGGATCAAACCATACCAAATCACCTTCGACCCAGTCCATGGTTATCACTTCTTTGAACTGTCCCTTAAGGAATTTTGATATGTGTTTTTTTTTCGTTCTTTTTTCAAGATTTAAAGTTAATCGGTCATTGATGTATGTAGATTTAGTCTTCTCATTCGTTGCTTTTTGTATTAATTTATAAAAATATTTGGAAGACACATCATTGCTAGAAAAAAAATAAATATAAAACAAAACAATTAAATTAACCAATTGAATTATATCCACATGCACACCAATGTACGGATATGAAACTAAAAGAAAATAAAGTGATAGATTCTTTGTTGAATTAAATTGAACCTTGAGCAGAACAAATATTACAAACAAAAATTGCGATCAAATTTTGAGATTTGAAAGGTCTGTTTGACTGCTTAACGCCTTTAAATGGTCTTAGACTTATTGTTCTTAGACTAGTAAATTATTATCTAGTGAGGTTTGAAAACGCACGATCAATTATGGCTTCTCAAATGGTCAGGCAGAGCACTGGATGCCTTCAAACAGTCTTGGACCTACTGATCATATGATATAGGAAGGTGTAGAATCTAATTTTGGTTCGCACTTTTATCCCCCAAGTCAATTTTTCTGGATTTTAAATAAACTATTCTCACTAAAGCCGCGACCAGCGACGCCAGGACTTTCATTTCTTTCATAAACTTTCTACTGATAGCTTACTTTTTGGTTTTCAACAAAAAATTTGCTGTGGGCTCTTGGTCTATAACATCTAAATAAAGGAACGGAAAATAAGAGATATTTAAAAAACAAAATAAACTAAATTTTGAAGAAAATGATAATTAATTTCAGAAATTATTAATGTTGAAAAAAATACCTAGTGATTTGATATAATCTCAAAAAAAACTTAAAAATTTTTTTTTTATTTTAAGTTTTTATGTCAATTGTATTAATTTTTGATACATTTATTAAACTTGAAATTTAATTTAAAAATGACCAAGCGAATCCAAAATTTCTTCCTCAGTACTTAGTAATTGGACAAATTTTGCTGAGAAATCGTGCTCATGAAAATGAGATTGCTGAGGTTTCTGAGATCTTATTTTCCTGAACTTGTCCATTGCCTCTATAACAAAACTTGCAAATAAAAACAGTTTACAGGAAAGCGCTATCTGTTTAGTTGTATCATGCCTGAGGTATTAATTATTTTCTAACTTCGTGTTTTTTAACTCATAGCAATCTTAATTTTATATATTGATCACTGTGTCGTATACGCGCTATTTTGTTTTCAAATAAAAAATAAATATGTAAATACTCTAATTAAAATAAACAGGCATTAATTATATTTGCTATAGTAAATAAATCGAGCTTAATTTTCTACATGTAACCCAATATATTTTAAAAAATATTGAAAATAAAACAAAAGTGAAAGATTCTTTGTTGTATTAACACCTTAACTGTCCCATGTATCATATCTGATACACAAACTTCATTTTTTCTCGTCGCGCTTACGTCCATGTATCATATTTGATACATTTTTGAATTTAGCTTCACTGTCCACATACAAATTGATATGGAAATATTCATACTTCCATAATTTTATCCTAGATATAAAATACATCAACAATAAGTCCCACGTATCATTTTTGATACATTATTTTTTTCTTGTGCCTCCTACGTCCATGTATCATTTTTGATGCATAAAGATATATCGCCTATCGCTGGATAGGCAATACTAATTTGTACCTTTTGACAATACTATTTTGCATTTATCCCATAAATATTTTATGTTTGTTAAAATTTTTAATATTTTCATGGTTCGTTTTTATGAATTTTTAGTGGTTTTACTCCTAAAAAGTATTTTTTATCAAAAAATTGCAAAAACGCTTAAAATCCATTTTAGGCGTTTTTTAAAATTTCATACGCTTAAAAAACATTTTGGAAATTTCAGCTCTGAATTTTTTAATGCTTAATTTTTTGGTCGGTGAATTTTACCTTCGTTCTTATTGATTGTCATGATTTAGTGTAATCAAAACTAAATGTATTTTATTATGGAAAGTCGATGTGACGCATTTCATCACGCCAAACTTAATCATGTTGTTGCAGCTGTTCTGAAATTTGCCGTGGGACCAATTGTTGGGCTGCATTTGAAAGGATCAATCCTGCTCTCTCATCTTCACTTTTTGTAGGCTCATAAGAAGATTCTGAGCCAATTTCAGATGGTTGATATACTGCCGGAACTGAAATCTTCACTGTCACTATCCATCACAGTATTACAATTAGTCATTTCGTCCTTTTTTATTTTTTCAGAAATGCAAACAAATTCAAAGAACGACTTGACAATTGAAAAAAAATATTTTCCGAGTATTGATACATAATAAATAATCTTTGCATTAGAATTCGTTAACTTCAATGTCCCCATACAAACTGATAATCACCCATACGTCCCATGCATCATATTTGATACACAAAATTAGTTAGCATACGTCCATGTATCAAAAATTACCACAAAACTAAAACCTTTTTTTAATAGCAGTGACCAATCATATATGCAACCAACCCCTTCTATGGTGAATACTCAATAATAATGTTTTCAAAAAAAAAACCGGACGTATGGGCGTTTTTAAATGATTTTGTATTGGGACAGTGAAGCCGAGTTCTGTTCATGTATCAAAAATGATACATGGACGTTAGGGTGGAGCGTCGATGTATGGAGAAAAATAGAAGTTGTTGTATCAATTTCGAATACCTCCATTTTTTTGCGTTTCGATGAGTAGAATAATTTGACATTAAAAAAAAAAGTTTGAATTAAGTCTTTAGCCCTCTACCTTAGCTCAAAGTTTCGACTTTTTGGAACAACAAAATTTTTTTTTCGGAAACGTTTAAATTATTTAACAATTTCGAAATAAATTATATGATATTCATGAAAAAAGAAAACACAAATTATAATATATTAACTTTATTTAGACAAATAAATTAACACAAACTTGAAAATAAAAACTTAAAAATTCAAAATACGCCATTCAGAAACTAACCCAATTAAACTTTTTATTTTTCAAGTTGAAATTTTTTGTTGGTGTGGAAAAATGGCAATATATTTCGAGAATATATCTTATTTTTTATTAGCCCGTCTCTGGCCTTTTCACCAGCTACTGTTATTGAAGCTTCGGTCACCATCTTCACACAGCGCTCAACAGCTTGAGTGTGACAAAGGAAGTCCGAAAATGACATGAAAATAAGATATTTTTTTTTTAATAAATTCTTCCAAATCCTGATCGCTAGTTCTATCCAACAAAGGGGTTGATGTAACTTGTGACTCGCTCCAACTAAAAAAGATTTCCGTAGCGCAAATATATGAAAAATTTGAATTTATGTAGCGCCTTTTAACATATATCTCGAGAACGGCTAATCATACAATATAAGTTGTTGTACATTTTTTATAGGAAATTTAATTATCTTTCTTTTTATTACAAATATTATTTTGTAGGATTTATACTTTCGGAAATACAGAATTAAGCAAAAAAATTTACGACTTTTTTCCAATTTTGCAAAACTTTGACCTGTGGTAGAGGGCTAAGAAAAACAATTCTTATTTTTTTTTTATTTTTTTACGGGTAGCTTACGTAACTACGCAACTTTTTAGTGCTATTCGAATAGCTAAATCAGAAAAAAAATTTGACGCTCCACCCTAATGGACGTAGGTGGCACGAGAAAAAACAAATTTTATGTATCAAATATGATACATGGGACGTATTAATGTCTTGAAATAGTAATGGACGTATGGCTGGTTTTAAATCAATTTGTATGGGGACAGTTAAGGTGTTAAATTAAACTTTAAACAGAGCAAATGTTTTAAAAACAATTTAATATAAATTTTCGAGATTTGAACGAAATGGTGTTGGTTTCAGTAATTTAGGACTTCGATGCTAATGAAAATATATTCTTCGCTTTAGAGAACTTTAATTTCTATAAGCATTTCGTTTGGTCGGGAAACTACTGACTGCTCCAGACCTGGTTTGGGCCAGTAGCGCAACAACCAAGTTCGTGATGAAGTGCTTGCTTTACCTCCACGTCGCGCTATCCGGGCTATTGTGTAAGATCCTTTACAAAATAGTCTATTTGGGTCAAGGGAAGCGTTCGCACCCCGTAGTGGGTGACTGACAGCGGTTATTAACCGGCCCTTCTCCCAAGCTACGTTGGGAGCCGTCCTTTCCTTCCGGCTGAAGGTTGCGCGTAAAGTTAATTCCCTTACCGTGGAAAAAATAAGAGAATTATGAAAGGAACACGAGCCTCGGATAATGAACCCCGATTAAGATCACGATCCGGAACGAAAAAGGACTATGATTTTAGAGTGTGCTCATGGAATGTATGAATATTGTACACGCCAGGGGCCACTCAAAATCTTGAAACCGTACTCAAGCAGTATAGGGCGGATATTACTGCTATCCAGGAAATATGGTGGATAGGATCGAACACGCTAAAAAGGAAAAACTGTGACATTTATTACAGCTGCCATAGTCGTGTACACTGTACATATGCTGGGATGCGGATTTGTCGTTGGAAAACGGCTAAGATCACATGTCATCGATTTTAAGCTTATCACACCGAAAAAAAATAATTGGTATATATAACTAAAAATTTCGTCTATTGTACGAAAATTTCGTGGTGCAAAAGAACAAATGTTTTTCGTAAATAGCACTAATAGACTTTTGTAGAATGTACAAATACTATTTAACGACAATAAAGAAATAAAAATACATTAGTAAATATTACGAAACATTCCAAAAAATCTTAGTAAACGAATTATTTTTTTTAATGCATTTGTAAATAAACGAAAATTTCGTTCTTTTGTAAAATTCGGGAAAAAAAATTTAGTAAAAAGTACGAAACGATGTTGAATATTTTGTGCATTCTACGAAATTTTTGGAATTGAAATCTTTTGATGGGACGAATGCATTCGTAAATATAACGAAAATTTAGTATTTTTTACAAAATTCGGAATAAATTTAGTAGAATGCACGAAATGATTTTGAATATTTTGTGCATTCTAAGAAATTTTGGAATAGAAATCTTTTGATAGGACGAATGCATTCGTATATACCACGAAAATTTTGTATATTTTCGAGAGAAAATTAAGTAGAATGCACGAAATTTTACGAATGCATTCGTAAATACAACGAAAATTTTGTATTACTGCAAAATTCGGGAAAAAATTTAGTAGAATGCACGAAATATTTTTTGAATATTTTGTGGATTTTACCAAATTTTTGGAATTGAAATCTTTTGATAGGACGAATGCATTCGTAAATACAACGAATATTTTGTATTTTTGCAAAATTCGAGAAAAAATTTAGTTAAATACACGAAATATTTTGAATATTTTATGCATTCTACGAAATTTTTCACGAATTTTGCAAAAATACAAAAATTTCGTAAATATAACTATTTTTTTCTACAAAATAGCTTTTCACTTCCTTTAGTGATTCGTGCCAGCGATATCACTTGAACTCATCAACTGACTATATGTTAGGGCCTAAATAGGCAATTTTTATTAAGTTCAGTTCATCTTACATAGATCTCATGACGAATATCAAGTGTGAACTTTATCCAACAAAATTATAATTCTTAATCATTAAAGCGCGAAGTTTTTGTTTTTGCCCGTGGCCTGGCTTTGTTTATATACATACAAAGGTTTGGGTTTTTTGTATTTTTAAAAAAATTTTGAGAAAAAATTTAGTGGAATGCACGAAATGTTTTTGAATATATTGTACATTTTACAAAATCCCTTTTGATATTGTACAGATTTATTCTTTAAATTTACAAATTCTTTGTAGTTTTACGAAATTATTTGTAAAGATCGTACAGGCATAGATACACGCAAAAGCATTCGCCTATTAAGATATACATATGTATATCGGCTAATATAAATATAACGATTGGTTCAATAATTTCACAAAAAAATTGTAGTTTCACGAAATATTTTGTAAGGACGATACCTAGTTCATATCCGAAAGTATTTGCCTTATAATATGCAGATTGGGTATAGTACCTACAAAACGATTGCTTCGATAATTATACAAAATTTTGTAATTTTACAAAATAATTTGTTAAGACTACACTGTCTTTGATGTAATAAAAATCATCCGCCTACCTAGATGTGATAGAATGGAAGTAACTATAGTTTCGATAAATTCACAAAATTTTTGTAATTTTATGAAACCATTAGTAAAGCAAATAGATATAGCAAATAATTTATTTAGCATCGTATCGATTTAGTAGATTGAACGAATATGTTTGCACATTTAACTAAAAATTCTCAAAATGAGAGAGAGAAAGTGCTTTCGTGGATTTTACAAAATGTTTGTAACACAGAATTTTTCGTATCTTATTTTTACTACGAAAGATTTGTTCTATTCACAAAATTTCGTGCATTGAACGAAAATAAGATTTACGAAAGTATTTCGTAGTGATTTTACGAAATATTTTTTTCGGTGCAACGATCGCCTGGCTGTGATCCGCGTCAAGGGAAACTTCTCCAACATCAGCCTCATATGTGCGCACGCCCCTACCAACGAAGATGAAGGAAGAATTCTATGATCTCCTAGATAAAGCCTATGGAGCCTGTCCGGAGTACGATGTAAAAATCGTGCCCTGGGACTTCAATGCCAAAATTGTTAAGGAAAACATATTTGGTAGATTAGTCGATAAGTGCAGCCTCCACGAACAAACCACCGATAACGGTTTTCGACTAATCGACTTTGCAGCAGCTCGTAATACGGTAACAAGTAGCACAAGGTTCCGCACAAACGTATCCACACAGCAACCTGGCTTTCTCCAGAAGATCGAACCGACAACCAAGTCGACCATATCCTTATTGACAGGAGGCCCGCATCCAACATATTGGATATAAGATCTTGTAGAGGTGCAAATATCGACTCTGACCATTTTTTGGTAGCAACCCGATTCGACTATTCAATGAGAAGATGCTCTGCACCGCCAAAAAACGTAAACTTCACGTTGGACGCCTCAAGGATGCTGGAGTTAAGCTGGCTTTAACTCAGGCACACATGCTCTTCGTAACTGCAATGGAAACCTTGTTACCGATCAACAAGGAGTAGTGCAGGTGTTCAAACAGCATTTCCACCAGCTGTTAAACGAATAGTCAACAATGAATTAGTCCCCCACCAAACATTGAGGAGATACAGCTAGCCATTAATAAGCTTAAAAACAACAAAGCTGCTGGCACTGATGGTTTAACAGCCGAGCCGTATAAATGCGGAGGCGTTACCTTGGTAGGGAGAATACACCAAATTACCAACAGAGTGTGGGAGGAAGAGTGTATGCCCGATGAGTGGAAAATAAGTTCTGTCTGTCCAATCTTTATGAAAGGCGATCCAATGTCCCCCAAAAACTACAGGGGCATCTCCTTGTTGAATGTTGCATGCAAGATCTTATCCACTGTATTGTGTGAGGGTCTGAAGCCTATTTGCCAAACACATATCGGCAACTATCAGTGTGGCTTCCGGCCTGGCAAATCGACTATCCAAATCTTCACACTAAGGCAAATCCTGGAGAAAACCAACGAATTCCAAGTCAACAACACCTTAAGTTTAGTGCAGTTAGGTAGTGCCACTTCGGAACTATTCGAAACCTGCACTGGCTTCCGACAAGGCGATGCGCTGTCCTGTGACTTCTTCAATATAGTTTTGGAACATATAGTGCGAAGGGCAAATAGACATGGATGTAGTCCAAAAAGTGAAAACTAGGCGACTACTATGGCTCGGACACGTCGAGCGAATGGACGAAAATGCTCCAGCTAAGAGGGTCTTTGAATCCCAGCCCTCAGGTTCTAGACGACAAGGAAGACCGAACCTTAGGTCTAAGGATCAGGCGACCGCGGATGCCAGAAAACTTGGTCCTAGAAACTGGAAGCAACTCGCCCGGGATCGACAGGGGTGGAAGAGGGCCACGACTCAACGTGGGTTGCAGCGCCCCTTAAGTATATAAGTAAGTCATTTCTATAGCGAATAGATAAAGTAAAGTGCACATTTCAAATCATCATCATTAGCACACAATTTCAATTAAAGAAATAAATAAACTGAAAACTAATAAACAAAATTTCTGTTCAAGAAATAAAATTATGTACTTCATTTTTGTGGCAGACTTGGTACAAAAGTAAAAAATATCACTCGAAATTTAGATCATAGCTAAAATTTAAAGAAAAAACGATCCAGCTGTTTAGATTACAGGCGCTTCTAGACTATTTACTTGTTTATCATAAGTGTCAAATATATTTATGTACATATTTACATATGCACATGCCGAAATTGTATAAACCTTACATACCTTTAGTCACATACATTACATCGCACCCTTAGAATGATAGAGACCTAACTCAAATTTTCGTAACTTCTTATTTTTCAATAAACTGACCTTAGAAACCGAAATGAACTCTAAAACCATGTTGTAAAAAAGATGCCGAATTTTTTAGTTAGGTCACTTTCATTCTAAGGGTGCGATATATGCCCCCTGTTTAGTCACATACGTGGTACGGCTCCTATATTGACCTTGGATTTGCCAAGCAAAATTTATTTAAAAATTCAACGGACCATAACCAGAGCAATTTAGGTGCAAATTTCATGATGATAAACTGCCTAACAGTTCTTTTTTTAATTTTGATTTAATGACACCGTTTATATCTAAGGTCCAACCAAGACGGAAGCTGAATAATTTACACATTTGAATAACAATTGAACATCTTTTTATAATTTTCTTTTCCTTTCTTCAAATAAAAAAATCCTACAATAATTTATTAAACATGAAATTTATAAAAATTATTTTTTATTTGCCGTTTCACTTATTATATTTAGGTATACAAAAAAAACCAATAAATTCCATGCTCTTTGTTCAACAACAAAGTTTAAAAATTTCTTTTCAGAATCATTTTTATATACTTTCTCCAAGTACAACGCGGTACGCATTTTGATACCTCCGGCATTTACCTTCAATAATAAAACTCTTTTAAGAGGTCTCTCTATGTCTTACTCTTAAACCATTCTTTACCATTTGATCACGTATCATCATTGGATCGGCGCGGTGGGCTCGAGCCAAGCGGGAAAAGTGTAAATTAAATTATCATTTTACTCAAATAAAAAGCACAGCTCAGATTACGACTTTTGATAAAGTCGCAGAAATAGAAATTTTCCGCACCTGGTGCTGTTTTCTCAGAGATAGGTTAAATACTCCTAAATACTTGAGATTTATGTATTAATTTGTCTGCCATTTATATGTACTTACCTATCTATTTACTATTTATAAAGAAAATTCAACGCCAATGCGAGGTCATTTGGCTCATTTAAATGCATTTGCCATATAGTCCAATGCAATCTAGATCAATATTTGTACTTAAAGGTGAAAGCTAAATTACTTCGAATAACTGGGTAGCGCGAAAGCTGGAAAAAGATCAACAACCAGGTCACACGTACTATTTTTCCGGACTGAAACTAATTGATTATGTCTAGCCCGTCCATTTTTGTTTGCATTCTCTAATCCGTATAATTTGGCAAAGATTTTATCACCAAATAGAATTCATGAATCAAAATATTGTAGATTTAATTAAATATCTGCTTTAAGACACATGTATGTATGTATGTAATGTTAATTTATGACGAAAGTATAATGGAGTTATGATTAGTTAGTTAGTTATGATTTTTTAATTTTTTATGAATGAATGTTCATTGATAAACCCCTAAGGGCCGGTAAAGGTGTGTCGAATGTGAAATTCAAAGTTATATACATTTCATTTAAAACCTTTTTTAGCACAGTATATGTGCAGTAGCAGACTCCACATAATGCAAAATGGGGCGCAAAGTATAGAGTGTATGTTTTGAGAATTGTATTCTTGTTTTTTTAAAACCAAGTAAACAAAATTTAAAGCTAATTAAAAAAGTTGCACAGTTAAGCTTAAGCAAAATCTTAGTTTTCTATAAAAGTTTTTTTGCCTCATTAGTAACTAAAACTGTGAAGCATTATGAACTCAAATTTTAAAACAGACAGAAAGTCAAGAAATAATGCTATAAAATCAATTCAATTTTCACCCCTTCTAACCTAATTAATTAAAACTTGAATAAAAATACAGGCTATCCTTTAAATAATTTAGTTTACTGAATTATAACAAAAATTGGATAATTTTTAATTACTTTGCGTGGGTGACATTAGGAAGTTGGTGATTTGTTCTAAAAAATATAACTAACTTTTCAATATTTTACAAATATGTATTAACCTAATTGTTGATTTTTAGTTCCAGTAAACTAAGCTATAAAAAACACAATCCAACTTTTAAGATTGAAATTGTTTTGAATATGACTAGTTGAGGTTAGAGGTGTGACGTGTAAGCGATTGTGATGTTAACGCATGAATAAAATGCAAAAGTAATGTTGAAAGAAGACAAAAACATTTTTTTTTTCTTAACCAAAACAATTTTTGTGCCTATATCTCAATACTTTCCAAAAACCAAAAAGAAAAATAAGTAATAACAAATAAAATTGGTAATATTTTCACTTTGAAAATAAACCACTGAAGATTTGTTTTTAATTTAAAATCATATTTTATGTTTTCAGTTTTATGCCGGTTTACCATCACAGTAAAACTCCGAAATGTGAACATTCTAGAATTTACCAGTAGAACTTGAATTTTCAGAAACATTGGTAAAATGTTTTATTTTTATAATTCATTCTTTCATCACAAAAAAAAAAAAAAAAAAAACGGCTCTCACTGATTTAAGTCCACCACTGCATAGGTGCACCTATTTAAATGTACCTACATAAAATGGGAGTGGTTGATGTCTCACGAAAGATGCGATCATACTGAATAGATTAAGAAAGTAAAAGCGATTACCTACTAATAGCATTAAATCTTTCTAAATGATTTCAAGCCAAGTATAATGTAGAAGATTTTATTATATGAAAATACATTCTACTCGATTATAATTCCTGATTTAAAATAAAAGTTGTCATTAATCAAACTTTATAACACAAAAAGTTCGTACAAAATTGGAAATAATTTTATCTTATTTTTAAAATATTATAAATGTGAAAGTAGATATGTTTCTTTGGATGTTTGTCCTTTAATAACGGTCAAACGGATGAACGGTTTGAATGAAAATTTGTATAAAATTGAGTCTGACGCGTAAATGGTTATAGAATATTTTTTTTATAACGCAAGGAGAATTTTTCGTAATTTACCAAGTAGACTTCAAGAAATATGGGCGCATGCAAACGCAACAAAATAAGTACCTATGTATCTACATTAAAATATACAACGCAATTTTTTTTTTTTTATGTATTACAATTTCTTTTGCCTAAAAGTAATAAAAGGAAAAATTGATTTCACCTTAAAAAAAAATTTCTCGATCACGATAAAGTAGTATAGGAATGAGATGTCAATGCACATTATTATTATTTTATCGTTACAAATTAACATCTTATAACTTTCCCAATAAATCACAATAGTTAACATATTTTCTATGTCATTTACGTATTTATAAAATAAATATATAAATCCTCATGAGTAACATTTTGATCCCTAGTAAAAAAAAAATAAACGACACCTACGAAACATGAATGACAAATATGTAGGCGGTACTTATTTTCGTGTTTAATTTTTAAGATTTTTATAACTTCAATTAACCTTCTGAAAATACATACTAATTAATCTTTGTAAATCAACATTCCAAGATGCTCTTTCTTTTGTGAGAAAGGTTAGACAAAATATTGATACTTAATACTTGTAAAATGTAATTTTGCCTCTTAAAAATCAGAATAACAAAAATGTATAATCTAATACAAGAAGTATGTGCAATTTAGATTTTAAGTATTTCATAAGGGTTTTATTTTGTAGAATTTTCCCTTAATTAAAAATTATATAACTTCTAGAATCTTCTTCATTATATAAAACTGAAAAGCTGTAAAGAACAAATTGTTACGTTCTAAAACTCTTAAACAAATTATTTAAATGCAAGACTTTTTGTATCTTGATCTACAATAAAGAAAATAAATAAATAAATAACAAAAATTCACTATTTTTGATTTGGATTAACACCATTCAAATAATATATATTACTTGCTCTAAAAGCTCAAGATGGCTTTGATTTGATTACAATGAATCACAAGTACATGGAGAAAAAGAGTGGGAAGTATGTATCAATAATGTTAATTTTACGCGGTAAATGGGATCTTCAATTTTGATTACTAACCCACTTCATTTTGTCTCCACGTAATCATTAGAATAATTTGTATCTGTCATGTAAACGGAGTGACACCTACTTTATGAAATAACTGACATACGGGCGAATAGACATGACAAGGATGGGTTGGGCTTAGGTTTGACACTTCAAAAAAAAAATGGGAGCGTATCGGAATCCCGCTTTTTAAAATCCCGTTTTTCGAAAATCCCGAAAAAAAAGTTTTAAAATCCCGTCTACTAAAATACCGTTTTTTTAAAATCCCGTCTTCTAAAATCCCGCTTATTCATAATCCCAATGTATTAAAAACCCGCTTTTTAAAATCCCGCCAAATCCCGCCAATCCCGTTTTTCGCAATTAATTTGGGTATTAAACTTGGTTAATTATGAACTCATTCCCATCATTTTAGGAACTAACTGCCAACTACCAAAATGATAAAAAGAAATTTTGCATACACCCAACCTCGCACCTACCCCAAATCCTATAGTGTGCCCAAGCAGGGGGGTTGCAGGGGGGCAGCATGCCCCCCCATACATACCTCACTGATTATTAAAATCGTTGGGACCTATTTCATAATGAAATAAGTCACAAATGAATTAACTCCCAAATTTATGAACTAAGTCCCAACGAAATTTTGGTGGGAGTTAAAACAAGTAGTTTTAATTGATAAAGCGGGATAATAAGAAACGGGATTATAAAAAACCGGATTATAAGAGACGGGATTATAAAAAGCGGGATCTTGAAAAAAACGGGATTTTAAAAAACAGGATTATAAAAAGCGGGATTGTAAAACCGGGATTTTAAAAAACGGGATTATAAAAAGCGGGATATCGAACCCAACCCAAAAAAAATACTAAGACCATTTGTTTGGAGATAAGCAAGATTAAGTTTATAAGTAAGGCGATATAAACAAGCTAACCATGAATATCGTTTTATGCTCTAATTGAAAACTTTTATTCAAGCGAATATTAATTTATCAAAGGCATAGACGAAATCTGAAAATTGAGACAAAATTAAAATTTTGGTTAGCTGTTGTAAATTTATGAAGCTGAAGAATACTGAAAGTCAGACGTGATTCTCCTTAGTTTATTATTAGGCGTGTTTTTTTGCAAGCCCGGGGGGAATTGGATGAAAAAAACGACGTCGATGCTAAAAAAATTACATGTAAAATGCAACAACAACTAATCCCCTGCGGGCTTAGCTAATCCCAGAGAATTCTCGGAGCTTAACTTAAGCGCACAGAAAAACTGTGTTACCGCCATGAATTACATACATGTTATCGATAGTTTGTACGAAAACTCTATGTTTTTTCTGTGATGGCATCGCTAATCCCCGTTGTGTTTTTTTCAACCAATAACCCCCGGGCTTGCAAAAAAACACGCCTATTATAAAACAAGCAATGGCACACATGAAAAAGTGTGAGTGTCAGAATTCGCGGTTAAGATGTGTAAAAATAAATGTAGGTCTGAATGCCGGTATGAACGAGTAGAAAATAACATAAAGAGCAGGCGTTAATGTGAACAAAAAATCAATTTTTTCGTATAATTTAATAAATTAATTTAGAAACTTAACCGATAATATGTACTGATTAATGTTGTATTTATTTGTTTACATAAGTAAACGTAAAGAAACCACACAATATTAAAGGAAATTAATGAAAACAGGGATTTGGAAACCTGTAACTCGTTTTACTAAAAATTAAATAACTTCGTCCACACAGCGATTTTAGGCAAAGGGTTAACTGATAAATAATGAATGATACGTACCTATATATGATATAAAGGTCGTTCTTATTGGAGCTGGGCCAAATTTTCCCATTGTCCTTTGCTTCTGGATTTGTTTTCAGAATCGTTCCAAAACTGTAAACACGTATCAAATTGTTCTTTCGAATTATACCAAGGCAGTAACTAATTTTCGAAATGAAATGTACTAAAATGTCTTAAAATTGTGTTCGCTAAAATTTGATTATTATTATATAATCAATATATTATTATATTATATTATTAATATATTCGAAAAAAAAAATAACGATTAAGTGACCTTATTAGGATTTTGCATTCAAAACATCTCAAAACAATTTTTTTAGGCAAATGATTTTTACTTGCGATATATAGGAACTAAAATGGCAAGTTATGGATTCGTAAAAAAAATCGAACTCGGGATTTTGATAAAAGTTCACATTACGATGGTAGCGAAGTCGAAGAAAGAGGGTCTCGCAATTCTGTCCGTCTGTCTATCTGTCTGTCCCTTCGGCTGCAGCCTTATCGGGTCGGTCGATTTTCTTCAAAGTTGGTACCTAGCGTTTTTTGGACATTAACCCCAACCGTTTTATTAATTTTTTTTAAAGACAAAAAAACGGTACCTGCTATACAAATTTTTTTTACCAAAAAATGAAAATCTAATTTTTCTCAAAAACGTGCCTACACCGAAAAAAATAATTGGTATATATAACTAAAAATTTCGTCTATTGTACGAAAATTTCGTGGTGCAAAAGAACAAATGTTTTTGGTAAATAGCACTAATAGACTTTTGTAGAATGTACAAATACAATTTAACGACAATAAAGAAATAAAAATATATTAGTAAATATTACGAAACATTTGTATATTTGCGAAATATTCCAAAAAATCTTAGTAGGCCAACGAATTATTTTTTTTAATGTTTTGTGAAATGCATTCGTAAATAAACGAAAATTTCGTTCTTTTGTAAAATTCGGGAAAAAATTTGAATATTTTGTGCATTCTACGAAATTTTTGGAATTTAAATCTTTTGATGGGACGAATGCATTCGTAAATATAACGAAAATTTAGTATTTTTACAAAATTCGGAAAAAATTTAGTAGAATGCACGAAATGATTTTGAATATTTTGTGCATTCTAAGAAATTTTGGAATAGAAATCTTTTGATAGGACGAATTCATTCGTATATACCACGAAAATTTTGTATCTTTGCGAGAGAAAATTAAGTAGAATGCACGAAATTTTACGAATGCATTCGTAAATACAACGAATATTTTGTATTTTTGCAAAATTCGAGAAAAAATTTAGTTAAATACACGAAATATTTTGAATATTTTGTGCATTCTACGAAATTTTTTCCCGAATTTTGCAAAAATACAAAAATTTCGTAAATACAACTATTTTTTTTTTACAAAATAGCTTTTCACTTCCTTTAGTGATTCGTGCCAGTGATATCACTTGAACTCATCAGCTGACTATATGTTAGGGCCTAAATAGGCAATTTTTATTAAGTTCAGTTCATCTTACATAGATCTCATGACGAATATCAAGTGTGAACTTTATCCAACAAAATTATAATTCTTAATCATTAAAGCGCGAAGTTTTTGTTTTTGCCCGTGGCCTGGCTTTGTTTATATACATACAAAGGTTTGGGTTTTTTGTATTTTTAAAAAAATTTTGAGAAAAAATTTAGTGGAATGCACGAAATGTTTTTGAATATATTGTACATTTTACAAAATCCCTTTTGATATTGTACAAATTTATTCTTTAAATTTACAAATTCTTTGTAGTTTTACGAAATTATTTGTAAAGATCGTAAAGGCATAGATACACGCAAAAGCATTCGCCTATTAACATATACATACATATGTATATCAGCTAATATAAATATAACGATTGGTTCAATAATTTCACAAAAAATTTGTAGTTTCACGAAATATTTTCTTAAGACTACACTGTCTTTGATGTAATAAAAATTATTCACCTACCTAGATGTGATAGAATGGAAGTAACTATAGTTTCGATAAATTCACAAAATTTTTGTAATTTTATGAAACCATTAGTAAAGCAAATAGATATAGCAAATAATTTATTTACCATCGTATAGATTTAGTAGATTGAACGAATTTGTTTGCACATTTAACTAAAAATTCTCAAAAAGAGTTTACGAAAGTGCTTTCGTGGATTTTACAAAATGTTTGTAACGCAGAATATTTCGTATCTTATTTTTACTACGAAAGATTTGTTCTATTCACAAAATTTCGTGCATTGAACGAAAATAAGATTTACGAAAGTATTTCGTAGTGATTTTACGAAATATTTTTTTCGGTGTACAACTTAAAAATAAAAATCTGTAATTTTTTTTACAAAAAGGCAATCATTTTATAAAAAAAAACTTTCCAAAAAATGGTTAGAAATAGTACCTCCCATAGAACCATTTTTTTGATTTTCGATTTTGTCGATTTTTTTTTTCAAAAGTTTTATTAGTTTAATATACCGAAATTTTCAAAAAAATTTTTTTTAATTTTTAAAAAAGTAAATTTTTTTTTGACAACTTAATAAATTTAAAACGACTCGGTCAATTTTTATTAAACTTGGTACCCAGCAGGTTTTTAATATTGTTTAGCTGATTTTTAATTAAAATTATTCTTATAACCAAAAATAACGGTACCAAAATTTTATATATAAAAAACTATTTAAAAAAACCCACTCCAACGATTTTCAATTTTTTTCTCATAAAGTGAGATTTCCTTAAGAAATCAGATGATGTACATCGCATTGGTGTCAAAACAATTTCAGATCAATTTATGTTTAATTATATAATTTTTTTCAATTTTTCAGTCTAAACTGTAAGTTCCATGCATATGTATTTGCAACACGGTGCTATATTGTTCATAAATAAATGTACCTACTCGCATAATACAACCTTAAACTTAACTATGTTTTAAGCAGGTGGTATACAATATAGGCTCCCATAACTACTTTATTTCTTTTATAAGATAAAATATAGTTTTTGAAATATTAAAACTTTAAAAACACAGTGTGATCGCACATAAGAGCAAGTTCGTGCGACCCAGTCATGCACATATTTTTCTATTTTTGTATTGATATTATCAAAAGCCGGGTTCAACACATCATTCATTTACATCTGATAATTCAGATTTCTGAATTTTTCCGGCTTCTGATTGGACATATTGTGTCATTAAAAGTCAGAAGCTTGAAAAATTCAGAAACCTTTTCAGGTGTAAATTTTCATACGTTGAACCCGAATAATATTGGCATTTAAAAAAACTTGTGTAATAAGTGTTAGCGCGTTTAAGCGGGTTAATGGGAATTTTTTTTTTTTTTGAAAGAAATTGTTATATGACGAAATTATAGCCTACTGTAGGACCACAGTATAACGGTTGAACTATATTATTGAACTGGTAAACATCTTATCATTTTCCTTGAAGCGTATACACACCCAGCGTGTAGTTCTCAATTATTTACTCATATTTTATGAGAGAAGAACAGAAACCCAGGAGCTGAAAATATTTGCCGCCACAGTTTTTGATTAGTTTATCCATTTAGTATTGTTTTGTTGGCCGCATTTTTTGTCGTTGAATTTTGTTAGAAATATTCAAATGTAAATGCTTAACTACCCCGCTTAATTGTTAATTTCATCGGCATTTACCACAAATATTCAACTTATATTTTTTACACACTATTCTTAAATATGGATTGACATCAGCTAATCAATATATAAGATAAGTACCTAGTCGAATAAGATGGTGGCATTTAAACTTATAGCTGACTCGCAATTTTACTATCATTGAATATGTACAATGTTCATATACATATCCCACATTTACCACTATCAATAATTTTTTATTTTGATTTTAAAAATTGCTAAATGAAATTTATAACAAAAAATTGAAAAACTTTTTGACCAAATCAGTATGTTATTTGCATGTTAACCAAATGCACACAGCATGAACATAATATCATGGATTCAACACAAAAAAAATCGATCTCATTCCATGTTTCCATCATGCAATACAATACTCCATAATAATAAGAAAAATATATTAACATGAAATTCCTGCATACTTTGCAATCAGATGCATGTGTGATTTGATTGATGACAGAATATACACTGAAAAAAAACATAGTTTATTTAAAAAATGCCTTCTTTTCTATCCGAAAAAGTCACTAGCCCCTGCTGATCCAGGAGCTGCTGCACCACTTAATTATTTATTATTTCTGCACTTGTCTTTCACAACTAGTTTGGCAAGAGTGACATGTTGAAACACAAAAGTTAAGGGTAAAAGTTATATTTACATGAGCCCGTTTAGCCAACATTAATCTTGGAGGCAACTGGCAACGCACCGGTAGTTGTTGTTGTTTTTTTTTAAACCTTCAATATCAATATGATTGTTTGAAAATCTTTTTTTTTAAAAAGCCCAACAATAAATGCAAAATAATAAAGTCAAATCAATTTTATTTTCAGTGTAAGACACGATCAACGTTTGTTGATCTTTATTCGAAGTTAATTCACATCATAAATGAGTAAATTACGGCTCAATGGAAGCAATTTAATAATTGCTACAGTTATTATTTTTATAGGCTTTTGGTAGCCAGCACTTTCTATAATAATTAAGTGAACTGTTACAAATAAAGATACAAATACAAATTTCGCCAGTTCATCGCACCTACTTCGTCTATGCATCATGCGATGATTGCTTGATTATAGAATAATAATAATAATAATGACTGATGTCATGCAAACAAGTTATTCCGCGTCGCGTCGTTTAGTGTAATAACATTTTGAATTTATTTATAAGATACTTAATACATAAACATAGTAGGAAAAATTGATGATATTTAAGAAGGTTGGATCTTCTTCGGTAACCTTTAAAGTTAAATACTGTACAGCATCTTCTGTAGTTTGTCTTTTAAACATTTTGCCACTTAGCTTGATTTAAAAAGTAATAAAACCAAACTAAGCTAGCTCACGATAAATGTTGTAAGGTTTTTTTTCTTCTAAGAATGTATGGTTGTAGATACCTAGAGATTTTAAGGTGTGATTCCCATTCTCGTGATGATGAAATGACAACTGAAAAAACACAAGACAATATAAACACAAACTGACATTAAAGCATCTTATTTCTCAGATGCGGTATAAATGTATATACGCTATTCGCGCAATACAGATAGGTATGTATTTGTTATAGAGATGACACAAAACAAGTGAAATTAGTATTGCTATAATGATTTACAGGGTGGTCTTACAATAACACGAAGGTCTTCTGACAGCAGTTCCTGTAGTAACATGTTTTATATCCATCCATCACTCTCGAAGTATGTATTTTTTTTTTAATTATTTCTTAGAATTCAAGTTGTATTTTGTGTATTTTCTTAGATATGCCTTGGAATTTATTTATTTTGCAAATTCCTAAATTCAACCCAATTTTAAATCATCTGAAAACTTGTTTTATTTAATAGATTTATATCAAACAAAATGTATTGACGAATTAAATGAAGTACGTAGACTGTACTAGATTTTTAATGGCATTCATGCATTTTTTGTTTTTCTTAAATCAAATGTAGTTGGAGTGGTTGCTTTTTTTGGTTACACATTCATATATACTTAACTTAAAAAGTCTTGATTTTCATAAATACAAGTTGCATGTAGTTTTGATCATACATAGTTCAAATAGTTTAAAATGTAAGTATTGTTGTTTAAGTATTAATGTAAAAAGCATGAAGTTTATCTCAACCCATATACTTTTGAGTCCGATTTTTTTAGCACTAAATTTTCTACAATTCCATTTACCTATTAAGATTTTGTGTGCTTCAAAAAATAACGTAATATTCTTATATTCAGCGAATAACTTTGAACTACTTTTGATTTAAGGCACCCTTCCCACCTCTCCTGATTTTGAATTTAACCCAACAAAACTGTCGCGGCGACCGCGACGACGAAAACAATAATAACAACACGTGTTGTTTGTTAGTTCAGAGCAGAACCTTTATTCAATAAAATCACATTTTCTATTCTATTTCAATTACATAATGTATTATGTATTTGAAACACCCTATTTAATCAATTTACAGAAAAGTTTATTTGATCATTTAGTAAACGAGGTATATTTAGCTTAAGTCTACTGTCAACAAAACTTTACATATTAAATACACAGATATATGTATTTTTATATTAAAATAAAAAGACATATTTTTAAAAGTTTATGTTTGGTTTTTTAAAGTGATTTTGATGAATTGACTCGTTAAACGCGTATAAGATAATGAATTTAGCAGGAAATGGATAACATAAATAATAGTACCTACTGAAATTCTTTTGAAGTATGTAGGTTTAAACTCGCAAGCATACACCGACTCACAACAACAACAAATTAATAAAGTTTCAACAAGTACCATCTCAACTGCAAGCACAAGCAACACAAAATGATTGAAAAAAGCCACCAATCAACCTGTGACCTCTACAAGTGTAACCAGTCCAAACTTCAGACAGTCAATTGATAAACTTTTATGATAAAATTAAACAATTGTTGTAAGTCCGTCAAGCAACTTGTATTCACAATAGCCGTTTTTTATTATCACCCATGATCCATATGGATCATCCTGCGAAAATAAAACAACCTTACAGTGGCGAGAATCATCAGCCTGTTTTCGGATCATGAAACGTGAACCCGATAAAGAGCAGGTTCATTTATTGTTGTTGTTATGTACATATGTTATTTGATGATCCATATAGATCAATTCTGATAATAAAAAACGACTAATATTTTTAAAATATTTATGTATGTACATATATGTAATCTAAAAAAAAAGAAGATTAAATTAATTTAGACACAATAATTATAGTGTGTGAGTTTGTTTGTTTTAATAACTAAATAAAAAATTCGAAATTTTGAATTAAATTAAATTAAATTATAATAACTTATTTATGGTAAAACTCAATCTCCCGTAAATACTCTTTTTTTATAACTTTTATATTCTTGTTTTGAATATTCGCGTAAAATTTAGCTCTGAATTTAAATTCGTAACCCAAAAGGTTAAGAATAGATTGAGAAATTCTTGCAGTTGTTAGTTAATTGAGCGGACGTTGCTCATATAATACCTATGTATGTTTGAATAGTAACAAAGAGTTATTTATTTAGAACTACGCACACTGCCAGCAAAAAATTATATTTTTAAATATAAAACAATTATTTTGCAATTAAATGTATACACACTTTCTAACCTACTTATATTTTCATGTAGGTATCTTTATATTAACGCCCAACCTATTACGGAATAATATATAATTTTGTTGTATGTATAAATGGTTTAAAATTGACGAATCTTGTGAATTTGAATATATTATGATTCATAAAAAGATGGGAATACTAAGTATAAAACAATTTAGAAAGCCAGCGGATATAAAATCTACCCTTTGCATTTATATCGGTCGTAATTGTTAAATAGTTTTAAAACGTAAATCCTTACAGTAAAAAAAAAACTATAACCATACTTTGACTGATAATTTCAAAAACATAAAGTAGAAATTAAAAAGTAAACATTGAAGCAACGCACAGAGAAAAAAAATGTGAGCAAAAAAAGAAACTCATTGAAGAATTCATTTTAAGAAACTCAGAATGAAAAATAACTAAATAAAAGAGTTGAGCCAAGAACTTTAAGCCGTCTTTATCGTCATCGTTGGAGTGGTCGTTAATGGTGTTCGGAACGTGAGTGGCTATAATGGACAAGAATATAACCGGAACCTGTTTTGCATTAAACAGTTAGACAGTGATATTCTTTCCGTTTTTTGTCTTATTTTTACCATTTATACCATAAAACTTACACCACCATGACTGTTTCCCGATGTAATGTATATTGACAACAAAACAGGGAAGAAAAATATTATTTATAAAAAAATATAACTTGACTTACAGATTAATTACAAAAAAAAAAAAACTTTCTATTAAATGTTTGTTTTTAGTTCTGTTGCAACGTCAACACGATTGTTAATTGTAGATTTATTCCGAAAATGAAGGTTAATATTGAGTAATAGTTGTTTAAGTCTTGAAGAAAATTTTTAGTTTCTATTTTCTTTAGTTTAAGACATATTTTGGAAGAACCCAGGCTTTAAGAAGCTTCAAATATTACCATTATTATTTGATTCAAATTCTCCTAATTTTGAGTTGAAAAATTAATTTTTCAACAAATTCCCATAAAAAACTTGATTTAAAGGTTTTCATTCCTTTTTAGTATTTTGTCTATATTTGAACTCAAATTTTCAGAAAATTGGCCCTCCTGCCTAACGGGAGAAAATGCGTAGGTTTTTGACTTGTTTCAACCAAACCTATACTCGCTCCTATCATTGTACCACATCATGAATGCTATGATTTGAATCGTGTAAATGTATCTCTTTAATTAATTATTTTACATAACAGCTCAAATTTCTATCTGCTCTATTTGTCAAATTTTTAAGACTAAAATTCTTTACGTGGTCTACGATTTTTACTTAGCTCAAATATTTTAAGCTAAACAATAGTCTATGCTATTATAAATAAATATTTATATTATAGATAAATAAATAAATGTTCCATTATTCGTTTACATTTTTGGAATATTGAATATTCATGAATCTATCTCTTCGGGTGTTTACATTTTTTGTTTAGATTATATTTAAACAAATATGTCTTACAAAACAGTTTGCGTTAGCAAAATGTAGTTGAGTTTGGTGCAAACAAATGTGTAAAGCTTATTTTTAATGAATCAAGTAGAATCAAGTCAATGACTTCCCAATATTATTTAATTTATTCCTAAAAAATGTGTTTCTTTTATTTATTTTGAATTTGAAATGTAGAATTACTCAAAATATATTGGTGAAAATTATGTTGTTTATTTAAATTCTTTTTTGTTAACGTAAACATGTTTAGCAGTGTTATTTTATATTTTTATATTAGGAGTTCCTTGTAAGTTGGCCGAATAATATTGCACACAAAACATTTCGAAATTTTTTTATAACTTTCGGCTTTCTACACTTTCTCCCTATCTATTTATTATAATACCTGTCAAATGCGTGGAACCGACATTTTGAACTGAAGCACGTATGGCTGTGACATTTTCGGTAATTTGACCGTGCGTTGTCTCACTACCACAGAAACATTCAATAGTGAATATGAAACTTATAATTCACACAAACTCAAATTGCAAATTATGCTTGTAGTTAGAGTTACCGATGGAAATTATAATAAAATTCTAAATTGAGAAAACAAATTATAAAATTTAATTCGCGACTAATCATTGACTTCTTTGATCTTGAACTTAATTTTTGTCTTATTACTTTTTTTTGTTGAAAACTATATCGACTGTTAAAGTGCAGGACCTCGTTAGTGGAAAAATTCCAAAATAAATATTATTAATGCAAAATAAAAAATATTTAGCGTAACGATGTTTTTCTGAACATTTTACAAAAAGAGGCAGAATTCAAAAACTCAGCTACCATAAATCTCCATACAAAATTGTTTCAGGTTCTTTATGTCGATTTCTGAAAAACATGCAAAAACGACAACTTACGAGTTTCTGCACTTTAGCCGTCGATATGCTTGCTTATGTCTGTTTGTAAGATTTGTGTGAAGTCATTATGAAGCCGAACATAAAATATAAATATTTCTCATATAGGAATGTGCTTTTCCCAACTATATCCATTTCAGAATGTAATTTAAATTGCTTTTCCGGGCAATATACATTTTTTCATCAAATGATTTTGGGGAGAGTATGATAACCGTGGCGACAAGAAATGATAACGGTTTTTTGTAGAACACTTCAATACAAGCATTTTTTACTATGGGAGGGGGGGGTCTATCTCCTCCCGTTTGGGCGGGACGGGCAATTTTAGGAAAAAAGTACTAAAAATGAAAAAAAAATCATTAAAAAATAACGGTAATACCTAAAATTTGGTATTATACCTTTTTTTAAAGCCAATACTTCGTTCTATCAGCCAGTTTTTAAAATGAAGGGAATTCATTGCATAGTTTTTGAAAAAATGAGTTTCAAAATCAAAATTTGGAAAAAAAACATACAAACATTTTTTTTTAGTGTAATTTATCAAAACTTTGAGATTTTATATTATTTTTTTTTTCTCGGAATTTAATGCTCTTAATAAATCTTAATCAAAAACTGAAAACTAAATGATTTTATATCTTCTAGTTTTCAAGAAAATTGAACATTACCAAAATTTCTATTTTAATTTAATTAATTAATAATTGAATATGGATTAAGAATAGTAGGATAAATTTAAAATTTCTTTAAACCCAGATTCTTTTAATGCAAAAGAAACTTTGCATACACCCAACCTTGCACCTACCCCAAATCCTATAGTGTGCCCAAGCAGGGGGCACTGTTTATACGTCGGCGTATAGCATGGGTGCGGAGAGAGTACGATTACAACGTAAATACTCAAGCAAAACAAAATTTTATTAAATAAAAACAAATTGGTAATGTTCAATTTTCTCGAAAACTAGAAGACATACAATCATCTAGTCTTCAGTTTAGTTTTAAGAATTAATAAGAGCATTGAATTCTGGGAAAAAAAAAATAATATAAAATCTCAAAGTTTTGATAAATTACACTTAAAAATTTTTTTTAGTGTTTTTTTTTCTAAATTTTGATTTTGAAACTCATTTTTTCAAAAACCAGGCAAAGAATTCACTTGATTTAAAAATTGGCTAATAGAACAAGGTATTGGATTTAAAAAAAGGTATAATACCAAATTTTAGGTATTACCGTTATTTTGTAATGATTTTTTTTTCATTTTTAGTACTTTTTTCATAAAACTGCCCCTCCCGCCCAAACAGGGGAAGATAGACCCCCCCCTCCCATAGTAAAAAATGCTTGTATTGAAGTGTTCTACAAAAAACCGTTATCATTTCTTGTCGCCACGGTTATCATACTCGTGCCATGATTTTTGTTCGTTCAGAAGGGATCTGTGTAGGTTTACATATTATGTACATTCGGAGAACCATAATGTCGCTTATAAAAACATTATCGCTCCAATTAGAACAAATATATCACCAGATGCACTGCGTAGCCATGAGGTGTTCCATTTAGTTCTTTTTATTTTTGTGTTTCTGTACAAATGAATTGTTTTTAATTATTTGTTTTTCTCTGTTCACTTTAATGACTGTTATTTTGTTATATTTTTTAAAAACATATTCAGCATCACATGCCGGTATTTTATAACAAGAACCCATTTACTTCCACTGTACCCGCTTGGGTACAAAAAATTCATAGAATTTATCGTTTTTCCGTTAACCCATCTGTCATTTGCTTTAATGATATTAGGTTTTTTTTGTCTCTTGATATCTTGAATACATGTTTTGGTTCAGTAAATTACAACAAAACTAAAACGGTTTTTTGTATTACCCAGCGTGAGGTACGATTTAGGTTTTTGCCGTTTTTTGGAGGTTGTTTTATATTTGGCAACAAATCAAATATTTGTTTTATGTATTTTATTTTTGTTTTTTTCAAAAAAAGGTCAAGAATAGTTGGTATGAACAGACAGAAGTGAAAAATAAAATTAACATTTTTTATTACATTTTATTACTTTGAAGTAAGGTGTACCCGCTTGGATACAATGGGAAAATTTGAAGACATTTTTTTTGGAATGGATTTCAAATCATTCTGAACCGCCTCGTTTTATGGAAGGAGGTTCTATGATTTTTCAAACGCAGTACAAGAAATGCAATTGAAGAAAATTACCAAAGTGCCGCATTTGACAATGCAGTTATACCATGCAGATTACAACACAGATCAAGACGAGATTGATGTAGAAAATTTGGATGACGATCTATTTCCCAATGGAGTCCCAGGTAACACTGAACTCTATATTAGGGATGAGGAGTACGACAGCGAGGATGAAGTTTCTTTATCAATAATCAGAGCCTCAATCCTCGGACAATCTCAATCCCAACCAGGCTAGTTTAAAAGAGTCGGAGATATTATGACAATTACCTACTGCTACCAATAACTTTGAAGTAAATAAAATGAATATGAAAACTAGTTTGGAAAACAAACAAATCTCAAGTCGAAATATTTGAAATGCTTTTCCATAATGACGTTACGCAATTGATTTTGGATCAATTGCGTTTACACTGGTAAACGCTTGGAAGCTTTACAAAGTCGCGGCGGATTCCCAAGATGACTTACCTATATTTCAGAGAAATATTGCTCGCCACTATATAAGAAGACACACAATTCAACCTTCAACGTCAAAACGTTCCATTTTCAGCAAGTGTTCCTTTTACTGAAGGCCACATTTTCCCAAAAGATTTGATAAGCCCCTTGATTCAGAGAATGCCACATGCGATTTAGATGGATTTGTGAATTTTGTGGCATAGCTCTGTGCGTTGAAAAGTATGCTTTAAAAAATTTCATACACAAAATTAGAACCCATATGTTACCAATGAACCTGCTGGGGTACAGCCTAATACATAGTTGCTTTTTGTAAAAAATTAAAAAAAAAAATTTCCTAATCCTTTGATCATATTTAACACCTTAACTGTCCCCATACAAATTGATTTAAAACTAACCAAACGTCCATTATTATTTCAAGACATCAACAATACGTCCCATGTATCATATTTGATACATAAAATTTGTTTTTTCTCGTGCCACCTACGTCCATGTATCATTTTTGATACATGAACAGAACTCGGCTTCACTGTCCCCATACAAAATCATTTAAGAACGCCCATACGTCCTGCTGTTAAAAAAAGGTTTTAGTTTTGTGGTCATTTTTGATACATGGACGTATGCTAAATAATTTTGTGTATCAAATATGATACATGGGACGTATGGGTGATTATCAGTTTGTATGGGGACATTGAAGTTAACGAATTCCAATGCAAAAAATATTTATTATGAGCCCTACCAATAACAACATTTAGAGACGACTTAAATATTTAAGTAAAATACACCATAATGGTATATACTCTATATACAAAACCAAATATGGTATGACTTAAGTATTTAAGTAGACCTTAAATAATGAATATTGCACTTGGATATTTAAGTCGTCTTTAAATTTGGTTATTGGTAAGGCCCTATGTATTAACACTCGGAAAATATTTTTCGTTGAATTTTTTTGCACTTCTGAAAAAATTAAAAAAGGAAGAAATAAATAACCGTTTTTATCTCTAGCTGAAAAACTTATTTGTAATACTTTGATGGATAGTGACAGTAAAGATTTCAGTACCGCCAGTAATAGTGAATATCAACCATCTGAAAATAACTCAAAATCTTCTTTTGAGCTTACAGAAAGTGAAGATGAGGAAGCAGGATTGATCTTTTCAAATGCAGCCCAACAATTGATCCCACGGCAAATTTCAGAACGGTTGCAACAACATGATTAAGTTTCGCGTGATGAAATTCATCCCATTGGTAGAAAACAATTTACTGGCAACTCTGGTGTACACCGAATTGGCGAAATTACCAATGAAGATGGAAAGGTAGATGTATTAAAAATTTTTGAAAAGTTTTTATCTGCAGGGGATATTATGATGGACATGATTGAAAATACCAATGCTTACGCCCATTACCTAAGCGCATCGCGATCATCTACATTTAGTAGAATAGACCGGTGGAAAGATGTGGACGTTGAAGAAATGAAAATTTTGTTTGGGATTTTAATGCTAATGGGTAGCGTTCAATTACCCACAATTGAACACTACTGGAAGCTCGATTCAAGTTTCAACAGAGTGCAAGCAATGCAGCAAAGCATTCTTCTTGTCATGCTTCAATTTACATCATAAGGACACATAAATACATCTTTATTATCAAATTATTAATATGTTATTTATGTTAGCCTCATATTATATTATGTAAATTTCAATATAAAATAAAATTGGTTCATAAAAAAGTAAGGATTTACTTTTGAAAAAAGTTATTTTACCCAAACATTTTTCCAATTTTTTTTGAAGTTTCGTGAAGTATCAGACGTTCCCTATACATGTCTATATAAAAATCAAGTTTTTAGGTAATTTTGTTCATATAAAAGCGAAACATCTTTATGTATCAAAAATGATACATGGACGTAGGCGGCACGAAAAATAAATAATTTTATGTATCAAAAATGATACATGGGACTTATTGTTGCTGAATTTTATATATAAGACAAAATTATGGACGTATGAATACTTCCATATCAATTTGTATGGGGACAGTGAAACCGAATTCAAAAATGTATCAAATTTGATACATGGACGTAGGCGATACGAGAAAAAATTAAATTTGTGTATCAAATATGATACATGGGACAGTTAAGGTGTTAATAAAGTTTTGTTACCATAAGTTTGAGTTTTTAGTTTTAAACGACCTCGGTAGTAAATGGGTTAAATCGTAATAGGTAACTTTAAATCAAATCCATGAAAGAAATGTCACGCGATTTAAAAAAATTTGTTTCGAACTGGCACAATACATACAACTCAATTTGTGTGGTTTTAAAACTGTATATAGTTCTCCATCCCAAATACTCTACTAATACATTCACGTATTAGTATTAAAATTTAAAACTCGTATCAAAAAGAGTAAATTCTTTAAATTGAAAGAGAAAAATGGTGAATAAGTCTTCGCTACTCTAGACTCAACTACCACAACAAATCAACATAATACTAATGCCGATGATCTGTTTTGTAAAAAAATAAAAATAACGTCACGTCCTAAGTACAAATATTAAAAACACACATTATTCAAAGAAAAAGAAAATACATATAAGAAACCAACATTCTTCTATAATGGGAACATAATTTGATAATGATAATTACTGTTAAATCTATAAGGACTTGACTTTTTTTTGTTTCAATTATCATTTCCTTTTAAATTACAGGTAAACAACACAACACAGGTTTGGACTAAAGGAATTCGAAACCAATGACACGTTTGAAGAAAATTAAACAACAACAAAAAAAACCAAAGAAAGGTATTTTTTCAAGTTTTAGGTATGTAGATATTTTTTTCCTATGACTTCTGAGTTCGCATTCGCATAATTAATATTCATTTTTCTCGTTTGGCAAGATTGTTTTTGTATCCATTTTGTATGCCAACCGCAAAAATAAAATACCTGCTCAGTATCAGTAAGTGATATTCCACATCATTTCAATGGCATGCACAACAAGTTGTGAAAAACTATTTGTTTTTTTCTGTTTACAGATTTGCGTAGATTTTTCTCGCGTAAGATAAGATACTTGTGTATTTTCTTGTCCACAACTCAAACAAAAAAAAAAGATTGCATAAATTCAAAGATGGCTGCTCCTGGGATATATATATATATTGCTAGGGTTTTAACTCTTTTTAACTTTGTTTTAAAAAAACATAAAGAAATTCATCAGAATATCTTAATAAGTCGCGCACTAAACTCTATTTGTTTTCATCACTTTATTTTCTTTATATTATATACATAGATACAAGTATTATAACTTTTTTTCTTTCTGAAACAGGAAAGCACGTACTTGATATAGAATTCATTTGCTTTTTTCTAAGTTAGATTTTCACACTTGCTTCACTTGCAGACTCATAATAGGTGTACTGCAATTAATTTATTTGAAAAAATTTTAAGTATTCTTTTTTTTAGTTGAATAAATTAAACTAATTTATTTAGTTGATATATTGTATTTTTGTCTTCGGTGGCAAGAAAAACCACTTTTTTATTACCGCGAACATACAACAATTCGGTTTGAAAGTTTTAAGCCAACTAATCAAGTATCTCAACGAATGGAATGTAGGTTCTTACCTTTTTTACATCAACTTTACACAGACACCCATCCAAACGAAATTCTCTAGACATGCAAAGAAATATGTTTGTTATTACGAGAAGTTTACCTGTTCCTGCTCTTTTGGATTAACCTGTGCATGATCGTTGATCGAATTTGTACACACCTTAAAACCACATCTTATAAATCTTTCTCTTCTTCTCTTAAAATATAATACGAATATGATCTTTGGTAAATTGGAAAAGTGCTACGCTGCTGTTTAGGTGCTGTTGTCGTTGCGGTTATTTCTTATTTTCATCTTCGAGATATTTAACATGCAAGCACCTGTTGAGCCTAAGAGTTAGGATTACATTTACACACCACATCTACACACCACATCGGCAACAGTTTGAGCCTTGAGGTGAGTTAAAGTTTCCCTTGCCTGTTGTTTATGAAGATTTCTCTTCGCTCTTCAACACCAACAACTACGTGGAGAACCTACGAGAAACTGAAAGGAAATACAAAAATGCAAAAAACAAAAACCCATCACATTCATTTGAAGAAATTTATTTAAAAAAAAAGTTTGTATGCATTTTTGAAGCTACTTCAATAAATATGACAGACACAATTTATTTGCTTCAACATTGTAGTGTTTTATGTATCTTACTCGCAGAGCCGTTCTTTCGTTGATTGGCTTAATTTTCCAAGTAAAAAATCTGAACGTCCTGATTATTTTTTGAAATTAATAATTAAAATATTATAGGTACCTATATGTATGAACATTTGACTGATTCAAAAAAATTTAAATGTCTCCGATTTTTAGCAGAGTTTAGTGAAATAATGAGCCTGGTAAAACGTTTGCCCTTTAGATTAAAATTTATGGGTCGCTCATCGCTATTTTCCTTTTTCCATACAAATCGTATGGCAGGCTTGTAAAAGAATGCAATAATTAATGACTTTAATCAATTCAGACTTTAAATTATGCAATCACCATTCATTTCGATCAAAAAGATTTCAATCATTTTTTTTTTCATTCAATTGACTGCAGTCAATTGAATGCAATCTTTTGTGAATTCATGCATTATTTTGCATTCTTTGCATTCATTTGCATTCTTTTGCATTCTATTCTAATCTTTTAAATCACATTTGTTTTAATTTGAAATGCGTAAGTTTTAAGTTTAAACCATTAAATCATTCAAATCACAAAATGTGGCAGAAAAAAAAATGTCTTTTATGAAATCATATGCTTAGGTATAATATGTGTTTAAACTAAGTTTAAATGTAGTCAACCATAATTTTTATAATAGAATCGAAATCTTTCATTATGTATCTTGTGAATTTTGTTTTTTGTTTTTTATAAACTAGCTGTTACCCTCCCGCTTCGCTGGGCGTTATTTAAATTAATCATATATGTATGTATATTATTTCTGTTGTCAAATTCCTTTTTTCTCTTTTATAAAATAGTCAAATATACTAAATTCGGTATCACTGGATAGGAATTTACACATAGCGATGACATTGCACAAAAACTTTATGTTACACCACATTATTTTCTATAAATTTCTGCAATTTCAAATAATTTAATAAATGAATAATTTGACATAAAGAATGCCTCACTTTTAACCCATTGAATGAGTGAAAGAGAAAAATATGTATCACTTCTGTAATTTAAAATTCTCTTTTTTTCGCTGCACCTTGAGTGAGTGGGGGAGAAACATATTTGCTTGACTCCATTTGAAGATGACAAGTGTACCTTGCCACTGGGTGCGTGTTTGGTAACTTGAATGTTTTTTCTGAATTTGTAAAAAAAATGCACAGCAAAATTGCTTTAAAAACTGAAAAAAAGTTGCTAAACGGAGATCTTTTTGGACATTTCGCCAGTCACAAAAAAAATAAAGTTAATTGTCGATTTTGTTTCGCGCTATAAATTAAATATGAATTACAGGGAAAGGTGCTATCCAATACAATTAACGAAGATCATATTTGTTTCCTGGCCAAGCGTGTCATTCCAAAAGGTATCAACCATCGATGTATGGCTTACCGTTGGTTTTGGAGTGTATCTGGCCAACGCGTTGGTCAGATACACTCCAAAACGTTTTTGATTTTTCTTCATGATTGGAAAAATCAAGAATATTGAAAAAGGTTTTGGAGTGTATCTGGCCAACGGTAATTCGTATAGAGATAAATGATACCTTTTTGGAATCAGTACTTAATGCTGAGCATTCAAATCTTATACTCAAAAGTTGTAATGAGAAGAATCACTCTTAAAATACGCATACAGGTTCCAATATGCGTGTTCCAAAAGTTAATATTTTTGAATGGTGATTCAAGAGGAATCAAAAAAAGTGTCCATGGTATATTGTACAATAATAATCTGAAAACTACACACACAATTAATAATATTTCTTTGTATTATATATTTGCATATTATAAATAAATTTTTTGTGTAAACATAGTACAATTACATTTATATTTGTTTTTATCCAATGTAACATCTTAAGAAAAAATTTTAAATTACTTAAAAGGACAAAGAAACAAATGTGAAAAAAAATTAACTGATGTCATGGCAGGATCTCAGAAAACAACATGATCACAAGGGTCAGGAAACTATTACATTTTTCTAAAAGATAATTTTGAATACTTTAAAATTTGTTATAAGTGGTATTGTTTTTTTGATTTGTTTTCGAAAATTGATTTTTTTCAACCATTAATACTATATAAATTTGTATTTTTTTGTATTTTTACTATTATTCGCTTTTAAGATTAATTTTGATGCGTCTTCTTTATATTTTTGTTGTCTCCGCAAATATACCCAGTCCGATATTTCGAAGTTTTTGAGTGCGAGTAGGTATTTTTAATGGTGCTTTACGGTAGTGGCCAACTTCGAAATTCCCCACTTGCTGCCTCTGAATAAAATTCGTCTCAGTACTGTGCATATCCAGGAGTTGACGGACCTCTAATTCCACATGACAACATGCGATCGTCAAATGAATCTCTACTGGTTTTCATCTTCTGGAAAATAAAAATAAAAACAGCAATCATAAATGAAATTCTTGAAAGCATCTCATCACATACACATAACGACCTAATCCATTGCTGCTTCTAGTTGGTGGTGGTGGTGATCTGCGGCTGAACATCGAATCTTAACCACAAGATATGCTGCTTCCTCTCAAAGTGCCACTCAATTTTGGCGGCAATGGAATTGGTTCGCGTCGTGATAGCGGTGGTGGAGGGAAGTCACGCATACGCGAGTTCTGATAACGCATCTCAAAAACATCATGGCTGTCATCGAAACGTCTTAATAGTAGTCATAATCCTGTTCAAACAACAATTTCGATTTCAATGAATCGGAGTTTTGCATAAGGGTAGTTAAAATGTTTCTTTGTTAAGTGTGACAAAATTATTAAAAAAAAAAAACAAAAATAAGTAAATTTGTCAGTGTTTTCTTAAAATTATCTCTTTGATTTTTGTTGTCAGGAGATATCACTTGTTTGGACGTAAATATTTCAAATGTTATGTTAATTGTGAGTTTTAAAACTGAAAAATGCCGGAAAATACTTTTATATGGAATATCTGAAATTTTGGAATATTTGTTCGATTTGAAAATGGTTTGCAAAAACACTAAGGGGACTTCAAACGAAACTCGGAACCTTTCCAATAATCCAAATGAAGCAAGTAGTTTGGAAATGACAGCGTTGTATTTCTACCAATTTCAAGAAATTTCTATTACTTTTAAGAAATTTCTTGATATTAAAATTTATTGAAATTGTTAGATATAGTTGTTTCAAAACCACTAGCTTTATAAGGATGGTTGAAATGGTTCTGTTCCATTTGAAGTCTCTTAAGTGTTTCTGAAAACCATTTTCAAATCGAACAAAGATTCCAAAAAATTTGTATATAAAAGTAATTTCGGCATTTGATTTAAAACTGAAAATATGAAGTTCCGCAAATATTATAGTTCCGCAAAATGTCACACACTCCACGACCGTACCATATTTCTCAAATAATTCTAGCACCTCCGGTGCTCGGGTCTTGTCCATCAGATTGCCAATAAAGTTCTTGGTTGTCGGCGTTGTTGGTGGGGGCACGACAGCTCTTTACCGCTTCCACTTTGATCGGATTGTTGTGCAAGACGTAACTGTTAAGATTCTGTATTGCGTCTCGCCCCTGTTGCTCCGATTCCATATGCAGGAACCCATAATTCTTCAAGTCATTGCATTCGACGACAGAACCGTATTCCTCAAACTTCTCACCGAAATTCCCCATGAACAACAAGCGCCTGGCATTTTTGTCGTCTGAATCAGACTCACGCGTGTGGCTGGTTGGATTGATTTTTTTGCTCAACATTTCTTGAAGCCTAGGTGAGGTTAATGAATTCAAGCGGTGACGTAGCGCGGCTGCCGAATCTTAGAAAGCTAGTAACGAAGGAGTTAAGAGCCCGTACGAGTAAACTTAACGCACATAAACACTGGGCGGTAGCCGATACGACGAGGACCGAGCAACGTGTTCCGGTAGCACTAGCTCTTGAAATCGAATATCTAGTTTCTTAAATTGATTTGACTTTAACTTTGAGCAAAAAAAAATAAAGTACAGGGTGGCGCACCAATTGTGCTACAATAAGAAATTCAAATAACTTTTTTTTTAATCGATGTATTTCATTTTTTTTTTTTTTATTGGTTAGAAAATTAAATTTTATTTTAAATAGTTAGTTGTTTTTAAAGATTATAGACCGCAAATGACCTCCACGCTGTCCCACGCATATGCGGCACCTGGTCAAAAAATTATTCATTGCGGCCTGAAGAGTTGAAGTTGGGATCGCCTCAATTATTGTCGTTATGGACTGCTTTAATTCAGTTAAATTCCTGGGCTTCGTTTTATACACCTCTTGCTTGACATAACCCCATAAAAAGAAGTCTGGTGCAGTCAGGTCAGGTGACCTTGGGGGCCAGCGAAGAGTGGAGTTCCTAGAAATTAATTTGTTTGCGAATTTTTTGTTTAGCTCCGCCATAACTGGTCTGGCTATATGTGCAGTTGCTCCATCTTGCTGAAACCAAACGCTGTTGAATGGTATACGTCTTCGGCGCAGTTCTGGGTAAAAAAACTCCTTCAACATCTTTAAATAACGGTCCCCATTGACAGTAACGGTTACACCGTTTTCTTCAAAGAAGTACGGCCCGACAATACACCTTGATGAAACTGCGCACCACACAGTGACTCGTTCTGGGTGCAGTTCCGTCTCATGGAGCATTTCTGGATTAGACTTATTCCATATACGGCAATTTTGCTTGTTTACATTGCCGTTAAGATCAAAATGGGCCTCATCAGACATGAACAAACAATTGATCAATGTGTTGTCTTCTTCGGCCATTGATATCATTTTTTGGCAAAATTCCAGGCGAACAGGCAAATCCTGAGGGTTTAACTTGCTAGTAATTTGGACTTTGTACGGAAACAAGTTTAAATCGTCATGAAGTATCCGTTGTAATGACCGTCTACTAATTCCAATTTGCCCCGATAAGTTTCGGGTCGAAACGTTCGGATTGGCCTGTATTGCAGATGCTACTGCTGCGATTGTATCCTGAACCCGAACATTGGCATCTCGATGGTACGGCCTTCGTGCGATGCTTCCAGATTCGGCAAACATGTTTACAAACCTCATAATGGTCCATCTACTCGGGGGATTACCGCCAAACTCCCGCCTAAATTCCCTTTGGACGGAAATGACGGACTGCAAAGCATGGTACCGTTGCACTATCCAAATTCTTTTCTCCGTATCCCAAGCATCCATTTTTATAAATCTAAATAGTAACCTACAAAATAAAAAAAAATAAGCCGATTACTCACACAGAAAAAAAGTTATTACGTTTTATTTTTGTAGCACGATTCGTGCGCCACCCTGTATTTTATGATTATTTAGACAATCTTCGCGGACAAGCTGAAAAGTTGTATTGTACTGCAACACTATACACAAATAAATTTTGAGGTTATGAGATAAATTTGTCATTTATGTTTTGTTATACTGTTATACTTTAGAACAGTTAAAAAAAGTAATTCCTTGCGTTCGGTAAACTATCAGATAGGCTATCCACGCATCCAAAAATTTTCAGATACGTTGGGTTGTTGTTGCATCAGCTGGTTTGTCACAAGGGATTACAACAACACAAACCTATCCGGATAGCTTTGGATTGATCCCCGAACGTGGCCAATGTACCTTGCCACTGTTCTAAAATTCTTCAAAAGGAGTCAAGTTTTTTGTATGGATACACTATCCAGTATATTATAGAGATCAGTGCTTCTGTTGTTTGTATTCTTTTTTTTTTATTTATAAAAACTTAATAAACCTTAGAATAAAAAGATAAGGAAGAGGTATATATCACATATACCTACAGTGAATGTGAGTGAAGCACCTTTAGAATAAGAAGATAAGGAAGAGGTATATATCATTTACACAGTGTGTGTGAGTGATGCACCAAATTAAAAAAATAATAAAAAAGGTTGCCGATCTAAAGAAAAGTGTTTCGAGAAATAAAATAGTGAAAAAATATAATTAAACTAAATACAAAAATTAAATAAAAGGTAACAATCTTTTCATTTCACTGGCTGATTGTGTCTCTAATTCCTCATAAATTAATGTGAAGTGATGTTTTTTATGTAAATACATTATCGTAGAATACTTTAAAATTGATATTTAATAGCATTTTGCTATAAAAAAGGCTATTGAAAATACAAATATACTTTGAAACGTGATATGTCAGGTGCCTATCTGTCAAAATTGAAATTCTCTCCCAGGGTCGAATAAGCTTTTGTTGGTGATGGCAAGGCGCTCAAATGCATTGAGCACCCGTAGTGCAGAGTAATTTTTCTTACTTCATGTAGAATATGAGACACAGCTTACCTGCGAAATGAACAAAAATTGCAATGCTTATTATTACAGGATTTAACGGAACACCGCATGTTATTTTATATTTTTATTTCAATGAAGAATAGCATATATTCACTTTCTTTACTTTTATTTCACTTGCTTTTTTTTTTTCTATTTTGGCGATTAAAAAACATTCCTCAAAAAAAAACAGCGTAAAATTCCCCATGATTTAGCTGTCTAACTGCATGCCTTCCCTGTGTGAATGCATTTGTGTAACTCACACTTGGTCTGTTTGGCAAGGTGAAACTTCTTGCGAATTTGCACAAATTTTCACAAAATTTCACAATTTGCTGTCAAAACCCATAGAAAAAAACTCAGTTTTTGGAAAAAGCCAAAAATTGGTTACTTGTGGAAAATGAAATCCTCAAAGATATATGGTCTCGGAACTGTAAAGGTAAGGAGGCATGAGGGCTGCTGGTGGTGCAAATGAATTTGCATCACGCAAAAGCAGCAACGCACGACCTAATGCTCTACATGTCTCAAGAAAACGTGGATGTGGCCTTAGTCCGAGATCCATGGCTCCAAAAGGGTCAGGTCCGGGGATTGATGTCAAAAAACTACAACCTTTTCTACATCACGTCAGAAGGTGATATAACAAGTTGTATTCTAGTGAAAAACTCAATTAATGCTTTCTTTTTATCTAGGTACAGCAACGAGGATAAAGCGGCAATCAGCGTTGAATCCAAGGAAGGAAACGTCATCTTGGCGTCAACGTACATGCCGTACGATGAAGAAAACCCTCCAGCATGATAGTCCGCGACCTTGTGGATTACACCACAGCACGAGGGACACCTTTTGTGATGGGATGTGACGCCAACGCCCATCACACTCAATGGGGGAGTAAGGACATTAATAAAAGGGGTGAGTTAATTTTTGAATACATTCTTTGTTCTAACCTTATTTTATGTAATGAGGGCGATCACCCAACATTCCGTAATAAGAATAAGGAAGAAATTCTAGATCTCACTCTTACGAGTAATAATAGAAATGTAGGAATTTAGAGAGTCTCACCTCAGGAATCCTTTTCGGATCACTTAAGCATACTCTTTACTTTAGACAGAAATAGAATTGAGAAAAAACCTTTTAGATACCCAACTAGAACAAGGTGGACAGAATATACAAAATGGTTGAACAACGTATCGATCCACCAATGGAGGACTCGATCTCGATAACTTCAACCTTTGACACAGCTGTTCAAAACCTTACTAGTAAAATGAAAACGGCATTTGAAAGACACTGCCCTATATCTCGTAACATTAAACCCACTAGTCCACCATGGTGGAGCAGTGAACTTAAGAAACGAAGAACAGGGGTCAGAAAACTCTTCAATAAAGCCAGACTGAGCAAATTAGAAATAGACTGGAATTTATATAGAGCCGAACTTAATTCATATACAAAAGAATTAAGAAAGGCCAAGAAAGATTCATGGGCTAGACACTGTGAATCCATTGAGAACACAAGTGAAGCGGCTAGACTTCGAAAGATACTCGCATCTAACCCCACGATTCCGGGATACATTACACATCCCGATGGATCGTGGTCGAACTCGAGCCAAGAAACACTTGAACTTTTCATGGAAACACATTTTCCTGAATGTATGAGTCCTGATGACTCAGGGTATACATAACCAGACTCTCTATACACTGATCAACCAGTACCAGACTTGGAACAGGTTATCACAGATCAGAAGATTATGTGGGCAATAAACTCGTTCAAACCCTTTAAATCACCTGGACCAGACGAGATTATTCCGGCATTTCTTCAACATAATCTACAGATAATCACCCCATGGCTAAGGGTTATCTTCAAGAGTTGCATTAAACTTAGATACGTCCCTATCAGCTGCAGAAAGGTGAAAGTAGTCTTTATTCCGAAAGCTGGAAAGCCGACACACTCGACTGCAAAAGATTACAGACCGATAAGTCTCTCTTCATTTCTACTCAAGACACTGGAGAGGATCGTTGATCTGCATATTAGGAGCCTTCTCAATCCTAACAACTTGTGCAACTTCCAACACGCTTATCTTAAAGGTAAGTCAGTGGGACTGCGTTTCGCGAGGTCGTTTCACAAATTGAGAAAAGTCTCGACCACAAAGAGCACACCCTGGCAGCATTAAATCTGCTCTGGAAGAGGTTGGAGTTGAATCTGCTATCGTGGACTGGATTTATTCCATGCTCAATGGTAGAATCTTAAACTCACAACTTGGGGACACTATTGTCGAGAAAACAGTTACAAGACGCACACCACAGGGAGGAGTAATCTCACCTCTCCTCTGGGTCCTCGTTGTTAACAAAATTCTTACAAAATTTAGGAATAAGGGCATTAAAACTGTGGCCTATGCAGATGACATAGTAATCTTGATATCAGGTAAATATCTTACCACCATCAAAGAGATTATGGAATCTGCGCTTAAGGAACTATCCTTTTGGGCAGCACAAAACGGTTTCGGGGTTAACCCTGCAAAGACCGAGCTAGTTCTCTTCACGAAGAAAAGGAAATTAGAGGACTTTACCCCTCCCAAGCTTAATGAAATTCCTCTGAAACTTTCCTGAAGAAGCTAAATATCTTAGCGTAATCCTTGATTCCAAGCTAACATGGAAACGGAATACAGAGGAAATAATGAAGAAGGCAATTTGTGCTTTCTATACATGCAAAAAAAACATTAGGGACACGGTGGGGAATACAACCGCAAGTCATCCATTGGATGTGCACGGCGGTCGTTCGTCCCATCCTTACCTACGGTTCGATTGTATGGTGGAAGGTCGTAGAAAAGGATAGCTATCTCAAAAACCTAAAGAAGGTACAGAGACTAGCTTTTATAGGAATAGCGGGGGCACAGAAGTCTACGCCACAAGCAGGACTGGAGATCATTCTCAACCTTCTAATCCTGGATGAATACATAATAAGGGGTACAGCAGCTAAAAGTGCGTTTCGACTTAAAGAAATACACTCTTGGAAGCACAGCACCTATGGTCATGGGTCTATCTTGCAAAGATACCTCGGACTATGTACCACCCATAATAGATTTTAGGAAAAACTTCTCGATCCTAATACCCGAAAGGCATGGATGGGAGCCCAACTCACTACTCGGTGAACAGGGCATCCCCCTTTACACTGATGGGTCAAAAATGGAAGAAGGAACAGGAGCTGGAGTGTTTTGTGAAGCTCTTAATATTAGAGAATCATATAAACTCCCAGATGAGTGTAGTCTCTTTCAGGCTGATATTTATGCTATTGAAAAGGCAGCCGAAATTGCTCACAGGAAGAAACTGAGCTCTTCAGATATTAGAACCCTGATAGGTGTATTAACGGGACACTGTGCCATTGGCACAATGGCCACTAGATTGGGTGTGTACGCACCCGATTTCTGTAGGAGTTGTCAGGATGTTGAGGAGATAGAAACCATTAAACACCTGCTCTGCGACTGCCCAAATCTCCAAACAAATCGCCTCCGTTACCTTGGAAATAGGTTTGTCGGAGAACTGGACGATCTAGCGCAGGTCTCAATTGCAAACATGAGGAATTATATAGAAAGCACAGGCTGGTTCATTTAATAAACCAGTCTATGTAATCATTAGTTTAGGTGCTATCACTGTTATAGGGGATCACAATGGACAAATAGGCCCCCGTGGACTTCACAGCCTCAGAGCTGGGCACGCCCCTCCTAACCTAACCTAAGTCTATAAAGAAAAAAAATATTATTTTGATTGTGGTTCATAATTTATTTGATTGAAAATTTAATGATTGTCGTTTTTTGGAAAAGGTGTCATTATTTTTGCACGGAAACGGTGATTTGTGAATAATACAATAAAAAAGTAAAGTATAATACAACAAACCTCACCCATTACTGGAACCTGAAAATTGAAAATGAATAAATCAAATACGGTTTTCACTTTTAGGTTTAATTTTAATGAAAAAAATATTATCACAGATATTTTCCTTAGTCAAATAAATTTAAGGAACATTCTATCTTTGTAGCTACATTCCCTTGAAATAAACTGTTTTATCAATTTCTTTCTAATTGATAACTTTTCGTTACTCCTTGAAGCAATATAAAAATATCTTGTCCTTAAAAATATCTCAGTTATCATTTTTGAGATGATTCTGAAATCACCCGAGTTTTTAATGTGTCCTTCGAATATCGTTTTTTCCAAGAGTTCATTTTGAGAATTGATAATAATTCTATCATACATTAGTTTTTTTTAAATTTTATTCCCTTTGTCAAGTAGTTTTGTCTGGATTCTTAACTGTTTTTCAGTTATAAGACATATTGTCTTCTACTTCTTTCGAAGGTGTTTTTAAAAATCCTTTTGTTTTAAATGCTATTAACAACTGAGGGTTTTTGTCACCCTCGAGATCACGTTTACAGCTGTCACATTTTAAAATTTTGTTTAGTTTAAAAACGATGAAGCCGGCGATGTATTTTATAACGTGGCTCGTAAATTCTGTCAGTGTACTGGGGTCTGAGAAATAATAGTGGTCATTTAAGAACGCCTCATTTGCCTCTTGATTGCAGTTGACAACATTTTCAAATTTGTTTTCATGTAACTCTTCTAGATACACATTTTATACACGGTTTGATGAATTTATGTTTAAAATTTGGATGTTTTCTAGAGGTAAACAGTTACCAATTCCACCTTCTCTTATTTTGCATCTTATTATTAAAATTGCTTGACAGATGGGTTATCATTGTTCCCAAGATGTGACCGTTCCGAACCAAAAAATAATTCAATGTGGTCTTGGATAAGCTTGTAAAAAGGTACGTACTCCAACACAGCTTGTAAAAAGGTACGTACTCCAACACTTTCCTCTTTACGAATCTTTGGTATATTATGTTTATATTTTGTAAGCATGCTATGAGTCCTATAAAACCCGTCTTCCTTTTATGCTGTACAAGTCGAACACCATTCGTTATTTGGAGCATAGATATATATCTTACTTGCTCATCTGCGAATACCACGAGATTTCCAATGTTTTCCTCACAAATCGCCTTTTCAAACACAAAGTTGAAGAAGCTTCGGCTGTTTAGAACATCGAATATATTATTTAAGTTTCTTAAAAATACTACAGTTTCCTCACTGCCAACAAACTGTGGTAACAAAAGTACATCGTGGCAAAAATCTATCACATCAGCAACGGATTTGCTTAGTGCTTGAACAGCTAAGCGAAAATATATTTGTAAAATATATATGAGATCTAGTTCCATTTTATCAGTTGCCCGTTTGTATCCTTGAAGGTTCCTATATGAGCAAAAGAATTTCTGACTAACTTCACCATGTGGCAAGGGTCTGGTAGCACGCTAATCTTGTCCGAAGATGAGTTGACTGGAAACGCACTTTCTGATTGAAGATCGTTTAAGTCTACACCCAACAACTTAGCACAAGTTAAGTTTATAGCCGCACCATCGAAAGTAAGCCCAAGAACTTCGGCACCAGTCTGCAATATGTTCTCGATGCAATGTGTTATTAAATTTCTTTTTTGTTGAGCATCCAAAGAAGCTATTGGAAGATATCCAACTGGAATTTTCCAACTTTGCTTCATGCACACTACAAGAAACACCAACATTTGCGTAGCTTCTGTGCTGCTGTCATCTCCGTCACCAATAAAGTGTATCCCAAAGCTCCTTTCGTGTTCCAATCCACATGTCTACAAATCTTTCTAATACATATATTCTAATCTGATCCTAATTTTCGTTTTTTTTTACCTCCTTATGGCCATTTCATCAAAAACTAAATTAAAAATGACTTTTTTTGACTTCTCAGCAGCATCATCAACAACTGTTTTAAGCTTCAAAAGCTTCATTTGTAAAGCCAGAGTTACAATCCATACATTCATACCATTTTGATATTGTCCGAGGATGAGGCAGACAGTTATCAAAGTTTCCCCTCACAAACTCATATGCTTTGGGGGAAAGAAAATTTAAGTTGAGGGCAAACGATCTTAATGCTGGCTCAAACTGCTTGATTTTAGGATTTCCCTTAACTTTAGAAAATTTTCATCGAAACAGCTCAGCGTTCATGGCTCCAATGTTCTCTAAAATTTCTGATGTTTCATTTACTAAATTTTTATTTTTCAAATTCCAAACTATCTCAGAGAGGCCAGTTTAATTTTGTTCCTTCGAACTTTCTGACACAGTGTTTTAATTTTCATTTGGCTATTTACATCGGATTGTCTTAAAGTATTAATTTTTTCTTTAAGTTTCCTTTTTTTCGGGGACGAGTTAGAAATGGAAGAAAGATCATCGGATGAGAGCAGTGCTCGTTTCAGTGGCATTTTTTTAACCTGAATAGATTTAATCTTAATAGATTTAGATCGAATTTTTAAACAAAATTAACCTCAAACACCCAATATGACTTGAAATATTAAAATTTGCTTCAGCATCTTCAATGTTTTGAATGCCTGATGAAGGTGAAACCGTATCAACTTCTACAAGCTCTTCTATTTCTTCCACTGCAGATAGATTTGGTTCGACTACGAACCAAACATTGGGTTTCACGTCTTCCATGTCATTATGATAAATTTGTTGGGTTACAAATTTGCTGCAAGTAGGGTGGTCATCTCTGAAGTCAAAATAAATTAAAACGTTGCACAAAAATTTAATATATAGACCCAAATTAGTAGACGTCCAAAGTATGTTTTTATCTAATCTTGTCAAATTTCAAAACTATTTAAAAAAACTTACTGAGATTCAGATAAAAATGGCTGATTAAGAATTAATAAACAATGAAAAACCAATTTTTTCTTTCAACTTTAACTTTAATTAAATTCTAATCAAAACGAAATTTTTCAATTTATAATATATCGGACTGACTGGGCTGGTTGGTGGTTACTTGACGAGTGAGTGATAAAAGATTACATTACAGATACTGACTGATAGAGCAAAACCAAAAACCAGTATTTTCACATACATTTACAATATGATTTTACCATTGCGGCTTTTCACTTGCAACGGTCCATTTTAGTGAACATCAAATGCAAATAATTATAATCTTTACGGTTAAAACAATATTCTCAGCAATATGATAATGATTGATAATTAGAAAAACAGTATGTTCGGCAAGTTACAAAATAGTTTAAATGTTTAATGCAATTATTATATAAGGTGAAATAAGGCAAATTTAAATGATTTAATTAGAACAATTATTAACGAATAAACAAATATAAATGTTAAATAGTATCATTTTTCAACATGCCGCCCCCGCTGAAGGAATTTCAGGACCTGGCAAAAGAGCAAGTTTTGTAACTGGTCGCATGAAGTTGCCCTTTTTGGTACGTAAAGTGACCACTCGAACATGGCCATCTTCGCCGGGATGGACTTCTAAGATTCTTCCTAAGGTCCCTTGTGACGGTGGAAGATTGGGTTCCTTCAGAATCACCATGTCATTGACTTCGAATTCTCTTTTGATTTCTCTCCACTTCGGACTATGCTGTAGGGATGTAAGGTAATCAATTTGCCATCTCCTCCAAAAACCTTGCATCATGTTTTGTAGCAGTTCCCATCTTCCCAAGCGATTGATAGGGGTCTCCAAATAACTTGGCTCTGGAATGGCCGTGTAGGGTCTTCCTATAAGAAAGTGAGAAGGAGTAAGTGGGTTGAGGTCTAAATCAGAAGAAGGACAAATAGGTCTAGAATTAAGAAGGGCTTCAATTTGGGCTAAAAGGGTGGACATTTCTTCAAAAGTAAGAACGCTATCACTGATGACACGACGAAGATGATGTTTTACTAATTTCACCCCCGCTTCCCAAAGCCCGCCAAAACGTGGGCTGTGCGGGGGGATAAACTGCCAATCAATACCTTCAGCTGCTAAGATTTCAGTGACCTTCTGGTTGTGCTGTTGCGACTGGACAAGTTTGCACATTTCCGATAAAGAACGAGCTGCTCCTCTAAAGTTGGTACCATTATCCGAGTACATTACGCTACATTTACCACGTCTGGCGATGAATCTCTTCAAAACAGCCAGAAAAGCATCTGTAGTCAGATCAGACACAAATTCAAGATGAAGCGCCTTGGTGGTCAAACAGACAAATAACGAAATATATCCCTTCAAGAGTTTTGGTTTCCTTCCTTTGGACGAACGAATAGTGATGGAGCCAGCATAGTCACATTCTGTATGGGCAAATGGGTATGACGGATTCACACGAGCCGATGGCAAATTGCCAATAAGTTGATTTGCTGTAACTTTTCGTTGACGAAAACAAGTAATACAGTTATGTAACAATTTTCGTATAAGATTTCTGCCACCGATGACCCAATATTGTTGTCGAATAAATGCGAACAGCATAGACACTACAATGTGCAAAAAGTTCCTATGTGTATCTTCTAGAGTAAGCTGAGTTAAACGACTATTTTTGGGAAGTATTATAGGGTGTTTAACAGTAAAAGGAACATCCTTGGCATTGGAGATTCTTCCACCTACACGCAACAACCCAACTTCATCGATGAAAGATGACAGCGAAGATAATTTAGATTCCTTGGTCACTCCAAATATATGTATATATGTTGTCCGGCTGCAAGTACAGCAGCGCTTTAACTCCTCTTGGAGCATAGGGCAGCAACAAGATCCTTCCATCTATCCCGATTCGCCGCAACTGACCTCAGCTGTGGCCACGATTGAATACCTTGAGACCGAGCTTCTTTCAAAACTGATGACCTCCAAGTTGTTTTTGGTCTTCCAACGCGTCTATTACCCTGGGGATTCCATTGGGCGGATTGTTTTGCTATATTGACGTCAGGTTTCCTCAGTGTATGGCCTATCCAACGCCACTTCCGTTGCATGATGTCTACGTCCAATTTTTTCTGTCCGGTCCTATTCCACAGTTCAACGTTAGATAAGGTTTGCGGCCACCGGATCCTCAGAATAGAGCGCAGACAACGGTTAACGAAAGCTTGTAGTCTGCTCGAGATGTTGGCAGAGCATTTCCATGTTTCAGAAGCATATAACAGCACTGATTTGACGTTGGATTCGAAGAGTTTCAACTTGGTGCGTAGCGATATTTTGCTAGAGTTCCACACAGGAGAAAGGATTCCAAATGCACTACGGGCTTTGTTTATTCTACTGTTAACATCCAGGTCCGTTCCGCCATCGAGTGCTATAAAACTTCCCAGATAATTAAACTGCTCGACCTCCTCTATGGTCCCCTGCCTTATAATAACTTGTGTGCTTTGGCCCGTGGTCATTACTTTGGTCTTATTTGTGTTAATCCTTAATCCAGCCACCTCTCCATTCAATTGCAGCGAATGACACATTTGATTTAAGCCTGCCGTGTTGTTTGCCATGAGACATATATCGTCAGCATAATCTATGTGGCTAAGCTTGTCAAACAGACTCCATTGGATACCGTGTCTTTCATTTGTACCCACCGTGGCAGTCATCACATCGTCAATCGCCAGCAATAACAGAATTGGTGACAAGACATCTCCTTGTCTCACTCCTTGACGCACATCGAAGGAGTCGGAAAGCTGTCCATTGTGCAAAACAAAACACCTTGCGTTGTTGTACGATTCTTTAATAACAGCGACAATTTTCTCAGGGATTCCTCGCGCAATAAGCGATCTCCAGATGCATTCACGATTTACCCGATCAAACGCCTTCTTAAAATCTACAAACATTAGGTACAGCGCTGATTGGTACTCAGATGATTGTTCGAGTATGATTCGCAAGGTGTTGATGTGGTCGACGCACGATCGGCCACTGCGAAACCCCGCTTGGTGCCTATTGAGGGTAGACTCGATGCTGGACTTAATCCTCTCGAGAATAATAGTTGCCATTAACTTCAGAAAAACGGACAGAACTGTGATACCGCGCCAGTTATTACAGTTTTTGAGGTTTCCTTTCTTTGGTTACTTCACAATAACTCCATCCTTCCAGTCCCTTGGGTATGTTTCACTCTCCCAGACAGCCTGCACGAGTTTAAGCAAAATACGGGAAGCTGCCTCAGGGTCTGCTTTTAAGAATTCTGCGGGAATACCATCAAGTCCAGTTTTTCTTTAGAAGATGTATCGCATTACTTATCTCTGCACTTGTTGGAGGGCTGGTGTCAATACCCCTAGAAGATCTGCGCATGTTGTTTAATTGTGGATTCAATTCTGCATTGTGGTCATCATTTAGCAGCGCACAAAAGTGCTCCTTCCATCTTTGTAGCTGATCTTCTATCGTCACTAAAAGGTTGCCGTTCAAATCTAACACGGGATGGTTAGTGTTAGTGCTACTACGCTGTCCGACAATGTCCTCAGTGATTTTATACAGCTCCCTTGCGTCCCCTCTTCCTGCAGCATGTTCCGCATTTTCCGCAAGTTTGTCCACCCTTGCCCTCTTGTCACGTCTCACACACCGCTGCACTGTCTTATGAGATGCTCTATACTCGTTTCGTAAAATCAATTTCCGCTGAGCATCACTTTCTGAATTGATTCTAATTTTAAGTGTTCTTCGATATGTGATTTTGTCCCAGGTGTCTTGGGATATCCAGGAATCTCTAGCTCTTGTCTGTCTGGGTATAGTTTCAGTTCCAGCTTCCATGTAAGCGCTCTTAATTTGGCCCCACAAAGCATCTACCGATAAGCCAGCATTTTGTATGTTCGATGCTTTGTCGCCGAGTGTGGTGGCGAAATTACGACGGACATTAGGGTCATTTAGAACGCTTGTGTTGAATCATGGTCTCCTTGCTATACCCTCTGAGCGACGCTGTACAGCAGCTGTTCGTAAGCGAAGCAAACCCAGTAGCAAGTGATGGTCACTACCTGCATCAGCCTTTCTTCGTTACGAACATCGCACAGTGACTTCCTCCATTTCTGCTGTATAATGTCACTCCAAAGCCAGTTGTTAAATTATTTATGTCCTTACAGAATTCAAGTTGAGCCCATTTGAGACAGATTTCTTGAGCAATTCGAAGATCTGATACTCTTAGATATGTGGGTTTTTTATCTGATTTTGGCAACCGACAAAAGCATATAAAACGCTTAACATAACAGACAATTCTCAAAATTTTTCTCCAACCAGGTATTTTAGACGAAAGGTCTTCTAGAAAATGTCTATCAGTCGAGGAAACATGAACTGCAACGGATGACTTTTTTTCCTCGGGAATCTCTTCCAAGCTTATTTCAGGGCTTGAGGGCCACTTATCAAAGTCCTGAGACAACCATTCTGTACCGACCCACCAGATCCTATAGTTCAACAAATCCATTGGTTCTAGACCTCTGGAAGCACAGTCAGCAGGATTTTCAGCGGAACAGACATGATTCCAACATGAACGAGGTAAGACAGACAATATCTCGGAAATGCGGTTAACAACGAAAGTACTCCATTTTCGGGGAGATGACGAAAGTCAAGACAAAACAATTTGTGAGTCACAAAACACAAATACATACGATTGGGTTTTGTATTTTACGACGATCGGACGAGTTCAACCAAACGAGACAGAAGTAAAGCTCCACACAGTTCAAGACGAAGGATCGACAGTTGTTTGACTGGAGCAACTCGAGTTTTTGCAGAGACTAATTGAATTTTAAAACCATTTTCTGAATAACTTCGACAATAAACGACGGCGGAGTAAGTCTTTTCAGACGCATCGGAAAATCCTATTAGATCCAAGCATTTAGAATTTCGGGTAAACCTTCGAGAAATTCTTAAGTTTTCGAAATAGGTCACTTCTTCTCGATATGGCTTCCACTTTTCCTCAATTTCGTCGGACAAGGGATCATCCCAATCAATTTTGTTCTTCAAAATCCAAAGCTCCTGAAATAATATTTCCAACAAAATAGTAGACGGAGCTAAAAATCCCAAATTATCAAATATCCTTGCAATCTCCGATTGGTAGGCAGAAATTGTTCTGGCAGATTAATTTTGTAAGTGAAAATGTCATGAAACGGGTTCCAAATCAAGCCAAGAACCTTCGTAACCTGCGTTGACGCATCCAGATCAAGAGAAATAGATTCCTTACAATCGATGTCACTCAAATATCCCAACAATTAGAGCTCCACTTGCTTAGTTCTAGACCACCACATGACAACATTTCAATGACCTGCTTCTTCAATTCGAGAGTCTCCGACAACGAGTCAGTACCTGTCATTAAGTCATCAACATACATATCAAACAGAATGGCATGAGATGCTAGAGGAAACTGGTGCTTATAATCAAACGCTAATTGACGAAGAACCCTCATAGATAAGTAAGGAGCTGGAGATGTACCATACGTAACAGTACACAAACGAAAATGTGAAATGTGTTTGTCAGGTGAATCTCTCCAAACAATTCTTTGGAAATCTCGATGCTTCGGATGAACCCATATTTGACGAAACATCAGCACAAAAAACGTTGCGATGAACACGAAAACGTATACAGAAGTTGATTAAATTTCGTTGAACAGGAATTCCGATATGAAGCATTTCGTTAAGACTACAATTTCTTGTGTCCTTGTGTGAACCATCGAAAACTACACGAATTTTATTTGTTATTACGGCGCGGCGTGATGGGGCAAGTAAGAACCGCTTCCCGAGGTAGGATCGATTTGGTCATCCGGAATGAGTTCCATATGCCCTAGTTTCAAGTAGGTTTTCATAAACTCGCAATATTGAAGATGGAGATCTTTATCGCGAGCAAAACGACGTTCCATGGTATACAGTCTGGACAAACTCCAGAAATGGAGTTACCAAATTTGACATTTTCTTGGCGAAAAGGAAGTTCAACCATATATTTATTATCGGAAGTGCGAGATAATGATTTCAAAAACATCTTATCAACCTCATCTTCAGCAAACGCAGAACTACAAGGCACCTCCTCTATTTCCCAAAATAATCTTAAAATGACGTCCAGATCAACACCGACATGCAAGGAAACTAATGTCCTTTGAGTCAAACAAGCCGTTATAACCCATCCAAAGTGTGTTTCATGAGCAACAACCTTCCCTTCTGGATCGAACCGATGACCACCTAACAGAACACCCCAAGCCTTGTCGGCCCCAAGCAGAATATCAACGGGTCCGGGGTTTTTGAAGGCATCGTGAACTAATAGAAGATTATCAAGGAAAGGGAAATGACTAACATCAAACGATAGCGACGGAGTACTTGATGTTATTTTGTTCAAAATATATGCTTGAAGTTGCATAGAATGCTGCGAAACCCGAGATTTTAAACTTAATTCAACCGCACCTTGAGTCACACCGGCCTCAACTGACGAAATTCCAGATATGGGCAAACGAGCATGCGAACGACGAAGCCCAAGTCTTTTTACTAAATTGTCCGTTACAAAAGAAACTTGGGAACCACTGTCCAACAGAACGCACGCGAGTTAAGTATTGGTCCTAAACCATACTTATTATTATTATCAAATTGCTGCCATCGTAAATTGCTTCACAATAAATGACATCGTTAATTATGCATTTTATTGTTTCACAATAAATGACCTAGTGAAGAATTTACGATTGCGGCAAACTAAAATCAAACCGATGCATTCGGTTAACCTGTTGAGAAATTGAAGGCACACTTGAAAAATTAAGCAATATTAATTGTGGGTCATAATTTCTCACAATCATTATTGCTTGGGTATGCTATATGTTCCCACTAGGAAGTGAATGCATTGGTTCGGTTAAGAATAAAAAAAAAAGAATAAAGTAAACAAAAGAATATCGATTCATATGTATATTCGATATCGATATTCTTCTGATATAGTTTTCGCCTCCTCCGACAGCTATTTTGTAGTTTAGTTTTTAAGAAGAACTCAAAGAAGCAATACGGTGCAGCCCCGCATTGAGACAGCGGCCGTATCTTCCAAGATAACAAAAATTCAGAATAATAAACACGGAATATACAATAGAAATATATCTCTTGTTTTATTTTAAAAAAATATTCCGCGATTCGGGAATTTTTCTGGCGCAGTCGGTAGGATTAGGTATAAATATCCTGATCCTGTAAACGAACAATACGTAAAAAAAAAAAAAAAAAAAAAAAAAAAATATATATAAAGTAAATACTACAAACGTTTTGTCCATTTTTATAGTATAAAGACAGTGAAAGTGAATTTTTTTTCTTCACAACTAAAGACAGTGAAAATAAAACTAAGAAACAAATATAATATCCACTTGTAACAACATAATTATTGTTAACCATATAAAAACATTGAATTCTTTTATAATTTTGTTAAACTTTTTTTTCAAAACTGAATTTGTCTAATTAAATAATTTAATAAATAAAAACATATAATTTTGAATTTATTAAATACAACATGTAAAATATTTTATTACATTAAGTAAAACAAAAAACCTATTACCCTATAAAAACAAAAGCGCAACAAAAGTTCCACTCAATTCTATTTTACTCAAAAGCATTATATAAAATACTCAAAACACAAACAAAAGCTCCTTAGAAGCAGAATAAAAGGACAAGCACAGATCGTAAATATTCATTCTGTTCTGATATCTTCAACTGCGAAGTTCTTCGAGCGTCCACAAGAAGGTATCAACAGCGGAATCATGTGCGGAGGGTGTTCATTCCGTTCACACTGTGCGAAGGTCCACGACCGTCCACGGGGAAACGGGATGAGCAGCCAAAGTATTTGATTACTTACTAACAGCGGAAGCATATGCCGATGTTGTTCATTTCGCTGACTGTGCGAAGGTCCACGACCGTCCACGGGGAAGCGGTGTGAGCAGCAGAAGTATTTGTCTCTCTTTTTTTTTATATATATGTGTGTATATAACCACTTGTGGTGGTTCGCTGTGCGAAGGTCCACGACCGTCCACAGAAAACCATTACAAGTGTATGGAATGCATACTTATACATAGCCTTTAATTGTTTTGTTTTGCAAAAACAGAGTTGCCATACTTAACTTTTATAAGATGAATTTTTGTAAAATAAATATAAATTAAAAACGGAGTTGCCATTCTTAACTTTTTATAAAATATAAATCTCTTGAAATAATTTTCTTAAAAAACCATAAATAATGTTAAATTTAAGTTTAATTTATTAAATAAAGTTTGTCACAGATGATTATTCCTAAAATATAATTTAACTCTTTTACTTATATATACTTGGATATATGATTTCCTTTGTTGGGTTGCCCACTCAACGTGTACTGCGGTTCTCGGACAGCATACGCGTGGTAGAGAGCCTAACAAAGAGTATAATGATGAATTCCTTAGCATAAATGACTAATCCACGCTACCATTAGCTAAAAACCTAACCACCCCGAGCTACCTTCGCTACACACTTATATAAATATGGCAGAACAAGATGTGACAAACCGGGAGTTGTTGAATAGCCTAATGGCTATAGTGGAGAGAATCCCACCAGCGAGCATAGGAAGTAACGTAATGAGAGAAATTCGTTATTTACCTGAATTTGAAGGTGAGAGCAAAAACCTGACTAACTTCCTAGTCATGGTGGAGAACCACCTTGCCAATTCAGCGGGAGATCATCAACAAACGTGGAGGATAATCCAGCAGGCAAAGATCAAAGGCAAGGCGATGGATCTTCTCATAGTGAACAACGTCACGACATGGAACGAAGCAAAGGAACTGCTTAAACAACATTATCGACCCATCGTCAACAGCACCGATCTCACGAGAGAGATTTTGAACATGAAAGTAAGTTCAATTTACGACCTAGTTTATAAGATAGAATATTTTTTGAGTAAAATTAATACTTATGTTATTTTTTCAACAAACAAAGAACAAGAAAAAACACTTTTATATAACATAATTATAAATAAACTTAGGGATATAACTATAGGTAACTTAGCCAGGGAACTTAGAGATAAATTTGATATGCTAGAAATTAAAAGAATTCTCTTCTCGTATATAGGCTACGATAATGGTAATCTAATTATCAATAACAATAATAATCAAGTAAGAAACTAAAGATATAACCACTTTAACAACCAAAATAGGGACACTTATAGAAGACAAGATTTTAGTCATAATGCTAGTGAGCAAAGAGGTTCACGACAGGTTAGTCAAAATGACAATCGGAACGAGACAAGACCCTCAGGTATTAGTAGACAAAATAATTCAAGGCCACAACCAATGGATACTAATAATGTCTTCACAGATCAAGAACCTATCAGACAGGAACTTAATGCAGTAGAACCGCCGGTTTTTCTGAATTGAGCCTCGGATCAATAATGATGGTACCAGTAGAAATAGAAAATCAAAGACACTATATTTTAATTGATACTGGTAGCGCAATGACAATCGTAAATACGAACAAACTAGACATAACAAAATACAAAATATTGGATACAAAACTAACGAAAATACAAACTATCAACAGTAGCTCAACGCAAGACACAAATATATACCAGGACCCATGTTCTGTAACTCGGCGATAACTTTTCGCGGCGAGAAACGGCGAAAAATGGAACAAAACCCATAGGATTCCTATGAGTTTTGTTCCATTTTTGTTTCATTTTTCACCGTTTCTCGCCGCGAAAAGTTATCGCCGAGTTACAGAACATGGGTCCAGATTCCCTTTCCAAAAGAATTTGGGTATGCAAATAATACCTACATCAAAGCATATGGTCATAAATTAGAACACAAAAATTATACCATGTTATTCGGCATGGATGTTTTAGAAAAAATTATAAAGACCATTGATATAGAACAAAAAATTATAACCCTGAAGAATCAAACAATCATAAAAATCGAAAAATCTTTGGAACACTCTTGTAATTACTTAGAAGAGGACAGTCCTGACTTCGGCAGACTTAATCGCGAAGAACAGACAGCACTGACCTCCCTTCTAGTAGAATTCGAGAGCATTCAGTACAAAGAAGGGGACACATTAACTCATACTTCAGGAATAAAACATGAAATTCGTCTTCGTGAAGACAAACCATTGCATGCTAAATTATATAGATTACCAAAGAAACATGAAGAAGAGGTAGCCCGACAGGTTAAAGAGATGGAAAGACAAGGTATAATTCGGAGAAGTATGAGTAGATATGCTTCACCCATAGTAGTAGTGTCCAAAAAACCCGATAAGGATGGACAAGTACAATACCGCATATGTGTTGACTATAGGGCTTTAAATGAAATAACTGAGGATGATAGATTCCCTTTACCAAATATCGAAACCTTGTTTGATAAATTAGGGAAAGCAGTATATTTTTCGACTCTTGATCTAGCTAAGGGTTACCATCAAATTATGATGCATCCGAATGACATTGCGAAAACTGCATTCATAACTCCACAAGGACTTTACGAATATGTTCGTATGCCTTTTGGACTTAAAAATGCACCAGCAACGTTCCAACGGTTAATGAACCACATACTAAGAGATTATATAAATAAAACTTGCGTCGTATATTTAGACGACATTTTGATATTTTCTGCATCGCTGAAAGAACATATGAAAAATCTAAAAGACATTTTCAAAATCTTAAGGAACAATAATTTAAAATTACAAATAGGTAAATGTTCATTCCTTAAGAAAGAAACTGAATTCCTAGGTCATATCCTGACGGAAGAAGGATTAAAACCTAATCCTAATAAAATAAGTGCGATTAAAAATCTTCCACTTCCTCATACGGAAAAACAACTTAGAAGTTTTCTAGGGGCTTCCGGATATTATCGGAAGTTCATTCAAGATTATGCAAAAATAGCACAACCAATGACTAGATATCTTAAAAAAGGAACGAAAATAAATACTAATGATCCCGAATACGTGAGTGCTTTCGAGACTCTTAAATTAAACTTAATAACTTACCCAATTTTAAAATTTCCACAATACGAAAAACCTTTCCATTTATATACAGACGCTAGTAATTACGCAATAGGAGCTGTTTTAACACAGAACAAACAACCAGTTTGTTATATTTCAAGGACTCTTAACGAGCATGAGAGAAATTATTCCGTTACAGATAAGGAATTTCTATCAATTGTGTGGAGTGTATCGAAGTTAAGACCCTATTTGTGGGGAAACAAATTCAAAATAACCACCGATCACCTCCCTATCAAATATCTGAACAAAAAATATAATGGTGCAGAGTTCTCTCAGCGTAATCAACGGTGGTTACTCAAATTACAAGAGTTCGACTATGATATTGAATATCTGAAAGGACCAGAAAATAAAGTTGCTGATTTTCTTATTAGAATCGAAGGTCAAAATACTGAAGTAAACCAAATTTCAGACAACGCAACAATTCATTCTGGAATTGAAGAACAGTTAGATCACATACCCATCAAGGAAGGCATTGTTAATATATACAAGCAACAAATTATTTTATGTTATGACAAAGAATCGAAAATAGAAACACTTCATGGAAAAAGAATTATGTATATTAGAGCATCCGACCCTCTGGATTCGATAACAGACCAGTTAAAAGAAATTGTTCCGGGAATAATTGGAATATATTCTGAAGTTAGAGAGTCAGACTATAATAAAATTCAACAGGTAATCATACATTTATACTCAGGAAATACTAAAATTAAATTCATCAAACTAACACGAAGAGTAGGAGACTTAAGGACGGAGGAGGAAGCTAGAAAACAAATATCCATATATCATATAAAAGAAAGTCAACACTCAGGCATAATTGAAACTTATAACACTCTAAAACAACAAATTTATTTTCCCAAATTAACACGAATAATGACACAAATTATAAATAACTGTGACACATGCCAAACGGCTAAGTATGAACGGAAACCTATTAACAACAAATTTAAAATAACAGAAACACCTAATAATCCTAATGATATAATCCACATAGACATTTATCACTTTCACAAACACATATTTCTAACCGTGATTGATAAACTCACCAAAAAAGGATATGTCTATAGATTATAAAGTAAAAATCATATACATAAAACAGATGCTATCACGGAACACTTTACTAGAGAAGGGACACCTACAAAAATTGTTACAGACAACGAGTTTAATACAATATACATTAAAGATTTTCTTAGGGAACGTCAGGTACAAGTACACTTTACTAAATCAAATTCACATACAGGGAATGCAGATATAGAAAGATTACATAGTACAATAGCAGAAATTCTACTTTCAATGAAACAGGAAGAGTCAGTTAACGTGAAAATGTTTAAGGCTTTCCAAATTTATAATAAAAGACATCATTCAACAATTAACATGTCTCCAGAACAAGCACAAAATACAGACATAGAAAACCTAGTACGAGAACTCAAGAAAAAAAAAGAAAAAATTATTAATAAGAAAAACCAGACAAGAGAAGATTATATAGAAACAAGACAGGAAGGCTATATAAAAAATTATAAACATGTTAGACACAAGAACGAGCCTAACTTTAGATATAAGAATCTTGATAGAGTACATACTAAGAACATTAAACGACCAAGAAAATTCGCAGGTACTCCCGTTGATGCTCTTACTCCTACCTATGATGCTGATGACCAACCTGGTACAAGCCACATTGGTAATAACGCCAATCGAAAGTAAGAATGGGTTCACAATAATTAACATGGGAGAAGGAGAAATAATCAACCAAACCCAGACTGTTATCCACATCGTCAACACAAATAATTTAATAGATACCCTTCAGGAAATAAAAAAATATGAAATTGTAAATCAAGACCAAGAATTAAAAAAAGAATGTTCTACAATATTCACAAAAATATTAAGTATTATGCCCCCCAAGACACGTACAAGACGAGGACTCATAAATGTAATAGGAATGGGTCAGAAATGGTTATTTGGTACCATGGACGACGCAGATAGGGAAGAAATAGACGAACATTTAAGAGTAATAGAGACAAACGACAAAAATGCTATTCAGGAACTTAATAAACAGATTAAAATTAATACACAACTAGAGGAAAATATGAAAAACATTAGAGACTTAGTTTTGAAGGACAGACAAGAAATAGAAATGTATCAAAACGAAAGTCAAAAGTTACAAAAATCAATACTAAATCGATTACAAAGAACCGAAGTATTAACTAGATTACTGATGTTTGAAAAGTTAATTGACAACCTACTAGATACTATAGCTGCTTCCAAAATGGGGATAACACACCCTAGTTTACTGACTAAAGATGAATTGGTTATGACAGTAATGAACTTTAGCAAACTGAAAAATATTAAAACAGGAGTAATGAAATATACAAATAGAGCCATTATTATAGCCTTGAAAATACCTGAAGAAATAATAACACTTCCTATTAAAATAATTTTACCTGTAACAAACCAAGAAAAAGAAGAAATCGATTTAGAACCATTTTTTGTAATTGCATATAAAAGTAAAGAATACATATTTAATAATGAAAAAAATAATGTCAATGATTTAAGAGAAAGAAACGATTGTATTATTAAAAAGAATTGTCTAATGAAAATAAACAAAAATTTTGAAATAATTAACCTAAATCAGAGAACGTTTATTGTTAAAAATGCTGACAATACAACTGTACAAAATAATTGCGATGCCAGAGAATTAACTTTAACAGGAAATTATATTGTTAATATCCATAATTGTAATATTAAAATAAATGATGCTATTCTCAAAAATAAAGAAACAAATTATACCTTTCAACTGTATTATGAAGAAATAATTAAAGAAAATGTAACAATGAATACTATATTTAAAAAAATTGAAAAATGGCAAGAAATTGAAAACAGACATACAATAGAACTATTAAAATACAACAAGATAAAAACATATGTTATATCTGGTACATCCATGTTTATTGTAATAATTGCAATAATTTTTATAGCATATATAGTTTGTAAGAAAGTCGGAGGAACAGGCAAAATAAAAATAAAAATTCAAAATACAACAGATAAAAAAGTGAAAAACTTAATGATCAGAGTAATTTCCAGGAGAAAATTGAATCTAAGGAAGGAGGAGTTAAGTATTGGTCCTAAACCATACTTATTATTATTATCAAATTGCTGCCATCGTAAATTGCTTCACAATAAATGACATCGTTAATTATGCATTTTATTGTTTCACAATAAATGACCTAGTGAAGAATTTACGATTGCGGCAAACTAAAATCAAACCGATGCATTCGGTTAACCTGTTGAGAAATTGAAGGCACACTTGAAAAATTAAGCAATATTAATTGTGGGTCATAATTTCTCACAATCATTATTGCTTGGGTATGCTATATGTTCCCACTAGGAAGTGAATGCATTTGTTCGGTTAAGAATAAAAAAAAAAGAATAAAGTAAACAAAAGAATATCGATTCATATGTATATTCGATATCGATATTCTTCTGATATAGTTTTCGCCTCCTCCGACAGCTATTCTGTAGTTTAGTTTTTAAGAAGAACTCAAAGAAGCAATACGGTGCAGCCCCGCATTGAGACAGCGGCCGTATCTTCCAAGATAACAAAAATTCAGAATAATAAACACGGAATATACAATAGAAAAATATCTCTTGTTTTATTTTAAAAAAATATTCCGCGATTCGGGAATTTTTCTCGCGCGATGAGTCTTTCTAGAGGCATCGAGAACATACACGACAGCTGTTGGTAATATCGCGGCGGACTGGGTTTCTTGAGTCATATGATTACCGACAATCGGTGTGGAGCTAGGTGTAGCATCGGTATCGTTTGACGGAGACATGGTATTTGTGCTATCTGAATGTACCAAGCTGTGATGACGAGATTTACAGACGGTACAACGTGCCTTTACTCGGCATCTTGTCGAAGAGTGCTAAGTACCGAGGCAATTGTAGCATAATCTTTGATCTCTAGCGAAATTTCGACGCGAACTAACCGACATTTTAAGAAACTCTGGACACTTGGGTAGGTAATGTTCACCCTTACATTTTGGATAAGTGCCATTAGCAACTGTAAGGCTATTTACGGACAGAGTTCTGTTGCTTTGAAGTTTCACTGACAGGACCCATTTTTGGGTCACTAGCTTCCAAGGCACAGGAACGGTCCTCTAAAAATTCTAAGAGTTCATCGACGGTCGAATACTCGAAATGTTTACTTTCTAGTGCCCATGCTTTGTTTATCATACTTAGAGCCGTTCATATCGAGGTTCTGAACGATCTAAGTATGGATCAGTGCATCATGGGCCTCCGTCGCTTTCTCAACAACCGTGTAGTTACGAAGTTCATTTGCAGCGATAATGGACTAAACTTTGTTGGAACAAGAAACTGCCTAGAAAAAGATTACAAGGAGATGGAGAAAGGACTCAGCGAGCACTGTGCAAAATACGAAGGGATAGTTTGGCGATTTATACCAGCTTATTCTCCTTGGATGGGAGGAGCGTGGGAGCGGTTCATAAAATCAATCAAATCTGGTCCTGAATTTATACTGAGCCACGGATCTCTACTAGTACACTTAGCTGCTTCTAAACCACGAACAAATTCATCCTTACCAACCAGCTTACGCAGATGGGTACCGTCGCCCGAATTCACATTTGGCAACTTAAGAAACTGTTCGATAAGAGCATTGATAATATATAATGGCTTGTCATACCGGTGTTCAAGCTTTTCCCAAGCGGGCTTATAATTTGAGTTCGAAACATTAATACCGTGCAAAACAAAGCATCATCGCGCAAAAGTGATTTTAAGTACCTAAACTTTTGTGCTTCCGAAAGTTTCGTATTGCAGTCTATTGTTTGCAAAAACACGTCACGAAACCCTCGCCATTCGCAATAATTTCCAGGAAACGGGTTTATTTGCATTGGCTGTAGCTTAATACTGGAGTTTTTCTTATTTTGGCCAGTAGATGCTTGCCCTAAATGTTCAAAAAACTCGGCTTGAGAAGCGACTAATTCGCGTATCGAAAGGTCTTTATTTTCAGAGACGACCGGAGTTTATTGTTTAAACGTCCTAGAAATGCACATTTTGACGCTATATATTTTGACTCTATGCTCTCAAATTCGGGTTCGGGGTCAACATAGTCCTCATCTTCATGAAATCCGCAAATAGCCGAATGCGATTCACTAATGCCATTGAATGCCTTTTCTAGACGTTCCAAACGAATATTCAATTCTATCGAATTAGCAGTTTCTGGAATATTCTGCGCGTAAGTAAAGGCTCTGGTTATAGCAGCAATGTCCACGTGTTTGTTTTAAAATTTCCATTTTTAATACCGAAATACCGTATGTCTTGTTCCAATATATTAGACTCCACCAACAACTATCAACGGATAAGTCGAGAACAGCATGCAGAAATTAATCGAAGACCCCAAAAAAAACATTAATAAGAGATACCAAAGTACCAGCCAACATAAAAAAAAATCATATAAGTGGAGCACTGAGGAGCACCAACCAACATAAAAAAAATCATATATGAGACACAGGCACGGAGGAGCACGAGGCACAATTAAATTTTCTGCTTAATACTTATCCGTGGAACGGGAGTCCAAATTAAGCGACCACCAGCTAATACAAAACAAATTTATCCGGTTATCGAAGGACCAAACTTTGATTAAGAATTAATAAAAAATGAAAAACCAATTTTTTCTTTCAACTTTAACTTTAATTAAATTCTAATCAAAACGAATTTTTTCAATTTATAATATATCGGACTGACTGGACTGGTTGGTGGTTACTTGACGAGTGAGTGATAAAAATATTACATAACAGATACTGACTGATAGAGCAAAACCAAAAGCCAGTATTTTCACATACATTTACAATATGATTTTACCATTGCGGCTTTTTTCTTGCAACTGTCCATTTTAGTGAACATCAAATGCTAATTATTATAAACTTTACGGCTAAAACAATATTCTCAGCAATATGATAATGATTGATAATTAGAAATACAGTATGTTTGGCAAGTTACAAAATAGTTTAAATGTTTAATGCAATTATTATTTAAGGTGAAATAAGGCAAATTTAATTGATTTAATTAGAACAATTATTAACGAATAAATAAATAGATATAAATGTTAAATATTATCATTCTTCAACAATGGCATTGCAGAAGGGAAAAGTATTTTTTTCTTCCTGAAGCAACTTTATAATCACATTCATGAAAGTGATTTGAACAGACTATGGACGCTTATTTGATTTCATCCAACTCAAGAATTTCCATCCACTTTTGTCTTTTCCATTCAGCTTTCGGAAATCTTGAAAATTAGTGAGGTAGTTATTAGAGCACTTTTTATACACGTCGTACACAAATTCAAAGTATCTTCAAATAAACATCTTCTTGACGAAGATACAAAACCGACACTATATACAGGAACAACAGCAGTGGTGCGTTCTTTTTCTATTAAATGTTAACTATTGTTAACTTTGGTCGTTCCTAAATGGAAAAGTGTAACACTGTGTAACATTATGACGTCATTAAATCGTTACTAAATTCAGTGTTGGAGTGTCAGAGTGTTACACTTTCTAACAATTTTCAACTCACCTCCTTGATATGAATTGAAGTGTTGATCTGTCAAAAGCAGCTGAATTTGGGAATGTGTTTAGGTCTTTTGTTTACTTTTCGTTCTTTCGATTTGGAATTATTTTGATTTTTGTATTTCTTTTCAACATAATTAATATATTTCTGGATTTTGAGTTTTGCAATTGTTTTCAGTTAATTTCTGATGAATTTTGTTGTTTTTAAATGTTTAATCTTTCATTTCAGTAGATTTTTTACAGAGGAATTTTTATCCATTATGAATGGAAACAAAATTCTATGCATTTTGTTAATGATTCGATTTTAATAAAGTTAATGTGAATTTATTTTAAATATTGTAGATATCCATTTAATGATTTAAGTGATCATAATAGTCTAATAAAATTTCATGCAATGAAAAAATTTCTTTGATTTATTCGGTCCAAATGTGTTTTAATTTTTTTTTCAACCCCTTCCGATTGACAGATCAACAATATTTTTAGCATTGATCGTTCCTAAATGAAATGTTACACAGTAAGTGTGTTCCACACCAAGTTTCAAACAGTTTCAGACTGCCAGATTTAGTCATTTTTAGTCCGAACTCCGAAGTGGTTCCAGACTTCAAAAGTTGTGCTAATTCTTACAAAAGAGAGCGCGCTCGAGAGAGTAAAACATTTCCCCTTCTTGCCAGTTTTAGTCCGAGGAATTTCTTCTGGCTATTTCTGGGCTGGATGTCAAATGCCTGGTTGCCGTATGTCAGATGACGTAATTTGTCAGTTGAGTACAAATATCAATGCCGGACAAGGGTTGCCCAAGTGTTAATTTTATTTTGATTTTAGTTTTGAAAGATAAGCATACTTTTTATCATTTTATTAATCTTTTAACTATTCAACTAATTACAAAAAATTTACGCCAATAAGCAAAGCTATTTCTTAAAAAGAAAATTTAAAATTGACAATATTGAGTATTACTTATATTATATAGTGCTACTTGAAGAAAAACACGCTTAAGCTTCATAATTTAATGTAAATATAATTAAAGATTTGTTTGTTTGTATATTAATATACTTGATGTAAGCTTGTACGTTTATTCTCTGTTAACTTTTATTTTCTTGGGATGTGATTCTTGAGAATTTTGATTAAGATTTATCACTGATCTACGGCATCCATAGTCGAATATATTTTTTGACGTTTTAAAAGTAGTCCAATTTAGTGCGAAAACCGTTCCAGATATTTTTTCAGTTTTCTTTCTCTTTGAGAGCATTTCATCCCCACTCCTCAAATTTGACATTTGACATTGTATATAAAACCTATAGTACTATCATGAACAACATTCGATCGTTGCGCCTCTATCGAGCTAATCCCTATCTATTTTTGTATATAGCAATATGTTGATATATTATGCTGCCAGTAAACATTGTTTATATACTATGCTCCCCGTTTTTGTTTCTATACAACCTTTGCATATATAACCTATAGTACTATCATGGAGTCGATTTTTTTTACGTTCGGCATACTCGCTACGCGGCGCTATAGTCGCCTTTGATTTGCATTAATTTGAAAGTGGAGAGTATGAAGAAGGAATCGAGAACAAATAGTAAGAACGAGAGGATTGTATTATTTTGTTTGTGACAACAATAATGCGAGTAAAGGAGATAACTGAAATAATATTTGTCGTCATGCCAACGACGAGAATAGGGACCAGAAAATAGAAAAAAACGTTTGTATGTATGTGTGACTTTATACAACGGCCTTCGTTTTTTTTTAATTTCTCATCGTTATGCGAAGAGATTTTTTGCTGATGATATGTATATTTGTAGGTATACCTATATTTTCATGCAAAACTTGGGTTTTTATTTTTGATTTTGAATTTTTTTGAAAAATCAATTCTCAAATCAAAGCGACGTTGCATATTTTCATTATTTCTGTGCGGGAATTGACTTGCAAGGTTGCTATATTTCAGGTTGTAGGTAGATATTGCATATGTGGGTAGGTACTAGGTAGTTATTTATTTTGAATTATTTATTAATTTTTTTGAAAATCTTTTCTAATTCTAATACAGGTTGGGCCTTGGGGTCATTAGGTAGGTTAGGTACCTACCTATTCCAAAGTTCTGAAAATCCAAACTTCTGTAAATTATAAAAGAAAACTTGTTTTGAGACTGAAAAAAAGTGCGCACTTTTTTTCACTATCAAAACAATTTTATTTTTATAATTTACAGAATTTTGAAATTCAGCATAATCCGGAATAAAAATTTTTTTTTATAGGTATATATGTACCTACAAAGCTTTCATTAGAGTCCAAATTAATTTATTTCAACATAGAAAAAGTGTGTTCATCCCAAGTTGGTAATTCTTTGTCACAGCTGATTAAAATTTCAGAATTCACTGTGATAGGGATTACATTATGGATTTTTGCTTTTTTTCTATTTCCGTTTGATAGCTCGATGTTCAAATGTGTTCAATTTTTTAACATAATTTACAACCTAATTTTTGAAAATGTTTGTTTCGTCATTTACTTTAGAGTCGCATTTGGAGGTTTTAAACAAAATTATATAAATAATGTTGATTTTGCCTGTATTTCTTGTTATTTATCTTCTGAATTTATAGTTAAATTACAACACAGTTTACACGTATGTAGGTACCTTGTGGGAACGGTAATTTTTAGTTTGACGTGAAAACAATTTAGTTATTGAAAACTAAAAGTAAATTTTCAGTATTTTTCAATACAGTTAAAAATTCTGTAAATCAGAAAAAAAACCATAGTTTCCAAAATTCTATAAATACAAAATTCCATAATTTTGGAATACAAAATAATAAATTTGCACAATAATGAAATACAGAATTACGTTCATACAGAATTTTCAATCCATTTACAGAATTTTGGTCATAAAGATATTTTAAATACAGAATAACGACCCGTTCCCTGCTAATACCTATTCCTGGCAAACAGGTAGTTACCTACCTAACTAATTTCTTCAAAATAATAACCTATTTTTTAAATAAGATATCAATGTAAATAACTAAATAATTTTAATTTAATTTTAATAAATTTAATTTAATTAATAGGTAGGTACCTACTTTATGAGATTAAGGGCTTTACACTCTTTTGTTTAAAAATTTGAAAATAATTATGTACCTACCTTTTTATTTTTTTAAATTATTAGATAGTGCTAAGTTAAGTACATACCTACATAATTAGCTGCAAATATTTAGTAATCCTTTCATAAATACGTTATTTTTTGTTCTCTAAAAAATGAAAAAAAATTGTACAAACATTATTACTGATACAAAACATAAAAATTTAATTCGCAAACAAATCATCTTACCGTTTTTGAATTATCGAATTTTGAAAAAAAAATTTTGAATTTTTTTAACCCAAAACTTGTTTTTTGGAAAATTTTGATTTATACTAATATTTAGACTTACAAAATAGTTTAAATCGGTTTATTATAGATGATGAGATAGGTATGTATGTATATACCTAGTCGAAAATCAAAAAATGGCTCAATGAGTCGTAGGTACTCTTAATGGATGATGCCTTTAACTTTTCAATTTGTTTCTGTTGGTACATCGTACTAATATTAGCTCGCAAAAATTTAATTTTTTTTATCAAAATCTTAGAATTCGTTTTCGAGAAAAATACGATTTTTTTAACTGTGATACGTGATAACTTAAATCCGAATGTAAATTAATTTAAATTCAATGGGTCTTACCAATAATCAAATTTAGCGATGACTTAAATATGTATTTCAGGAAAATTAACATTAATTCTGGTGATCCCAAATAATATACCATTCATGGAATGTTTAATTTTTTGAAGTCCGTTCCATATATGATTCATTTTTAAGAGTCCTGCACTTGAATATTAAGGTCATACTATATATGGTTTATTAGCTAGAGCCCATTCTATTATGGTACATTTTACTGAAATATTTAAGTCGTCACTAAATTTGATTATTGGTAGGGCCCAATGTATTTACAAGTTTAAATCTGGTTTAATCGAGTGAATTTTATTGTGGTTAGACTTGTATGGTAGGTTCCATTATTTTTGGTTATAAGAATAATTTTTTTTCTTAAATCTTCTAGATTATATTAAAAACTGCTTGCTGCTCAGTCTAACAATGGCTGGTTTTTGAAGTATTAAATTTTCAAAAAAATGTTTGAACGTTTTTAAAAACCAAAAAAAAAAATTTATGAAAATAGGTATACCTAGCTATAATACTATTAAAACTTTTTAAATCATACAAAATTGATTAAAATTAGTTAAACTATTTTCGAAAATTAAAAGAATAATTCTGCTAATTACATATTATAAGTAGGTATTTGATTTTGTTGTATTTTTTTACCAAAAGGAAGCCTAACATAACACGCGACAAAAATAAGATTTTTTATAAATATTTTTAGGTAGGTACCTAGGTACTTTATTTGTTTAAATACTTTACATTTTTATTTTAACGCAAATACCAGAAAATATTCCCCACTATTAAAATTTTACTTTTTGTGAGTCACAAAAATGTATCAGATGCTAAGCTAACTTAGTAATTATATTATATTGTAATTGTGATAGTACCTTTATAAATGTATAATAAAATAGTTAAATAATTTAGCTTTTATTTTAACCGTAAAAAATCTAACCATTAGAACTCAAGTTATATACATAAGTCTTAAACCGATTTGCCGGAATTAGTGAGTTCACTTGCAATTCTAGTTATCTTAAACCTGATAATTTGTCTTATGTAGGTTAGGTACCCCCACATAAGTAGCGATGCATTTTTTGTATTTAATAATTTTGTTTTCAATAAATTTTGAATTTATAAATAAATAGGTACCTAAACAATAAAAACAATGATTTTAAACTCAATAAGTTAGCCTGACATTTTACCTTTATCTTAGGATCTTAATGTTACAGATCCGATTAATAGAACAGAATTTTTAAAAATCTACCAAAACCAACAGAATCGATTCTTTTCTACTATACTATTGAATAAAATTACCTACAAAATGTAGGTAAGATTTTAAGATCATAAGATTTCTTAAAAGGGTCAATTACACATGCATGAAATTATTTTTTTCAATTAAATTTTTGTTTCCACTAAATTTTAAATTAATAACGTATTTTACACATATTTTTATGTTACTCCGCAATGATTTTGTAAAACAAATGTAGCCTGACATTCTACTTAAATTTTAAGGCCTCAACCTTAACGATCCGATTATAACAACAAAAGTTATCAGCCAACCAAACCAACCATAAGGGGGCCTTTGCAATAATTATTTTGAATGAAAAATACCTACCACAAACGTGATACCTACATTTTTTACAATTTTTCCGATGTGAAGCCAATTTGCCAAGGTTATGGTTTTTTATTCCACACACTCCACCGTCTTTAGAATTCCTATCTCCTTCCCACCAGTATTAGCTATTTTAAAATTATTTTATTCATTCATAATTTTTTCACTCATTCAAATTTTGTCTATCCCCACAACGTATTTATAAACAAAAAAAATACACAGCTTATATATCTACCTACATACATTTATTATCAAAGCACAAAATTTCTTGTCCCCCTTAAACTCTTAATAAATTTGTATACAATGTTCTCGTTCTACAGTATTATTCCCATTTCCTTTATGTTATTTATTCTATACAAAATTTGTTTTTTTTTTTTTTCTCGAACTCTCCAACAGTTTGACACCACGAAGTATTTTCTCCAAAGAGCTCACGTCGGCGTACTCACTAGGTGTCGCCCTAAAACTTCCACATCATGGTAGTACTATAGAATTTATATACAATGATACAACTTCGGAATTGTCAAAAATAGCCATGTGAGAGCACGCGGTATAAACTTAGAATAAGAAGAAAAGGAAGAGTTATATATCACATTATGTGAGTAGCACCAAATAAAAAAAACAAGGTGCCTATGTCATTTTGCCGAAAGTATTTCGAGATTTTCAATCGTTGAAATAGTGAAAAAAGATAATTAAACTAAATAAAAAAAATGAAATTAAAGTGAGAATAGTGAAAACTTTCAGGACTTCATTATAAAAAATATAAAACAATATGTGGTGCTGTGAAAAATTGTGTAAAAACACCTATAATATGGGGTAAAAAATCTTTTCATTTTACGGGGTGATTGTGTCTCAAATTCCACATAAATTAATTCGAAGTGATTTTTTTATGTAAATACATTATCGTAGAATACTTTTAAATTGGTATTTCATAGCATTTTGCTATAAAAAAGCCTAATTTGGTGAAAATACAAATATACTTTGAAACGTGATATATCAGGTACCTATGTATCTGTCAAAATTGAAATTCTCGCCCAGGGTAGAACTAGCTTTTGTTGGTGATGGCAAGGCGCTCAAATACATTGAGCGCCCGTAGTGCAGAGTAATTTTACTTACTTTATGTGGAATATGAGACACAGTTTAACTGCGAAATGAACAAAAGTTGCACTGCTTATTATAGGTGTTTTTATAGGATTTAACGGAGCACCGCATGTAGTTTTATATTTTTATTTCAATGAAGAATAGCATATATTCACTTAATTTACTTTTATTTCACTTGTTTATTTAATTTACTAAGCTTTTTTTTCTATTTTGACGATTTAAAATCTCAAAACATTCCTCAAAAAAAACAACTTAAAATTCCTTTCCCCATGATTTAGCTTTCTAACTACATTCCTTCCTTGTGTGTGAATGAATTTGTGTTTGTGTAACTCACACTATTTTGAAAATGCTTCATACTTTTTCCTCGATACGCCCGTTCATCTATTTCTTCTTCTATAAGGGTATAAAAGATAATAGAATACAAACAAAGGTGGTGTGTATCTATATATGTAGATAGACATGCAGTAACTTTTTTGTTCGTTTGTCGCGAATTTCGAAGAAAGGGTAGCAAGGATTTTCTTTTGGTGTTTTTTTTTGTGAGGTAACTATAGGTAGGTAGTAGGTATATAGTCTAGAGCCTACGATTCAGTCCGTGTATTTGAAAAACACGGGTACACGGACTCCGTGTAATTATTACACGCAAATAAAAATCCGTTCTCTTAAAACACGTGTATTTATTTGCTTAATATCCGTGTATCCGGATATTAAGCATACACGGATCTTTATTACACGGATTCTTAATAGGTACACGGAATGGTTTTTGATTTTTATCTTTTCAAGGGGTGGGCTTACAAGCCCAAAATTTTGAGGGATAATTGATATATGGTGTTTTTCTTTTTTACCTCAGAGCAGATCACTGAGCTATCAAAAATTAGTTCTATGTTTCTTTTTTACCTCAGATAAATCAGAGCACATAAGTCGCGTTTCTTTTTTCCATCGGAGCTAGTTCGGAGCATGCTCTGTATGCTCAGAATAAAATGACCGAGCAAATGGAGCAAAACGCTGAGCGAAGCCAACTTAATACAATTTTTATGTAATTTGACAGATTACTAAGCATATGACAGTTCAATGCTCAAGTGTATTTCATAATTAAATCTGAGGGATCTGATCATAATCTCCTCGGAGCTTTGCTCTGATCGCTCAGCCTCTGTTCAGAGCTTTGCTCAGAGCTAAAAAAGAAAAACGTTTCGAGCATGTTTATGCTCTTCATCAGGCCTTTATTTGAACAAAAATAAATTAATACATACAAACATCAGTATAAACACTTTTATATATATATACTATATGACGTCAAATTTACTTACAAACAATATTCAAAGATTATATTTTTCTCATATTATTATTAATGATTTTAGTAAATTATTTCACTACCTATAAACAAATTAAATAATATAGAAAAAGTTATAAATATTTAAATTTAAATTTACTGGCAACGACAGCGAAAAAAACGTCCATTCCAAAACAAATTCACCTATACTTTGCCCTACTGTTTGTTGTTGGTCTTTTTATCAGTTGGCTATATGCACTGCTAAGCTTATCACAATCGGACCTTCGGTTGACAGCGTTGTTGTTGTTGATAATATGTAGCATCTCCAGCAACATTCTCTTTGAATAATGTTGCTCTGTTTCCAGAATCTCTACATTTTCCAGATCTGGTTTGTGTTTCTCTTGTAAACAATGGAGAGCGAGTGCAGTTTTTTGTGCAGAAGCGCTGTTCAAATCTGATCTATGACCAGAGAGACGATTTTTAAGTTTTTGTTTCGACGTACCTATGTAAACAGATGTACATGCCGATTCATTACCCCCCAGACAGTTGATCTTGTAGACGACATCTGCTTTCTCCATATTCTCTACTTTACCTTTGATGTTGGTGAAAAGCTTAGTTCGCAGGGAATTTGCAGATTTAAAAGCTATTTTCGTCTTGGTCTTATCTCTGATGGGTGCAGTAGTGATACGGTCTGAGAGGCGGGGGATGAAAAGTGCACTCTTGTATACAGTAACTTGTTGGGCATCATCAAGTTTATTTACTTTTGCCGTTTGTTGGTAGTTTCTGATGAGCTTGTTGACAATTATAGGAGGGAAGGAATTGGAGTACAGGGTGTCACGGATAATTTTTATATTTTTCTCGTGGAAAGAAATATCGCTTGTGTTTAGTACACGATTGATGAAGTTTTGTGCCGTATTCATTATAACTTGTTTGGGTTGTTTGGAATGAAAATTGATGAGACGACCGGAAGCTGTAGGTTTTTTGTACCAATCAAAAATTAATCTGTCATTTTCTCTCTTAACTTTTACGTCGAGGTATGGGAGCTCACCATTAGTTTCTACTTCAACCGTAAATTTAATTTTATTGTTGAAAGAGTTTAGTGCATTTAGTGTGTTTTGAACTTCTTGTGATTTGATCACAACAAACAGATCATCCACGTATTTAGTTATGATTTTTGGTTTATACTCAAGTTTGTCCAAAACATCTTCTAGTAAAGTTTCCATTACTAAATCCGCTAGAATTGGAGATGCTGGGCTGCCCATTGGGACACCTTGTTTTTGTTGGTAAATAGTGCCGTCTAGTTCCAGATAATTATTATCGATGACACAAAATCTCAATAGATCCATAAATTTCGCTTTTTTAATATTGGTATACTCTTTGATCTTTCCCCATTTCAACTTTATGATGTCCAATACCAAAGCAATTGGTATGTTTGTAAACAAAGAGACAACATCAAACGAAACCAATATTTCTCCATTTTCCAGACGAAGTGGGGTTACTTTGTCAATGAAGTCTTTAGAATTCTTCACATTAAATTTTGAACTATTTGTTAGATTTTGAAGAATTTTGACGATGAACTTTGAAAGTTCGTAGCAAGGAACGTTTGTGGAAGCACAGATGGGTCTCAAAGGAATGTTATCTTTATGTATTTTGGGCAAGCCGTAGATTCTTGGACTACTTGCAGTATATGTTATCATTCTCTTCTTTTTATACTCGGAAATATGATTTTGTTGGAACAGATATTTAACAAACTCGTTGTTCGAAGTTTGCAGAGTTGTTGTTGGATTGTTCCTTAGAATTCTGTATACGTTTCTATCTCTCATAAGTTCCTGCATCTTGTTTTTGTAATCTGTCTTGTACATTGCAACTGTTACATTCCCTTTATCAGCTGGCACAATATAAACGTCTTTATGTTGATTGAGAAATTTTCTTGTTTCATCGAAAACTTTATTCAAAAATCTATCAAAGGGGGGAACGTATGTTGATCGTAAATGGCTTTGTATAATTTCTGTAAAATTTGAACGCGCTATTTCCTCGTCACCCTGTATTCTACTGAGGTGTTGTTTACGAACCACTTTTCGTGAAATTCTATGTTCATCGTTCGTTTCAGGTTATTCTTTAAGCGTTCGATTTTCTTTTTGTGCGTGTTTTTGATATTTTCATTCGTTGTGTTATGCTTATTCTCTTGGGTTTTGAAGAAGGTAGAATATTCTTTCTGTGTTAGTTTGCTAGTGATGAAGCTTTCCAGTTTTTTTTATATTTGTTGACTCTGCTTTCTTTTGTATTTGTTTGAGGGAGATAGCAATATTTAATAGTTTCATGTGAAACTAACTGACCTAGAGCCCACTATTAAGTTTCAAATATCTATAACGATTAAAAAAAAGGTCACAAAAATTATCACTAATTGTTAAAAAAGAAAAACGCCAATAGATTTTTATTTTTGGTGATTTTCCAAAACAAAAATCGATTTTCAAAGAAAAAATTAAATTATTCTAAATTTAAATCCACTGACAGACTCGACTACCAAGTCGTTGTCGTATTTTTATCAAAAAAATCCCATAAATTTGGCCCTCTCCAGTGATGATTGGATTATTTAAAATACACGGATCTTCGGATACACGGACACACGGACGTACGGATGCACGGATACACGGATTCAAATCCGGATATTATAAGAACACGTGTATCCGTGTTTTTAAATATCCGTGTAATAGGGAGCTCTAGACTATATACCTATAAATGTTGGTTCGTACATAGTTGATTATTTTGTATTCCAGAGAAATTAAAGAAAATTATTGTTCATTAATTTATTTACGTGTGAGTTCAACAGTAATTGTGAGGTAGGTATGTAGGTGTGAAATGTGTGTGCTCCGATTTAAGGAACACGGCAAGGGTTTTATTTGTATTCTATTTTTACTTGCGATATATAGGAACTACATGTTCATATATATGTACATATATGGCAAATTATGGATTCGTAAAAACATCGAACTCGGGATTTTGATCAAAGTTGACATTACGATCATAGCGAAGTCGAAAAATTCTGTCCCTCTGTCTGTCGTTCGGCTGCAGCCTAAACGGGACGGTAGATTTTCTTCAAAGTTGGTACCTAGCGTTTTTTAAGCGTCGTTTTTTTCATTTTTTTTAAGACCAAAAATAACGGTACCTGCCGTAAAAATGTTTGTAGCAAAAAATCTTAAAATCTTAAAAATCTTATTTTTCTCAAAAACGTGCCCACAACTTAAAAAAAAAAACTTCAGTAATTTTTTTTACAAAAAGGCAACCATTTTATTTAAAAAAAATATCCTAAAAAGTATTAAAAATGGTAGGTACCTCCAATAGAACTATTTGTTAGATTTTCGATTTTCTCAAAAACAGCTCAACTGATATTGATCAATTTTTTATGCAAAATGTTTGAAAATTTTTTAAAAGTTTTGTTTACCAAAATTTTCAAAAAATTTTTTTTTTGATTTTTAAAAAAAAGTTTTAATTTTAAAAGTTTACATTTTAAATGAAAATTATTCTTATAACCAAAAATAACGTTAGGTACCTCCCAGAAAAATGTTTAAAAACCGGTATTGAAAATCTCATTTTTCTCAAAGTCAAAAACGGTTCACACGATTATGATTAAAATTTTTGTGTGAACTTATACCTGTGCGATCTACTATTTTTTTGGAAAAAAAAATTATCTAACATTTAAAAAAGGTATCTCTCATAGAACCATTTTTTTGATTTTCGACTAGGTATCTCATTATCAGTTGAACTGATATTAATAAATCAGTTGGGGTTTAATTGGCCCCCACAATGGTTTTTCAGTAATAACTCCCAAATGGTAAGTTGTACAAAAAAAATGTCGAAGACTAATTTGTAACTTGAAATATTTCCTACAAAAAAGATTAACATACTTTTTTTTCATACAAATAACGGTTTTTGAAATTCGACTTATTCCAAAATTTTGCATTTTATGACAAAAGCAGTATTTATTGTTGGTACATTATATGGACATGATTTTAAGATATCGTTCCCTTATATTTGTCCACCCCTTTAGGTGGGAGGGGCAAATTAAAAAAAAATTTCTAAAATAGAAAATGAATATAAAAACACCAAAAACACAACGGCAACACTTACAATTTTGTGTTATAGCTTATCTTAAAGCCAAATATTCATTCTTAATGCATGTTTTTAAATAAAGTTATTTTAGCGCTTAGTTTGGTTTTTAAACTCAAAATTTTAAAAATAAAATTTGAAAAAAAATATAAAAATAATTTTGTAATTTTTTCGAAAACTAAAAGACTTACAGCAATCTGGTTTTTAGATTTAAATAAGTTTTTTTTTAACAAAAGCTTCAAATAAGTTAAATTAAATTTTTGATTTTTAAAAGTAAATCAGTAAAACTGATAATGAGATAGTCGAAAATCAAAAAAATGGTTCTATGAGAGATACCATTTTTAAACCGCAGAAATTTTTTTTTCATTAATATGGTAGATCGTATAAATATTAGATTACACAAAATTTTTAATCAAAATCGTGTGAGCCGTTTTTGAGAATATGAGATTTTCAATACCGGTTTTTTAACATTTGTATGGAAGGTACCGTTATGTTTGGTTATAAAAATAATTTTAATTAAAAATCTGCTAGAAAATATGTTAAAAAACTGCTGGGTACCAAGTTTAACAAAAATTGACCGAGTCGTTTTAAAATTATTAAGTTCTCAAAAAATAATCCAAAAAAAAGGGGAGAGTATGATAACTGTGGCGCAAAGAAATAAAAACGGTTTTTTGTAGAACACTTTAATATAAGCATTTTTTACTATGGGAGGGGGGTCTATCTCCCCCCACAAAAAAATATTAAATTAAAATAGTAGTTTTGGTAATTTTCTATTTTCTCGAAAACTAGAAGACATAAAATCATCTAGTTTTTAGTTTTTGATTAAGAATTAATAAGAGCAACGAATTTTAAGAAAAAAAAAATATAAAATCTCAATGTATTGAAAAATTTTACTACATTTTTTTATGTTTTTTTTCCCAAATTTTGAGTTTGAAACTTGTTTTTTCAAAAACTATGCATAAATTTCACTTGATTTAAAAACTGGCTAATAGAAAAGAGTAATACTTAATTGTAGGTATTACCCTTATTTTTTAATAATTTTTTTTCCATTTTTAGTACTTTTTTCATGAAATTGCCCAAACGGGAGGAGATAGACCCCCCCTTCCATAATAAAAAATGTTTGTATTAAAGTGTTCTACAAAAAACCGTTATCATTTCTTGGCGCCACAGTTATCATACTCTTGCCCAAAAATTTTTTTTTTAATTTTGGTAGGTAGGTATAGGTACCTACAACCTTTAAATATTCTCCAAAAAAAAAAGGTGAATGGTTTTATGGGAGGTACCATTTCTAACCTTTTTTTGGAAATTTTGTTTACAAAATGGTTGCCTTTCTATAAAAAAAATTACTGATTATTAAGATTTTCATTTTTTGGTAAAAAAAATTTGTATGGTCTGTATGGTCTTAAAAAAAACAATGAAAGAAATGGGTCCAAAAAACGCTAGGTACCAACTTTGAAGAAAATCTACCGACCCGTTTAGGCTGCAGCCGAAGGACAGATAGACGGACAGAATTGCTAGACCCACTTTTTTCAACTTCGCTATCATCGTAATGTCAACTTTGATCAAAATCCCGAGTTCGATTTTTTTTACGAATCCATAACTTGCCATACTTATATGTAGTTCCTAAATATCGCAAGTAAAAATAGAATACAAATAAACCCGTGCAAAATGACCCTGTCATACCGTGTTGCTTAAACCGGAGCATACACATTTCATACCTACCTACCTACCTACATCACAACTTTTGCGTTAATAAATTAATGTACAATAATTTTCTTTAATTTCTCAGGGAATACAAAATAACCAACTATGTACGAACCTACATACATAGGTATACCTACCTAGGTACACTACATACCTACCTCACAAAAAAAAATCCTTGCTACCCTTTATTCGAAAATCGCAAAGAACGAACAAAAAAGTTACTGCATGTCTATCTACATATTATATAGATACACACCATTGCCAATCATAAGCAAAAAACCAAAAAAAAACACAACCACCGCAACTCTATTCCACTCGCCACCAACAAGGCTGGCATCGCTTCATAAAAAATTCAATTTATACATCATTCATACTATTCCTACGAAAGACAAAAACAACAAATACTTTTGCCTTTGAGAATAGAGATATACATGCATACAAATTTTAAGTTGTATACAGGCAGAGATCTCGAAATTGCAAATGTCAAAATTATAGCGACATTGTATATAAAAGTTATAATATTTAAGTAAAAAATTGGATACAAAAATATTCATGTTTATTGGCGTTTTTCTTTTTTGGCTCTGAGCAACGCTCTGAGCAGAGGTTGACCGATCAGAGCAAAGCTATACTATGACATATCTATTTTAAAGTATTCTACGATAATGTGTTTACACTCACAATTCTTTAATCGGAACATAAGACAAAACTTACTTGTGAAATATTTGGAATCTCCATATTATTGCTGTTTTTACAAGATTTAACGCAGCACCGCATTTTGTTTTATAGTTTTTTTAAGTTTTCACTATTTTAACTTTTATTTCATTTATTTTAATAAGCTGTTTTAAATATTTTTACGTTTTAAAAGGCGTATTTTTTTTTTGCAAGCCCGGGGGGGATTGGATGAAAAAAACGACGTCAGTGCTAAACAATTTACATATTAAATGCAACAACAATTAATCCCCTGCGGGCTTAGCTAAACCCAGAGAATTCTCAGGGCTTAACTTAAGCGCGCCGAAAAACTTTATTACCGGCGTGAATTACATACTTGTTATCGATAGTTTGTATGAAAACTCCATTTTATTTCTGTGATGGCATATCTCTAGTCCCCGTTGTCGTTTTTTTCGACCAATTCCGCCCGGGCTTGCAAAAAACGCCTAAAATCTCGAAACACTTTCCTTTAGATCGGCAAAATGAAAGATAGGCACCTATTTGTTTTTTTTTTTTTAATTTGGTGCTTCACTCACGTACACTGTATATGTGAGATACAGCTCTTCCTTTTCTTCTTATTCTAAGGGGAAAAATATATTTGTTACTTCTGTTATTTGTCATCTTTTTCTCATTATAAACAGCCGATTGAATTTATTAGGTATCACTAGATTGCATGAATGAAAGTAACATATTTATTAATTCTTTAATTTAAAATCCTCTTTTTAATTATTTTAATTGCAAAACCTTATTGAATGTGCGAAATTTTCGCACGTTTCTTCTGGTACGAATTTATTTAAATTAATACACAATTAAGCATAATAATATGTTCAATGTTGCATGCAACATGTAACACGCAAAATGCAACATTCAACATGCATCATGCAACATGCCAATGTTTCATGCAACATGTAACACGCAAAATGCAACATTCAACATGCATCATGCAACATGCCACCCAAGAACCAAGACCAGTTTCGAGCAGTTTTAAAAAGAAATAACGTAAACCTTGCAAGAGTTGTAACCAAAAATATCTTCCCCAAAGAAATAATTATTCCCCATAGGAATTATGTCTATATAAATATCTATTATAGACACAAGATGTTAGGCTATACTTATATTAAAATGAAGAAATCTCGCAGTGGAAGGGTGTGAAAATTTATTTTTATATTAGCTTTTAAAAAAAATACTTGCAATGTTCCTAAATAATTAAGATGCTTTAAGAAAATAGTTGATGAATTAATTCTATGAAATTAATAAAAAAAAAAACAAATACACAAGATACATAATCAGCCCTATCATGAATTCCATCGTAATCGGAAACGAATACCGAAAAAACTATCACAGATTCCATCGTAGTGGAAAATCTCATACAAATAGTCATTACGAACGGATTCGGTGATAGTTTTTTTCGGGATTCGGAAAATTTTCCGATTACGATGGAATTCATGATAGGGCCGAATGAAAGATTTCGATTCCATTATAAAAATTATGGTTGACTACATTTAAACTTAGTTTATTCTATTTAAGCATATGATTTTATAAGACTTTTTTTTTAAACACTTTTGTATGTTTTGGATAAAAATATTAAGTATGTATTTTCTTATATTATCTAATAATTTTTTGATTTCAGCCACATTTTGTGATTTGATGGTTTAAACTTAAAACTTACACATCTCAAATTATATAAAATGTGTTTTAAAAGATTAGAAAAGAATGCAAAATAATTCAAAAGAATGGAAATGAATGCAAAAGAATGTAAATGAAAGCAAATGAATGCAAATGAATGCAAAGAATGCAAAGATTGCATGAATTCACAAAAGATTGCATTCAATTGATTGCAGTCAAATGAATGAAAAAAAATGATTGCATTTTTTTGATAGAAATGAATGGTGATTGCATAATTTGCAGTCTGAAGACTTAAATGAAGTCAATGAATGCAATCTTTGCATTCAATTTAATAAATGATTTTAAAAGACTGCATTCACAAAAGAATGCATTCTTTAACAACCCTGTCGTATGGGACATTTTTTGTTTTTTCCTTCTTTATTTTATAACCTTAGACAGTTACTGTTAGGTAATGATCGAATCGTATTTTTAAAGTAAATTTAATGTTCTTTTAAAAAAGTCGGGTGATCGGGTAAACTCACAATAATGCGGAATATTGTATTAGTACGTAATACAATTACATTTCTAATGAACACATCGCCGCGCTGGTACCAATGTGGCGCGTTTTTTTTTTCATTTTTCAAACATATTAACCTCTGAACTAATAGAGATATTCTTCTAACTTTTTCGGCTGCCTAAAGGAAAAACTCAATTATGTATAGTAAAATAAATTTTTAAGTTCAATTTTTGAATTTTTTTGTGGCGTATGAACACATCATCATAATCAAAAAATTTATATATTGGCAAAATAATAAAAAAATACCTTCATTTGTTTGTATTTCGTATCGGAAAAGTAGAAAAAAGGAATATGTAGTTCCTATTTGAAAATAGTCCAACAAAATGCCTCATTTCCTATTCAGTTCTGCCCTGAGTCTTCCAACACTTTTTTTTTGTATCATCAAGACGCAAATTTTTTTTTTTTTTTTTCATTTATTAAAATTAGAAAATAATTTAATTCTTTTAAATTTAACCAAATAAATAAGCCAGACCTTTCTTTTGTACCAGTATAGTCCTAATTCGCATAGTTATTTTATAAAGGTACATCTTTAAATAAGTACATATAAACTGTGTTACCGGCATGAATTACATACATGTTATCGATAGTTTGTATGAAAACTCCATGTTTTTCACTGTCATGGCGTCGCTAATTCCCGCTGTCGTTTTTTTCATCCAATTCCCCCCGGGCTTGCAAAAAAATACGGCTATAGTAAAAAACACTGTTGAATAAAGAAAACCTTAACCCTAATCATTAAATTGGAAGTTTTTGTTTTTGTTTTTTGCCCGGGCCCATGGCAATGTTTATATAAGAAGGTTTTTTTTAATAATACAAATTCTATATACTATCTACTGAAATACATCAGCCAAGTAGAAGACTTAGCACTATTTTATGTATGATGAACTGAACTTAACAAAAAATTGCGTAGTGACAAAGGCCCTCACTAGTCAACTGATGAGTCCAAGTGAGATCGCCGGGACGAAACGCCAATTTTTTGTAGAACTAAAGGCCGTTAAAAGCTATTTTGAATCAATAATTTAACAAGTCCAAATAAAATAGTGCTAAGTCTTCTACTTGGCTGATGTATTTTAGTAGATAGTATATAGAATTTGTATTATTAAAAAAAACCAGAATTTTTATTAATAAAGAACCTTCTTATGAAAACCTTAACCTTAACTAGAAATTCGAATTACGCGCATCACTGTTTTTATAAAACTTCTTTACTGCACTATGTGGCTCTGTTAAGCTAACTTATACTTTTTTAACAAATATATCAAAATTTTGTTTTATTATTTTAATCCCAAAATCCTTTTTACAATATGATCGATAAAAAGGGTGTTCGAATAAGACGGATTGATGTTTTCAGCAAATCATTGTTAAAACAAATTCGCAAAAGCTTCGCAATTGAAAGTGAATTTCTAATTTTAAGTAAACTAAGTCGAGATTAATAAGTGTTGATGTTTTTTTCCATAAATCCCTAGTATAATAAACCTTTTATAATTTTTTGTTAGACCATCTGTGCAATATCTTTTTTTAACCATATGTATAAGCGCATTTTTCATTTGATTTGCATTGAGACTTTGCATTTTGTTTTCTTATCACAAGCGCCTCCAACTGCTTCGGCCGCGGCCTCCTCTTCCGAATTTCGATTGAAAAGATTTTGAAGTTCCAGGGCATGTTGTGGCAAGTTCGTCCTTCTGTGGTAAGTATGCAACATGTAAAATGTCATAAAGCATTTTTGCATTTGCTTGTGAATCAAGAAGTTCTGCCAGCTCAGCCTAAAAGAGAAAAAATCAATCAAATTCAATTTATAGGATAAAATAAATATTTGAAATTAAAAAAATAGTTCTATTTTTTATACTTGTCTGACAGTTCATAAAATGTTTAGAATCATATCAAACATTATAGTCTTGAATACTTAAACATCAAGTCTTGAATACTTATTGCTAAAAATTTCACAATGGTCTCATAAGTTAACAATCGAACACTATAGAAACAAGATACCTATTGAGTTTCAACTCCGGAAAATAACAGGAAGAATTAAAAATATTAACAATATATAAGTATGTCGAAGAACTAATATACATAATGCCAAAATAGCCTTAGTAAACATCTTTAAAACGCTTTCACTGAAAATAAATTTTACCTGAGATTTTGCCAATAGTTGCTTAAGATTCCCTCCGTGCCGCATAACTTTATGTATATTTTTCGAATTAATACCGGGCAAACGCAACATGAAATCGAAAATATTCGAATTGAATTTATCCAACACATCTAAACTTCCACCTGCTTCTTCTGAACCAATGGCAGCCGCAGTTTTCGAATCCGGTTCTGGTTTACCTAATTTAAGTTCTTCAAATAATTGAGCAGTAGCATAAGGACTTGGTGACCAAATAAGCCGCAATTTTGGAAAGTGTATAGTTAAAAGCTGAAGTTTTTTAACAATATCAGCATTTGTTGTTGTAGTATTAGCTGACAACATATACTTGCCCTGCAAGTGAAATGGTTTGTTTTGATCGAATTCTATTAGTAAAATTGGTTTTGTGTAGTGGCGTTGCATTTGAATACACTGATTGTACAAACGACCAGAGTTTAAAGATCCAATCAGATCAGATATAGATTTTCTTTCAACACAGATCTCCGGAGTTAAAATATAATCCCCAATCTAAATTTAAAAAAAAAATCATAAATTACACAAGTAATGTGAAAAGCTTTCATATATTTTGGAAACTCACGGTAATTGTAACTGGAAGGACTTCAATTCCACGCTTATGAATCAAACAAGGTAAATCGGAACGAAATTCTCTCATGTCAACAATGACTTTTGGTGATTCTAGAACTGTATCAACTTGCCCACCGGCTTTACGAGTGGTTTCGTTACTTTCTTCTTCAACATGTTTATATTGTTTAAGCAGAACAAACGCCTCATCCGTTCTACCATCTTGATACTCTGGGATGACCATTTTCTAAAAAAAAAGAAAAAGCTGAGCTGAGTTGAGATACGAGAAACATGAACAAACAAAAAATGTCTTTACACTTTTGGTATCGATTATTAGTTCAAAAGCCTGTTTCTCCCTTCGCAGACTGGTTAAATAAGACTGCTCTTCTACAGTTTGTGCATGAATCAAGAAATAAACTTTTATCCTTTCGAGTATCGGTCGTCTCAAGCGTGCTTCATAAACTTCTAGTTGCCTAATTGCTGCAATATTGCAATGATACATGATCACATAATTTGGTTCGATCTCAGCTAGTATTTTATCTAACGCCATGACTCCATCACGTTCAGTCTTGAATGTTTGAATACAAATCAATGGTTGTTTGTTTGTTGCAATAGTTGCAGTAATATCGAGGTTTTCCATCTTAAATAGAAAATGTACAGTTAAATTTGATTATTATTAATAAAATCCTTAAAAAAGGAGGTTTAAACAAGAACTTAAGTGCGAAGAAACTTTTTAAGATAATCAAACTCATCGGAATTTTTTTTATTTAATAATTTTTTTTGTAAAACTCAGCTCAACTAATGGTTCTGCACTTTAAGTGAAATGCTTTACAACTTAAAATTTTAGCGAAGGTTAATTTATTTATTTAACACACCTAATTATATGAGCTTTACACATTTCATACGAACATACCAGTCAAAAAACAAACTAACGTGACATTGCATGCAACTATTTAAAATTACGAGTATTTGAAATAGTTTTAAAGATTCTAACATCATCCGCATAAATAAGACACTAATGGTTCAAAACAGATGGTAGGTCATTTATGAATAAAATAAAAAAAAATGTAATTCCTAATATTTTATTCTTCGTTTTCATATTATTTATAACGGGAAAACACCGTTTGATTTAAAAAAAACACGAACTTGAGTGTGCTACCACAAAGTTTATTAGGTGAATTTATAGATATTTCACGAGGATGAAAACATCCGACCCCTTTAGTGTAGATTACGATAGTAAAGTATGTACATTGAAATTTACCATAAAAACACGCATCAACTGATTTCAAGTACGCAGATATTTCGTTCACTTTTTTAGAGTATTTTAATCTCCTTACAACGAATGTCCATACAGCGAATTTTCCCTACATCGAACAAATTTTGGTACTAGAAATCCAACTCTCATAAAGAATTTTTTTAAATAATTTTCTGTTAAGCTTAATATGCGGAGAAAAAACTTACTAGGAGTTTCCTCAAAATTTGAAATTCTTTCAGTGAACAAATTGAAAATGTCGCGAAGTACTCTTTCTCTTAAAAATCAATAAATTTGAAGAAGGGCTAACTAAAAGAAAGATATTGATAAGCAATTTGGAACTCCTCCCAGCAGTTAATCAACAATAAAAAACAAGGCAGTCGTTTGAAACTCTACATGTACCTAGTAAGAAGAATTTTTTGAGGTAGGAAAATGTAATCCAAACTAAATCACTGAATTCTTTCAATAAAAGTTAGGAAAAAATCAAAATTTCTCTATAACGAAGTAATTTGCTGGTCCGGAATTTTGACTGTACTGTCGTTTATCAAATATATTGAACGGCCAAGTATGAACTTGTTTATTCAATTCATTCTTTTTTCTCAATATTCAATATTAATTCTTAAACAGGTCAAGAATTGTTTACAATTGAAAGCTTACGGTTTGATGGAAATGATGTACATACATACCTCTGGAAATGATTCAAAAACTGAAGCATCCATTGTAGGATTTTCACCATCTTTTTCGTTATCATCTTCTTCTGACAAATCATATTTATCAGTTTCTTGTTGAGTCATAGTTAACATGTAACTTTCTTGAAAAACTTCTTCATCTGGATGAACATCATTTGCAAGCAATTGTGTAAGTTCATCTTCTTCTTCATTTTGAGTGGGAGGTGTATCTTTGACGGTTGTTTCTGCCGCCTTCTTTAAAGATGTATTTATTTCAGGTAACTTAATGTTTTGAACTTTCTGGTACGATTTTGATAGTTTGCCAATCGGTATACTATTCCTCATTGCTGTATTAAGGAGGAATCGTTCACCTCCTGCGGTCAACATTTGCCTCAATTGAAAGCATGTTCTTGAATCTTGACACAAAATAAGTACTTTTGGTGGCAACAGAGTATTTGGTTTTTTTCTTTTCATATCACTGGGTATCTCACTTTTTAATATTTCTGTTAGTATTTTCCATTTCGGACAGGGTTCTGGCTGGAATTCTAAAAATAAATAAAATTTAATAATTTAAAAATGTATGTTGAAAATTCAATAACTCCCACCCCCTTTAGCATTGTATATCCGATCCTTAGCTGTTATGAACATGTGCTCTGCAGAATCAAGTAGAACCCATCCGGAGTTACTGAGAGCATATTCTGTTGTTCTGTAGCGTTTTATCAATGCATAAGAACTCACAGAGTCGTTGTATATAGTGGAACTGAAAGAGAGTACATTTTAATAAAAGAACTATGGTTTTAGCGAATACGGATTATTGCTGACAAAGGAATGAATTAAAAAGATATTAATTAAGTCATAAGCTTTATGTTGTCATCAAAATATTCACTGATTTTGCTTTTAAGAACCTCAAATCTTAAAATTTTCAATGATGAGTTTCAATGAAAGCTATAACTAGTCCCTAAAACGTATAAACTTAACGACACTTTTTAAAACTGCTGATTGGTAATCTAATCGATAAGTCAGGGTAAATAAAAAGGTACTTACATCATCAAATTTCGCAAAACTTTTAGATCCGCAACAATTAGCTTGGTCTGCGAGTTCAGTTGATGCCAAATGCAGTCAAGTTGAGCTTGCAGAATCTTGTGAAATTGTTTAGTAACGCAATTCTCAACTGTAATTTCATCCAGATCCACTGTACGGTTTATGCGTTTAATTTCCTTTACCAGGTAGTTCATAATGTCCAGAATATGGCTCTGGATAGTGATCATTTTTTCAGACATTGGCACATGCAGTTCCAAGGTTTCGGCTTCGAAGCGTTTCAGAGATGCTCTCACCAATGCATGAAACCTTGGCCAGATGTACAATTCCTTGACAAAGAGATTTCTCATTGTTCGTTCTATTTGTGAATATCCAATTGTAAATGCTTGTGGGTTGTTCGAAAATGCCTTGATGAACCCCGTTTTATTTTTCTGTCGATAAAGACGAAGGGCGAAGGCTTCCTGACACGATTCTACTATTGTGTGAGCTCGCATCACAAATACACCTGTGATCAACTCAATGGGAATACGATTCTTCAGCAAATCTACAACAAGGATGCGGGTGGATATGAATTGAATGCCACCCTCTAGATATACACGTTCCCTATTAGAAAGTAAAGATCTGTTGATTTCATAAGGTGGCGTTTGTGACAAACTCCTACCTTTCAGCAGCTGTGTTTGCAACTTCGTGGACGTATTTTTTATCCAGCTTGGATTTGTAGTAACATTCTTCCCAATCGGACGAGTTTATCACTAATAACAAGTTGCCGGCGTCGCTGTAAACGTTCATGATGTTGGTTATGACTCTATCATAAGAAAGACCTCTGCAATGAAAAGTTAATAATATACTGAAAGATTTGATTTACACAACAGGAAGCAAGGATTACAAACTTTGCACAAACAACTAATCCATCCGATTGAACCATGTCCACAAACATTTGCCGCTCATAATCAAGAAGGACTATGTTCTTTTGGATAAGATATTCCTCTGCAGTTAGTGTATTTGTTAAATCATATTCTTTTTGGAATGGTTCAGGATTAGATTGTGTTTCGGTTGTTTCATTTTGTTGTTCCATTTTAAATTGAAATATTTTTTGAAAAGAAATCTATATTTCTCTACAAATAAACAAATAAACAATAGTAGAAAATAGAAATTTATAAACAACTGTTTACTGTTTTCGTTTTGTCTTGACTCTTGTGTCAGTCGCATTAGGTTTGTTCGCTATTCAAATTCGAAAAATATTTTGATTTTCATGAACGTATTATAATAGGTCTGTTTGGTATCTTTTTTAAGAATTGAATTGGGCTTTTCCAAAAACTATCTTTGTCTTTTCTCTTTCTAATTTTGACAGTTCAAAACAACAAAAACAAAACATGTGATATCGAACTTGGAGAAATGTAAACAAATGCTTTTTCAGTGCAATGTGGATTTTTAGCGCTCTCTTCGAAAAATATTTCGACATTTTCGAACCACCACCCCCACAAACACAAACATCACCATCGCTACCACTCCATCTACCTAAAAAAGTTTGATTTTAAAGTTTGGGAGTGCCTGGTTGACACAAAGTGGCTCTCTTTTTCGAAATTCGAAACATATTTATGAGTGGTTGGTGAATACCCCAAAGTTATGAGCCTCATAAACTTATGAGGCTCATATGAGCGCTCGGTGAATACAGGCCTTAATATTTTCTGTGATTTTTGTTTATATAAATAAGCTTGATAAGTTATTGAAGTTGATTTTTTGTTAAATTGGCGTTATAAACATCGTTTTATCACTGATCTCTATATACACTGGATAGTGTATTCATACAAAATTTTTGAGGCAAAAATATAGTCGTGGCCGGTACCCTCATATAACAGTATAACAGCGGCGCCAGCGGAATGGACGCTACTGGACCTGCATTTTCTTATATTTTTTTCAATATTTACAGCCGCAATGCTTGTTGACATCAACTGATATCAAATAAATGCTCAATTTCGGCAAATATCTTCAATCACTTTCTTCGTTTGTATAGAGCGAGATATGAGGTCGTGGCCGGTACCCTTTAAAAAACTTGCCTCACAAAAACTGTTATACACTATAGGCTATTCACTATCCAGTGTATTATAGAGATCAGTGCGTTTTATACGTTTTTATTGGAAAACAAACAAGCACTATATTATAAAAATATTTGTCGTTTGTTTACCTTTCTCCAAGTTCAGACCAGCTGTTTCCTATTTTTTTTGCTTGTTTGAAACTGACGGCTGGTGGAAAAGCCCAATTGAATTTTATTGAGACTTAAGAAAATTTTACAGAGTATAATTCAGATTATATTTCTTAGCAAAGCTATGTTTAACTGCAGCTATAATGTATTGCCTGCTCTATCTAGTTACATTAAGTTTGTTCGTGTACTTCTCGGACTATCTGGCAAACAGTCAAAATTGGAGGAGTGGGGGTGAAATTCTCTCAAAGAGAAGCAAAACTGTCCGAGAATGCACGACAGGGATGGAAAATTCGGTACAATTGTATCGAATTCGATACAATTGAGTTTGGTCAATTACAAAAGTACAATTTGCCTTATTTTAGTACAATTTTATGAAAGCTGTTTTCTTTAAATTTGCAAATTTTCTAATCTTTAATTATGTCGAATTCCTTTCAACAAAAGAATCAAATTTTTTTCTAATAAGAATCGAATTTTTTCTGTCGTTGAAAGGAATGCGAAAAGAATCGATTTTTGTCTGTGTTTGTGTGTGTGACACTTGACAGCAGCAATTTTGAAGTACAAAGTCAAAAAAAATATTCAATTTGGAATTTATGAGAAAGTTGCTTACAAATCAACTTACCAGTGTTGAAATTTCACTTATCACTTAATAAACTAAATAAAACAAAATAACTAAAAGCAACAAAATCGAACTTAAAAATTCCATCAACAAAATATCAAGGTGAGTGCTTTGACTGGTAGGCATTTTGCGACGAGAACTTCCCGCAATAGACGATGAATTGCAAGACCTAGCTTTGGGAGGACAAATGGAAATATTAATATTTTAATATTGTTTTACAAAATCGGTTGGCCTATTTGTCTACATAGCAACGTGAGAATCCTATGAAATGGAGTTCTCTTCCAAAACAATATTCTTTGCCCATGAATAGCAGAATCACTCACGTTGATTGAATTTCGAGAAAATTATTTCCACTATATCTTTTATTGCATTTTTGAATTTCACTTCACCGAGAACGGCTTAAAAATACGCAGAAGAAAGTAATTACATATTTATTTGTTAAATAAATGAAACTAAACTTATTATTGCCTGTGATTAATTTCTTATTATTAATTGAAAAACAACATACAAATACATATTTAATACTATTTCACCGAAAATTCCTTGCACAAGCCGTTCTTTCCGTCCCCTATTCGTTCGCAAATCTCGAATGAATTTTTTCATATCAGAATATTACATATAAAGTTGAAATGTCGAAACAAAATGCAAGTTCAAACGTGTTCTGCCTTGATACCAACAAAACACTTGTTAAAGAATTCATCGTGCTATGATTTTGATATTAATGGAAATATTTTTAAAAATAACGTGCAAAATGCAGGCATTTTGACAGAAGAACTTTTAGACTGAAAAATAATTATAGATATAAATAATTTTCTTATTATTATTTATTGTATTATTCATACTAGAATGTCAGTTTATTAGACTTAACCATTCTTTATTCCGTCAATTTCATTGAATTTCTGAACAACAACAACAACTTAAAGGTGCTACCACCAATGGTATACGAATTAATTTATAATTCATTTTAATTAATTATTTGGCTGGAGATATAGCTATTTCAAGGGGTGCCAAGCCCTATCATCAGTCTCCTTATTAGTGGTGCTGAGCTTTAATCCAATTTTATTATGAAAAACTTTCTGCACACCATGAGATTCGAACCCACGCATATCAGATTTGCTCAGTCTTAGAAGTCGTATGCACTACGCATTCCACTACTTTAGACCACTGACGTCACAGGTCGAGATGTGTATCGTTTGTTTATCAAATGCATTTGGAGCATCAGCATTTTTCTAAGCGCCTTCAAGTATGCTGTCTTGTTCCGCCTCCATTTTTCTCCATACCTTATTTCAATAGCCTACAATTCGTAGTACGTATCAAAGGGGGAGAGGTTGGAAGATCGGTAATAGACCAGACTATTAAGTTATTATTATTATTTATTGTATAATTCATACTTCTATCAAAGTGCTTGGATTTTGCCCGTTTTTCAACTTTTTTTTATTATAAAGTAGTTATGTATTTCTTTATATTTGATGTTTTTTGTTTATTTATGTATTTATGAATTGTTTTTGTTATGTTTTAAAGAACAAAATATTTTCGTTACATATAAAATATGTTTTCATTCAACAAAAAAAATTTCAGTACAATTGACTTCACTTCAGTACAATTTTAAAGAAGTTTTCAGTACATTCAAAAAATGTCATTTTCCATCCCTGATACACGAACGCCTTAAACCAAAATATTTGCCAGTTTTTAAACGTCAACAAAAAGTAAACAAAGCAACAAAATTGAAATTTTCATGATAATTTCACATTCTTTATTAAATTTGATGATGAACAAATTAAAATTAACGTTGTAAGTATTCACAAATACAAAATACGACACTAAACAGGAACATCACGTATTTTTTTTTTATAATCCCGAATTCTATGAAGAATTCAGAACTACATAAGACAGAATTAAAAAAAAAACACTGAATTAAAGTACACTTCACAAACAAAGTTTCTTAAATAATTTATTAATTTTTTCTTCTTCTATTAAAATAATTAATTTTTGTAAGTTAAAGTCTAGTACCCAGATCGGCTAAATTTTAGCTGCCAGTTTTCTCTCCAAACATCAGCTAAAACCCTAGCTAAATTTTGACATAGGAGAGCTATGGAGAATATGTGATTGAAATACGTGGTCTGTTTGGTAACGTGAAATTTCTTGCGAATTCGCACAAATTTTCACAAAATTTCAGAATTTGCTTGACACCAATAGAAAAAAAAAAAAATCAGTTTTGGGTTATTTGTTGAAACAAAAAGTTATCAAACAGGCATAAGGGCATTGTGTAGAATATGTCAAAAACACCTGTTCTCCGAAAAAAAATATTAAAGTTAAATGGATACAAGGGAAATTGAAGATTTGGTGCACAAGTTGTGGCAATAGGAGCGATGGACCAGACACCATATAGAAGGGTGTTCCCTTACAAGAGTTGTGGTAATTCTTGTAAAAATTCTTCCAAATCGGAATCCATTTTGCATGAAGGCAACAATCTAGCTGTAAAAACAAAGCAAAGTTCACACAAAATTAAAAATACCAGAACCAGTCAAAATTTAGCTCTAGAATAATGTCCCAGACAATTATTTCGTGCGCTAAATTTTGACAGATTAGTGATGTACAGTAAGAAACAAACATTTGATTTTTTAGCTGGAGCTGCGTACCTCTCAGCTAAAATGCTTTGCTTAATTTTAGCTTGGCTAAATTTTGGAGAGTTTCGTATGGAAACTAAAATTTAGCGCGATCTGCGTACTAGGCTTAAAATGCTTTGCTTAATTTTAGCTTGGCTAAATTTTGGAGAGAATTTCGTATGGAAACTAAAATTTAGCGTGATCTGCGTACTAGGCTTTAATGTGGTTTTAAGGTACATCAACTCCAAGTGCGCTAAATATATGTGGATCCAAACAGAATGTGCATTGGGCTATCAACGTCTGGGGAAATGGGGTGACTCTCTGAAGAAATGTCACGAAGTCGAGTCTCCGCAATTGGCTCATTGATCGCCGAAAACCTTGAACGTCCAGACGATCCACTTGAAGGGACAATCGATTTCCTTACACCTTTGCAACTGTTAGCCAAAGATCGCATTGAAACTCAATTCATTTTAGTCGAACAAAGATTTCGATTTCCAAAAATTTCCATATAAAGCCTAGTACGCTGCTGATGCGAAACGAAATTTTTCTGTGATCTCCAAACAGACAACGAAACGCTTGCGAAAACACAACGGAAAATATCCTTGGAGAGTTTCACTAATTCCAAAAACAAAATCAAACATAAACGCAAAAAATCAGAGAAACCCATGATGTAATAAAATGATAAAGCCTAGTACGCAGATCGAGACAAACTAAATTTTATCTCTACATTCTTTTTCTCAAGACAAATTTTGAAGGTGTAGAGATAAAAATAAAATTCAAATGAGGACAGTAACGTAGATAAAAATATTTTTTTGGGTTTTGTAAATCTACCCTGCAATATTAATATACAAATAAAATCAGTACAAAAAAGGGTTTGCAGCCTTTACAGCAAGTTTATGTTGTTGTTCAAAAGTCATTTCTATAAAAATTTAGTATATTTTCTTGGATTAAAAAAGTTGCCGCACTAGTATTTGGCCCTCTTGAACCCTTTCCTATTAGCTACGCCACTGACTGTTTGAAAACAGCTGTTTTATATAATTTATTCCCGTAACTTTCTTTCATGTTTTATTTTATGTTTTTTTTGTCATCTTTCACACAATACTTTTCAAAATTGGAAATGTTAAAACGAAAATATGTTTTTGGTTGATAAAAACCGTGATATTCATGAAACGTCAACATTTGTCTAGCAAAATAATGCTTAGAACGTTATTTGTCTGGGAAAAATTATGTGGAGACTTTTGTATGTACAGTTTGAAAAAAAAGTTTGGATTTTGCGTTTGAACTGCGTACTGCTTAAGACAAATCCGAGACAAAATTTGTCCTGGGAAAAAATTTGTATGAGAAATAAAATTTTTCCCCAACTGCGTACTAAGCTTAAACAAAAAAAAACACAAACCCAAATGTCATTTTTCCGCACACAATAAATAGTCTGTATAATTAATTCATTGCGAAAAAGGAGCGGAGACTTCTCCAAATAATCTACTACAATTATACATTTCGCTCTTCGAACAGCGTACCTACAAACGAAAAGGAGAACGAAATTTTCCGTTTCTAGGCTTTAAGCTTAGTACACTGCTGATGCAAAACGAAAAATCCCATACAAAAATGACACAACGAAATCATAAACGGAAAATTTCGTTCTGCTTTTCGTTTTGCAGTACGCTATTCGAAGAGCGAAATTCATAATTGTAGCAGATTATATGGAGAAGTCTTCGCTCCTTTTTTGCACTGAATTAGTTATACAGACTATTTATTATGTGCGGAAAAATGACATTTGAGTTTTATTTGTGTTTTTTTTTGTTTATCATTTTATTACATCATGGGTTTCCCTGATTTTTGGCGTTTATGTTTGATTTTGTTTTTGGAATTAGTGAAACTCTCCAAGGATATTTTCCGTTGTGTTTTCGCAAGCGTTTCGTTGTCTGTTTGGAGATCACAGAAAAATTTCGTTTCGCATCAGCAGCGTACTAGGCTTTATATGGACATTTTTGGAAATCTTTGTTCGACTCAAGTGAATTGAGTTTCAATGCGATCTTTGGCTAACAGTTGCAAAGGTGTAATGAAATCGATTGTCCCTTCAAGTGGATCGTCTGGACGTTCGAGGTTTTCGGCGATCAATTCGGCCAATTGTGGAGACTCGACTTCGTGACATTTCTTCAGAGAGTCACCCCATTTCCAAAGACGTTGATAGCCCAATGCACATTCTGTTTGGATCCACATATATTTAGCGCACTTGGAGTTGATGTACCTTAAAACAACATTTATCATTTGAATTGAATTTTTTTTTTTTATTGAGACTTAAGAAAATTTTACAGAGTACAATTCATAATATATATTACTTAGCAAAGCTATGTTTAACTGCAGCTATAATGTATTGCCTGCTCTATCTAGTTACATTAAGTTTGTTCGTGTACTTCTCGGACTAATTCTGGCAAACTGTCAAAATTGGAGGAGTGGGGGTGAAATTCTCTCAAAGAGAAGCAAAACTGTCCGAGAATACACGACAGGGATGGGAAATTCGGTACAATTGTATCGAATTCGATACAATTGAGTTTGGTCAATTACAAAAGTACAATTTGCCTTATTTTAGTACAATTTTATGAAAGCTGTTTTCTTTAAATTTGCAAATTTTCTAAATCTTTAATTATGTCGAATTCCTTTCAACAAAAGAATCAAATTTTTTTCTAATAAGAATCGAATTTTTTCTGTCGTTGAAAGGAATGCGAAAAGAATCGATTTTTGTCTGTGTTTGTGTGTGTGACACTTGACAGCAGCAATTTTGAAGTACAAAGTCAAAAAAAATATTCAATTTGGAATTTATGAGAAAGTTGCTTGCAAATCAACTTACCAGTGTTGAAATTTCACTTATCACTTAATAAACTAAATAAAACAAAATAACTAAAAACAACAAAATCGAACTTAAAAATTCCATCAACAAAATATCAAGGTGAGTGCTTTGACTGGTAGGCATTTTGCGACGAGAATTTCCCGCAATAGACGATGAATTGCAAGACCTAGCTTTGGGAGGACAAATGGAAATATTAATATTTTAATATTGTTTTACAAAATCGGTTGGCCTATTTGTCTACATAGCAACGTGAGAATCCTATGAAATGGAGTTCTCTTCCAAAACAATATTCTTTGCCCATGAATAGCAGAATCACTCACGTTGATTGAATTTCGAGAAAATTATTTCCACTATATCTTTTATTGCATTTTTGAATTTCACTTCACCGAGAACGGCTTAAAAATACGCAGAAGAAAGTAATTACATATTTATTTGTTAAATAAATGAAACTAAACTTATTATTGCCTGTGATTAATTTCTTATTATTAATTGAAAAACAACATACAAATACATATTTAATACTATTTCACCGAAAATTCCTTGCACAAGCCGTTCTTTCCGTCCCCTATTCGTTCGCAAATCTCGAATGAATTTTTTCATATCAGAATATTACATATAAAGTTGAAATGTCGAAACAAAATGCAAGTTCAAACGTGTTCTGCCTTGATACCAACAAAACACTTGTTAAAGAATTCATCGTGCTATGATTTTGATATTAATGGAAATATTTTTAAAAATAACGTGCAAAATGCAGGCATTTTGACAGAAGAACTTTTAGACTGAAAAATAATTATAGATATAAATAATTTTCTTATTATTATTTATTGTATTATTCATACTAGAATGTCAGTTTATTAGACTTAACCATTCTTTATTCCGTCAATTTCATTGAATTTCTGAACAACAACAACAACTTAAAGGTGCTACCACCAATGGTATACGAATTAATTTATAATTCATTTTAATTAATTATTTGGCTGGAGATATAGCTATTTCAAGGGGTGCCAAGCCCTATCATCAGTCTCCTTATTAGTGGTGCTGAGCTTTAATCCAATTTTATTATGAAAAACTTTCTGCACACCATGAGATTCGAACCCACGCATATCAGATTTGCTCAGTCTTAGAAGTCGTATGCACTACGCATTCCACTACTTTAGACCACTGACGTCACAGGTCGAGATGTGTATCGTTTGTTTATCAAATGCATTTGGAGCATCAGCATTTTTCTAAGCGCCTTCAAGTATGCTGTCTTGTTCCGCCTCCATTTTTCTCCATACCTTATTTCAATAGCCTACAATTCGTAGTACGTATCAAAGGGGGAGAGGTTGGAAGATCGGTAATAGACCAGACTATTAAGTTATTATTATTATTTATTGTATAATTCATACTTCTATCAAAGTGCTTGGATTTTGCCCGTTTTTCAACTTTTTTTTATTATAAAGTAGTTATGTATTTCTTTATATTTGATGTTTTTTGTTTATTTATGTATTTATGAATTGTTTTTGTTATGTTTTAAAGAACAAAATATTTTCGTTACATATAAAATATGTTTTCATTCAACAAAAAAAATTTCAGTACAATTGACTTCACTTCAGTACAATTTTAAAGAAGTTTTCAGTACATTCAAAAAATGTCATTTTCCATCCCTGATACACGAACGCCTTAAACCAAAATATTTGCCAGTTTTTAAACGTCAACAAAAAGTAAACAAAGCAACAAAATTGAAATTTTCATGATAATTTCACATTCTTTATTAAATTTGATGATGAACAAATTAAAATTAACGTTGTAAGTATTCACAAATACAAAATACGACACTAAACAGGAACATCACGTATTTTTTTTTTATAATCCCGAATTCTATGAAGAATTCAGAACTACATAAGACAGAATTAAAAAAAAAACACTGAATTAAAGTACACTTCACAAACAAAGTTTCTTAAATAATTTATTAATTTTTTCTTCTTCTATTAAAATAATTAATTTTTGTAAGTTAAAGTCTAGTACCCAGATCGGCTAAATTTTAGCTGCCAGTTTTCTCTCCAAACATCAGCTAAAACCCTAGCTAAATTTTGACATAGGAGAGCTATGGAGAATATGTGATTGAAATACGTGGTCTGTTTGGTAACGTGAAATTTCTTGCGAATTCGCACAAATTTTCACAAAATTTCAGAATTTGCTTGACACCAATAGAAAAAAAAAAAATCAGTTTTGGGTTATTTGTTGAAACAAAAAGTTATCAAACAGGCATAAGGGCATTGTGTAGAATATGTCAAAAACACCTGTTCTCCGAAAAAAAATATTAAAGTTAAATGGATACAAGGGAAATTGAAGATTTGGTGCACAAGTTGTGGCAATAGGAGCGATGGACCAGACACCATATAGAAGGGTGTTCCCTTACAAGAGTTGTGGTAATTCTTGTAAAAATTCTTCCAAATCGGAATCCATTTTGCATGAAGGCAACAATCTAGCTGTAAAAACAAAGCAAAGTTCACACAAAATTAAAAATACCAGAACCAGTCAAAATTTAGCTCGAGAATAATGTCCCAGACAATTATTTCGTGCGCTAAATTTTGACAGATTAGTGATGTACAGTAAGAAACAAACATTTGATTTTTTAGCTGGAGCTGCGTACCTCTCAGCTAAAATGCTTTGCTTAATTTTAGCTTGGCTAAATTTTGGAGAGTTTCGTATGGAAACTAAAATTTAGCGCGATCTGCGTACTAGGCTTAAAATGCTTTGCTTAATTTTAGCTTGGCTAAATTTTGGAGAGAATTTCGTATGGAAACTAAAATTTAGCGTGATCTGCGTACTAGGCTTTAATGTGGTTTTAAGGTACATCAACTCCAAGTGCGCTAAATATATGTGGATCCAAACAGAATGTGCATTGGGCTATCAACGTCTGGGGAAATGGGGTGACTCTCTGAAGAAATGTCACGAAGTCGAGTCTCCGCAATTGGCTCATTGATCGCCGAAAACCTTGAACGTCCAGACGATCCACTTGAAGGGACAATCGATTTCCTTACACCTTTGCAACTGTTAGCCAAAGATCGCATTGAAACTCAATTCATTTTAGTCGAACAAAGATTTCGATTTCCAAAAATTTCCATATAAAGCCTAGTACGCTGCTGATGCGAAACGAAATTTTTCTGTGATCTCCAAACAGACAACGAAACGCTTGCGAAAACACAACGGAAAATATCCTTGGAGAGTTTCACTAATTCCAAAAACAAAATCAAACATAAACGCAAAAAATCAGAGAAACCCATGATGTAATAAAATGATAAAGCCTAGTACGCAGATCGAGACAAACTAAATTTTATCTCTACATTCTTTTTCTCAAGACAAATTTTGAAGGTGTAGAGATAAAAATAAAATTCAAATGAGGACAGTAACGTAGATAAAAATATTTTTTTGGGTTTTGTAAATCTACCCTGCAATATTAATATACAAATAAAATCAGTACAAAAAAGGGTTTGCAGCCTTTACAGCAAGTTTATGTTGTTGTTCAAAAGTCATTTCTATAAAAATTTAGTATATTTTCTTGGATTAAAAAAGTTGCCGCACTAGTATTTGGCCCTCTTGAACCCTTTCCTATTAGCTACGCCACTGACTGTTTGAAAACAGCTGTTTTATATAATTTATTCCCGTAACTTTCTTTCATGTTTTATTTTATGTTTTTTTTGTCATCTTTCACACAATACTTTTCAAAATTGGAAATGTTAAAACGAAAATATGTTTTTGGTTGATAAAAACCGTGATATTCATGAAACGTCAACATTTGTCTAGCAAAATAATGCTTAGAACGTTATTTGTCTGGGAAAAATTATGTGGAGACTTTTGTATGTACAGTTTGAAAAAAAAGTTTGGATTTTGCGTTTGAACTGCGTACTGCTTAAGACAAATCCGAGACAAAATTTGTCCTGGGAAAAAATTTGTATGAGAAATAAAATTTTTCCCCAACTGCGTACTAAGCTTAAACAAAAAAAAACACAAACCCAAATGTCATTTTTCCGCACACAATAAATAGTCTGTATAATTAATTCATTGCGAAAAAGGAGCGGAGACTTCTCCAAATAATCTACTACAATTATACATTTCGCTCTTCGAACAGCGTACCTACAAACGAAAAGGAGAACGAAATTTTCCGTTTCTAGGCTTTAAGCTTAGTACACTGCTGATGCAAAACGAAAAATCCCATACAGAAATGACACAACGAAATCATAAACGGAAAATTTCGTTTTGCAGTACGCTATTCAAAGAGCGAAATTCATAATTGTAGCAGATTATATGGAGAAGTCTTCGCTCCTTTTTCGCACTGAATTAGTTATACAGACTATTTATTATGTGCGGAAAAATGACATTTGAGTTTTATTTGTGTTTTTTTTTGTTTATCATTTTATTACATCATGGGTTTCCCTGATTTTTGGCGTTTATGTTTGATTTTGTTTTTGGAATTAGTGAAACTCTCCAAGGATATTTTCCGTTGTGTTTTCGCAAGCGTTTCGTTGTCTGTTTGGAAATCACAGAAAAATTTCGTTTCGCATCAGCAGCGTACTAGGCTTTATATGGACATTTTTGGAAATCTTTGTTCGACTCAAGTGAATTGAGTTTCAATGCGATCTTTGGCTAACAGTTGCAAAGGTGTAATGAAATCGATTGTCCCTTCAAGTGGATCGTCTGGACGTTCGAGGTTTTCGGCGATCAATTCGGCCAATTGTGGAGACTCGACTTCGTGACATTTCTTCAGAGAGTCACCCCATTTCCAAAGACGTTGATAGCCCAATGCACATTCTGTTTGGATCCACATATATTTAGCGCACTTGGAGTTGATGTACCTTAAAACAACATTTATCATTTGAATTGAATTTTTTTTTTTATTGAGACTTAAGAAAATTTTACAGAGTACAATTCATAATATATATTACTTAGCAAAGCTATGTTTAACTGCAGCTATAATGTATTGCCTGCTCTATCTAGTTACATTAAGTTTGTTCGTGTACTTCTCGGACTAATTCTGGCAAACTGTCAAAATTGGAGGAGTGGGGGTGAAATTCTCTCAAAGAGAAGCAAAACTGTCCGAGAATACACGACAGGGATGGGAAATTCGGTACAATTGTATCGAATTCGATACAATTGAGTTTGGTCAATTACAAAAGTACAATTTGCCTTATTTTAGTACAATTTTATGAAAGCTGTTTTCTTTAAATTTGCAAATTTTCTAAATCTTTAATTATGTCGAATTCCTTTCAACAAAAGAATCAAATTTTTTTCTAATAAGAATCGAATTTTTTCTGTCGTTGAAAGGAATGCGAAAAGAATCGATTTTTGTCTGTGTTTGTGTGTGTGACACTTGACAGCAGCAATTTTGAAGTACAAAGTCAAAAAAAATATTCAATTTGGAATTTATGAGAAAGTTGCTTACAAATCAACTTACCAGTGTTGAAATTTCACTTATCACTTAATAAACTAAATAAAACAAAATAACTAAAAACAACAAAATCGAACTTAAAAATTCCATCAACAAAATATCAAGGTGAGTGCTTTGACTGGTAGGCATTTTGCGACGAGAATTTCCCGCAATAGACGATGAATTGCAAGACCTAGCTTTGGGAGGACAAATGGAAATATTAATATTTTAATATTGTTTTACAAAATCGGTTGGCCTATTTGTCTACATAGCAACGTGAGAATCCTATGAAATGGAGTTCTCTTCCAAAACAATATTCTTTGCCCATGAATAGCAGAATCACTCACGTTGATTGAATTTCGAGAAAATTATTTCCACTATATCTTTTATTGCATTTTTGAATTTCACTTCACCGAGAACGGCTTAAAAATACGCAGAAGAAAGTAATTACATATTTAATTTATTTGTTAAATAAATGAAACTAAACTTATTATTGCCTGTGATTAATTTCTTATTATTAATTGAAAAACAACATACAAATACATATTTAATACTATTTCACCGAAAATTCCTTGCACAAGCCGTTCTTTCCGTCCCCTATTCGTTCGCAAATCTCGAATGAATTTTTTCATATCAGAATATTACATATAAAGTTGAAATGTCGAAACAAAATGCAAGTTCAAACGTGTTCTGCCTTGATACCAACAAAACACTTGTTAAAGAATTCATCGTGCTATGATTTTGATATTAATGGAAATATTTTTAAAAATAACGTGCAAAATGCAGGCATTTTGACAGAAGAACTTTTAGACTGAAAAATAATTATAGATATAAATAATTTTCTTATTATTATTTATTGTATTATTCATACTAGAATGTCAGTTTATTAGACTTAACCATTCTTTATTCCGTCAATTTCATTGAATTTCTGAACAACAACAACAACTTAAAGGTGCTACCACCAATGGTATACGAATTAATTTATAATTCGTTTTAATTAATTATTTGGCTGGAGATATAGCTATTTCAAGGGGTGCCAAGCTCTATCATCAGTCTCCTTATTAGTGGTGCTGAGCTTTAATCCAATTTTATTATGAAAAACTTTCTGCACACCATGAGATTCGAACCCACGCATATCAGATTTGCTCAGTCTTAGAAGTCGTATGCACTACGCATTCCACTACTTTAGACCACTGACGTCACAGGTCGAGATGTGTATCGTTTGTTTATCAAATGCATTTGGAGCATCAGCATTTTTCTAAGCGCCTTCAAGTATGCTGTCTTGTTCCGCCTCCATTTTTCTCCATACCTTATTTCAATAGCCTACAATTCGTAGTACGTATCAAAGGGGGAGAGGTTGGAAGATCGGTAATAGAACAGACTATTAAGTTATTATTATTATTTATTGTATAATTCATACTTCTATCAAAGTGCTTGGATTTTGCCCGTTTTTCAACTTTTTTTTATTATAAAGTAGTTATGTATTTCTTTATATTTGATGTTTTTTGTTTATTTATGTATTTATGAATTGTTTTTGTTATGTTTTAAAGAACAAAATATTTTCGTTACATATAAAATATGTTTTCATTCAACAAAAAAAATTTTCAGTACAATTGACTTCACTTCAGTACAATTTTAAAGAAGTTTTCAGTACATTCAAAAAATGTCATTTTCCATCCCTGATACACGAACGCCTTAAACCAAAATATTTGCCAGTTTTTAAACGTCAACAAAAAGTAAACAAAAGAAAAAAAGTAAACAAAGCAACAAAATTGAAATTTTCATGATAATTTCACATTCTTTATTAAATTTGATGATGAACAAATTAAAATTAACGTTGTAAGTATTCACAAATACAAAATACGACACTAAACAGGAACATCACGTATTTTTTTTTTATAATCCCGAATTCTATGAAGAATTCAGAACTACATAAGACAGAATTAAAAAAAAAACACTGAATTAAAGTACACTTCACAAACAAAGTTTCTTAAATAATTTATTAATTTTTTCTTCTTCTATTAAAATAATTAATTTTTGTAAGTTAAAGTCTAGTACCCAGATCGGCTAAATTTTAGCTGCCAGTTTTCTCTCCAAACATCAGCTAAAACCCTAGCTAAATTTTGACATAGGAGAGCTATGGAGAATATGTGATTGAAATACGTGGTCTGTTTGGTAACGTGAAATTTCTTGCGAATTCGCACAAATTTTCACAAAATTTCAGAATTTGCTGTCAAAACCAATAGAAAAAAAAAAATCAGTTTTGGGTTATTTGTTGAAACAAAAAGTTATCAAACAGGCATAAGGGCATTGTGTAGAATATGTCAAAAACACCTGTTCTCCGAAAAAAAATATTAAAGTTAAATGGATACAAGGGAAATTGAAGATTTGGTGCACAAGTTGTGGCAATAGGAGCGATGGACCAGACACCATATAGAAGGGTGTTCCTTTACAAGAGTTGTGGTAATTCTTGTAAAAATTCTTCCAAATCGGAATCCATTTTGCATGAAGGCAACAATCTAGCTGTAAAAACAAAGCAAAGTTCACACAAAATTAAAAAATACCAGAACCAGTCAAAATTTAGCTCTAGAATAATGTCCCAGACAATTATTTCGTGCGCTAAATTTTGACAGATTAGTGATGTACAGTAAGAAACAAACATTTGATTTTTTAGCTGGAGCTGCGTACCTCTCAGCTAAAATGCTTTGCTTAATTTTAGCTTGGCTAAATTTCGGAGAGTTTCGTATGGATACTAAAATTTAGCGCGATCTGCGTACTAGGCTTAAAATGCTTTGCTTAATTTTAGCTTGGCTAAATTTTGGAGAGAATTTCGTATGGAAACTAAAATTTAGCGTGATCTGCGTACTAGGCTTTAATGTGGTTTTAAGGTACATCAACTCCAAGTGCGCTAAATATATGTGGATCCAAACAGAATGTGCATTGGGCTATCAACGTCTGGGGAAATGGGGTGACTCTCTGAAGAAATGTCACGAAGTCGAGTCTCCACAATTGGCCGAATTGATCGCCGAAAACCTTGAACGTCCAGACGATCCACTTGAAGGGACAATCGATTTCCTTACACCTTTGCAACTGTTAGCCAAAGATCGCATTGAAACTCAATTCATTTTAGTCGAACAAAGATTTCGATTTCCAAAAATTTCCATATAAAGCCTAGTACGCTGCTGATGCGAAACGAAATTTTTCTGTGATCTCCAAACAGACAACGAAACGCTTGCGAAAACACAACGGAAAATATCCTTGGAGAGTTTCACTAATTCCAAAAACAAAATCAAACATAAACGCAAAAAATCAGAGAATCATGGGTTTCTCTGATTTTTTGCATTTATAATGATTAAATTGTAATAAAATGATAAAGCCTAGTACGCAGATCGAGACAAACTAAATTTTATCTCTACATTCTTTTTCTCAAGACAAATTTTGAAGGTGTAGAGATAAAAATAAAATTCAAATGAGGACAGTAACGTAGATAAAAATATTTTTTTGGGTTTTGTAAATCTACCCTGCAATATTAATATACAAATAAAATCAGTACAAAAAAGGGTTTGCAGCCTTTACAGCAAGTTTATGTTGTTGTTCAAAAGTCATTTCTATAAAAATTTAGTATATTTTCTTGGATTAAAAAAGTTGCCGCACTAGTATTTGGCCCTCTTGAACCCTTTCCTATTAGCTACGCCACTGACTGTGTGAAAACAGCTGTTTTATATAATTTATTCCCGTAACTTTCTTTCATGTTTTATTTTATGTTTTTTTTGTCATCTTTCACACAATACTTTTCAAAATTGGAAATGTTAAAATGAAAATATGTTTTTGGTTGATAAAAACCGTGATATTCATGAAACGTCAACATTTGTCTAGCAAAATAATGCTTAGAACATTATTTGTCTGGGAAAAATTATGTGGAGACTTTTGTATGTACAGTTTGAAAAAAAAGTTTGGATTTTGCGTTTGAACTGCGTACTGCTTAAGACAAATCCGAGACAAAATTTGTCCTGGGAAAAAATTTGTATGAGAAATAAAATTTTTCCCGAACTGCGTACTAAGCTTAAACAAAAAAAAAACACAAACCCAAATGTCATTTTTCCGCACACAATAAATAGTCTGTATAATTAATTCATTGCGAAAAAGGAGCGGAGACTTCTCCAAATAATCTACTACAATTATACATTTCGCTCTTCGAACAGCGTACCTACAAACGAAAAGGAGAACGAAATTTTCCGTTTCTAGGCTTTAAGCTTAGTACACTGCTGATGCAAAACGAAAAATCCCATACAAAAAAGACACAACGAAATCATAAACGGAAAATTTCGTTCTGCTTTTCGTTTTGCAGTACGCTATTCGAAGAGCGAAATTCATAATTGTAGCAGATTATATGGAGAAGTCTTCGCTCCTTTTTCGCACTGAATTAGTTATACAGACGTTATGTGCGGAAAAATGACATTTGAGTTTTATTTGTGTTTTTTTTTGTTTATCATTTTATTACATCATGGGTTTCCCTGATTTTTGGCGTTTATGTTTGATTTTGTTTTTGGAATTAGTGAAACTCTCCAAGGATATTTTCCGTTGTGTTTTCGCAAGCGTTTCGTTGTCTGTTTGGAGATCACAGAAAAATTTCGTTTCGCATCAGCAGCGTACTAGGCTTTATATGGACATTTTTGGAAATCTTTGTTCGACTCAAGTGAATTGAGTTTCAATGCGATCTTTGGCTAACAGTTGCAAAGGTGTAATGAAATCGATTGTCCCTTCAAGTGGATCGTCTGGACGTTCGAGGTTTTCGGCGATCAATTCGGCCAATTGTGGAGACTTGACTTCGTGACATTTCTTCAGAGAGTCACCCCATTTCCAAAGACGTTGATAGCCCAATGCACATTCTGTTTGGATCCACATATATTTAGCGCACTTGGAGTTGATGTACCTTAAAACAACATTTATCATTTGAATTGAATTTTTTTTTTTTATTGAGACTTAAGAAAATTTTACAGAGTACAATTCATAATATATATTACTTAGCAAAGCTATGTTTAACTGCAGCTATAATGTATTGCCTGCTCTATCTAGTTACATTAAGTTTGTTCGTGTACTTCTCGGACTAAATCTGGCAAACTGTCAAAATTGGAGGAGTGGGGGTGAAATTCTCTCAAAGAGAAGCAAAACTGTCCGAGAATACACGACAGGGATGGAAAATTCGGTACAATTGTATCGAATTCGATACAATTGAGTTTGGTCAATTACAAAAGTACAATTTGCCTTATTTTAGTACAATTTTATGAAAGCTGTTTTCTTTAAATTTGCAAATTTTCTAAATCTTTAATTATGTCGAATTCCTTTCAACAAAAGAATCAAATTTTTTTCTAATAAGAATCGAATTTTTTCTGTCGTTGAAAGGAATGCGAAAAGAATCGATTTTTGTCTGTGTTTGTGTGTGTGACACTTGACAGCAGCAATTTTGAAGTACAAAGTCAAAAAAAATATTCAATTTGGAATTTATGAGAAAGTTGCTTACAAATCAACTTACCAGTGTTGAAATTTCACTTATCACTTAATAAACTAAATAAAACAAAATAACTAAAAACAACAAAATCGAACTTAAAAATTCCATCAACAAAATATCAAGGTGAGTGCTTTGACTGGTAGGCATTTTGCGACGAGAATTTCCCGCAATAGACGATGAATTGCAAGACCTAGCTTTGGGAGGATTTGTCTACATAGCAACGTGAGAATCCTATGAAATGGAGTTCTCTTCCAAAACAATATTCTTTGCCCATGAATAGCAGAATCACTCACGTTGATTGAATTTCGAGAAAATTATTTCCACTATATCTTTTATTGCATTTTTGAATTTCACTTCACCGAGAACGGCTTAAAAATACGCAGAAGAAAGTAATTACATATTTAATTTATTTGTTAAATAAATGAAACTAAACTTATTATTGCCTGTGATTAATTTCTTATTATTAATTGAAAAACAACATACAAATACATATTTAATACTATTTCACCGAAAATTCCTTGCACAAGCCGTTCTTTCCGTCCCCTATTCGTTCGCAAATCTCGAATGAATTTTTTCATATCAGAATATTACATATAAAGTTGAAATGTCGAAACAAAATGCAAGTTCAAACGTGTTCTGCCTTGATACCAACAAAACACTTGTTAAAGAATTCATCGTGCTATGATTTTGATATTAATGGAAATATTTTTAAAAATAACGTGCAAAATGCAGGCATTTTGACAGAAGAACTTTTAGACTGAAAAATAATTATAGATATAAATAATTTTCTTATTATTATTTATTGTATTATTCATACTAGAATGTCAGTTTATTAGACTTAACCATTCTTTATTCCGTCAATTTCATTGAATTTCTGAACAACAACAACAACTTAAAGGTGCTACCACCAATGGTATACGAATTAATTTATAATTCGTTTTAATTAATTATTTGGCTGGAGATATAGCTATTTCAAGGGGTGCCAAGCCCTATCATCAGTCTCCTTATTAGTGGTGCTGAGCTTTAATCCAATTTTATTATGAAAAACTTTCTGCACACCATGAGATTCGAACCCACGCATATCAGATTTGCTCAGTCTTAGAAGTCGTATGCACTACGCATTCCACTACTTTAGACCACTGACGTCACAGGTCGAGATGTGTATCGTTTGTTTATCAAATGCATTTGGAGCATCAGCATTTTTCTAAGCGCCTTCAAGTATGCTGTCTTGTTGCGCCTCCATTTTTCTCCATACCTTATTTCAATAGCCTACAATTCGTAGTACGTATCAAAGGGGGAGAGGTTGGAAGATCGGTAATAGACCAGACTATTAAGTTATTATTATTATTTATTGTATAATTCATACTTCTATCAAAGTGCTTGGATTTTGCCCGTTTTTCAACTTTTTTTTATTATAAAGTAGTTATGTATTTCTTTATATTTGATGTTTTTTGTTTATTTATGTATTTATGAATTGTTTTTGTTATGTTTTAAAGAACAAAATATTTTCGTTACATATAAAATATGTTTTCATTCAACAAAAAAAATTTTCAGTACAATTGACTTCACTTCAGTACAATTTTAAAGAAGTTTTCAGTACATTCAAAAAATGTCATTTTCCATCCCTGATACACGAACGCCTTAAACCAAAATATTTGCCAGTTTTTAAACGTCAACAAAAAGTAAACAAAAGAAAAAAAGTAAACAAAGCAACAAAATTGAAATTTTCATGATAATTTCACATTCTTTATTAAATTTGATGATGAACAAATTAAAATTAACGTTGTAAGTATTCACAAATACAAAATACGACACTAAACAGGAACATCACGTATTTTTTTTTATAATCCCAAATTCTATGAAGAATTCAGAACTACATAAGACAGAATTTAAAAAAAAACACTGAATTAAAGTACACTTTACAAACAAAGTTTCTTAAATAATTTATTAATTTTTTCTTCTTCTATTAAAATAATTAATTTTTGTAAGTTAAAGTCACCCAGATCGGCTAAATTTTAGCTGCCAGTTTTCTCTCCAAACATCAGCTAAAACCCTAGCTAAATTTTGACGTAGGAGAGCTATGGAGAATATGTGATTGAAATACGTGGTCTGTTTGGTAACGTGAAATTTCTTGCGAATTCGCACAAATTTTCACAAAATTTCAGAATTTGCTGTCAAAACCAATAAAAAAAAAAAAATCAGTTTTGGGTTATTTGTTGAAACAAAAAGTTGTCAAACAGGCATAAGGGCATTGTGTATAATATGTCAAAAACACCTGTTCTCCGAAAAAAAATATTAAAATTAAATGGATACAAGGGAAATTGAAGATTTGGTGCACAAGTTGTGGCAATAGGAGCGATGGACCAGACACCATATAGAAGGGTGTTCCTTTACAAGAGTTGTGGTAATTCTTGTAAAAATTCTTCCAAATCGGAATCCATTTTGCATGAAGGCAACAATCTAGCTGTAAAAACAAAGCAAAGTTCACACAAAATTAAAAAATACCAGAACCAGTCAAAATTTAGCTCGAGAATAATGTCCCAGACAATTATTTCGTGCGCTAAATTTTGACAGATTAGTGATGTACAGTAAGAAACAAACATTTGATTTTTTAGCTGGAGCTGCGTACCTCTCAGCTAAAATGCTTTGCTTAATTTTAGCTTGGCTAAATTTTGGAGAGAATTTCGTATGGAAACTAAAATTTAGCGCGATCTGCGTACTAGGCTTAAAATGCTTTGCTTAATTTTAGCTTGGCTAAATTTTGGAGAGAATTTCGTATGGAAACTAAAATTTAGCGTGATCTGCGTACTAGGCTTTAATGTGGTTTTAAGGTACATCAACTCCAAGTGCGCTAAATATATGTGGATCCAAACAGAATGTGCATTGGGCTATCAACGTCTGGGGAAATGGGGTGACTCTCTGAAGAAATGTCACGAAGTCGAGTCTCCGCAATTGGCTCATTGATCGCCGAAAACCTTGAACGTCCAGACGATCCACTTGAAGGGACAATCGATTTCCTTACACCTTTGCAACTGTTAGCCAAAGATCGCATTGAAACTCAATTCATTTTAGTCGAACAAAGATTTCGATTTCCAAAAATTTCCATATAAAGCCTAGTACGCTGCTGATGCGAAACGAAATTTTTCTGTGATCTCCAAACAGACAACGAAACGCTTGCGAAAACACAACGGAAAATATCCTTGGAGAGTTTCACTAATTCCAAAAACAAAATCAAACATAAACGCAAAAAATCAGAGAAACCCATGATGTAATAAAATGATAAAGCCTAGTACGCAGATCGAGACAAACTAAATTGTATCTCTACATTCTTTTTCTCAAGACAAATTTTGAAGGTGTAGAGATAAAAATAAAATTCAAATGAGGACAGTAACGTAGATAAAAATATTTTTTTGGGTTTTGTAAATCTACCCTGCAATATTAATATACAAATAAAATCAGTACAAAAAAGGGTTTGCAGCCTTTACAGCAAGTTTATGTTGTTGTTCAAAAGTCATTTCTATAAAAATTTAGTATATTTTCTTGGATTAAAAAAGTTGCCGCACTAGTATTTGGCCCTCTTGAACCCTTTCCTATTAGCTACGCCACTGACTGTGTGAAAACAGCTGTTTTATATAATTTATTCCCGTAACTTTCTTTCATGTTTTATTTTATGTTTTTTTTGTCATCTTTCACACAATACTTTTCAAAATTGGAAATGTTAAAACGAAAATATGTTTTTGGTTGATAAAAACCGTGATATTCATGAAACGTCAACATTTGTCTAGCAAAATAATGCTTAGAACATTATTTGTCTGGGAAAAATTATGTGGAGACTTTTGTATGTACAGTTTGAAAAAAAAGTTTGGATTTTGCGTTTGAACTGCGTACTGCTTAAGACAAATCCGAGACAAAATTTGTCCTGGGAAAAAATTTGTATGAGAAATAAAATTTTTCCCGAACTGCGTACTAAGCTTAAACAAAAAAAAAACACAAACCCAAATGTCATTTTTCCGCACACAATAAATAGTCTGTATAATTAATTCATTGCGAAAAAGGAGCGGAGACTTCTCCAAATAATCTACTACAATTATACATTTCGCTCTTCGAACAGCGTACCTACAAACGAAAAGGAGAACGAAATTTTCCGTTTCTAGGCTTTAAGCTTAGTACACTGCTGATGCAAAACGAAAAATCCCATACAAAAAAGACACAACGAAATCATAAACGGAAAATTTCGTTCTGCTTTTCGTTTTGCAGTACGCTATTCGAAGAGCGAAATTCATAATTGTAGCAGATTATATGGAGAAGTCTTCGCTCCTTTTTCGCACTGAATTAGTTATACAGACGTTATGTGCGGAAAAATGACATTTGAGTTTTATTTGTGTTTTTTTTTGTTTATCATTTTATTACATCATGGGTTTCCCTGATTTTTGGCGTTTATGTTTGATTTTGTTTTTGGAATTAGCGAAACTCTCCAAGGATATTTTCCGTTGTGTTTTCGCAAGCGTTTCGTTGTCTGTTTGGAGATCACAGAAAAATTTCGTTTCGCATCAGCAGCGTACTAGGCTTTATATGGACATTTTTGGAAATCTTTGTTCGACTCAAGTGAATTGAGTTTCAATGCGATCTTTGGCTAACAGTTGCAAAGGTGTAATGAAATCGATTGTCCCTTCAAGTGGATCGACGTTCGAGGTTTTCGGCGATCAATTCGGCCAATTGTGGAAACTCGACTTCGTGACATTTCTTCAGAGAGTCACCCCATTTCCAAAGACGTTGATAGCCCAATGCACATTCTGTTTGGATCCACATATATTTAGCGCACTTTTTACAGAGTACAATTCATAATATATATTACTTAGCAAAGCTATGTTTAACTGCGGCTATAATGTATTGCCTGCTCTATCTAGTTACATTTTTGGAAAGCCTCGTGGCTGTCATTTATAATATATAAAAAAATATATAGTCATTCTGCTTTTGCTCAGGAGAAATATTTCAGTTATGTGTTGGCTGTTGCAACGGATAAAAAACATACATATATACAATTCCTACAAATACAAATACCTTACAAACTAATATGCCATAGAATACATTTATACATATATATAAAGTTTCATGTTATAGAGCGAGAACGCTCTATGTGGAATTTTCAAAATTAATGAAATCACTTTTGCATGAGTTATTTAAAGACGATTATTTAAATACAATTTCAATTTTTACATAAATTCACTTCTTACGAGTTGTTTTAGTTAATTTTAAAGCACATGTTGGCGGCAAGGCGATAGAGAATGTAAAAAAATATGTAAAAGGGTATAACTTAGTAGAACACTAAAAACAATAATGATTGAATACAAAAGATAATTCACTTAAACTTTTAACATATTGTGAGCAGTTATAAAGAGATAATTATTCACTTTAACAAATTTTCTTGTGATATGATGGTCATCTCACTGATTTGGCATGATGCAGGGTGGTCATCTTTTGTCCATTGTTGTGATGAAGGTTTGTCATCTGTTATTAGCACAAGGGGTGCTGGTAGCCTGGGGACTAGATTAGCAGTTGCTGGAGTGTATATATCTCCGGTTTTGATCCAGATGGAATCCTTCCTCCAGTGAAGTTCCATGCTGGGATTTCATGTGGGCAACACTTCGGTCACGAACACATGTTACATTTGCTAGCGGGTAATGTGATACCACGCCAGAGTCCCGTAATTAACGGGATTGGCTTCAAGTCTAGTTCAAGCGGCACAGCTTGGAAACTAGCTTTTCGGTTGCTATAGTGTGTGTACAACTCCTGTTACCATCCAGATGGACACCGCCCCCACAGAGTACCAACTTTCGATGTGGAATAATTATTTAAAAATAATTTACTTTACTGTTTTTTTAAAGAAAACTGATTTTGCAAGGTTGTGCCACTCGACACAACCTGCCTCCTACTCTCAAACTCCCCACATTTATCATCAAAACCAAATACAAACGTCACCTTGTTTTGTACTCACCTATCTGCAGTGTCTAATGTTTGTGCTTCATCCAGCCAAATGTACGTTTCCACTGGACTACCAGCATGTTTGTAAATTCGTCCTTTGGTGACAAACAACTCTATCTATGATCGATGGCTATGTTTATGAATTCCGGCACATCACTTAATTTGAGGCTTCTAAAATGTTCGCCTCAAGCTGAGTTGATTTTCTTTTACAACTTGGTTTAGTGATGTAACTACCCAAAAAAAGTATGATATGTCGTTGTATTTGGTACCTGGGTTTTAATGGTTCTTCAATAACGAGCTCAGTGGCAACCGATGTTGGGACTTGTAACTTCCCTGTAGATGGGTTTGGTTTAGATGAATTTCTTTGTTGAAATGCGTTTGTGAACAAACACTATTGAATTGGCCAGTTTATATTTCAGAGCGCTCAGTAATTTTCCTCCGTCTCTTTGACAGAGCAGGAGAATGAAATATAAACACATTGCATTGTGTTCAAAGGAATTTAAGAAATCGAGCTACGAATCCAAGAAATTTCAGTCTCACTTCTTGACAGCTAAAGTGAGGAATTTTTGTGAGGAATCATGTTTATATTTGTGAGGAAGCGGAGATCTCTGAAATATAAACTGGCCAATTGTTTTCTTGAGTTGCGGATGCACATCCGTAGAATAGAATATGTTTCATTTTATTTTCGCCATTGCAATTATTACTGCCACCACCACCCGAACTAACAACATAAAAATACGAATGAATTTGCCGACGCGACGTACTCACAACTTACAAATGAGGCATTAATTAATATAATTGAAGATAAAGGCGAAAAATTTTAAACAGTTCTCTTTTAAGCAATAAACCCGAATCTCGTTAACAGTTCTTTATTTAAAAATTCTTGTTTAAATTTTTCTTAATTTTAAACACTTGAAACAACTCTTCTAACTAAAGAACCCTGTTTAGCAAAACTTCAGCAAACTTTTGTGAAACACGCCTAATTTTGACAGCTGAATAAATCAAACAGAACAAAAACTAAACAAAAAAAAAAAAAAGAACCAAATCTGCCATTTTGCCAAGCTAAAGGAAAGTTTTTCGAGATTTTAAAACATTAAAATAGTGAAAATACAAAATAAAAAAGTGAAATAAAAGTTAACATAGTGAATACTTGCAATAGTTTATTAAAAAAAAACATAAAACAACATGCGGTGCTACCGCATGTGTAAAAATACCTATAATATTAGGGGTATTCCCGATCCGATGCAACTGGTCTTGTATCATTGCAAAAATGCAAAAGTGTAAAATTGCTATACCTACCCCAACCCCATTCTAAAAAAAAAACTTTGCGCTTTTGCAATGATGCAAGACCAGTTAGCATCGGATCGGGAATACCCCTATAGAGTTTTCAAATTTTTATTTTCACGGGCTGATTGTTGTTGAAGTGATGTTATTTAGGTTAATACATTATCTGAGAATACTTTTCAATTGATATTTTGTAGCATTTTGCTATAAAAAAGCAAATTGTTTGAGAATAAAAATACACTTCAATCACAGGAATTAGCTGAACCCGATCTGTGAAAATTGAAATTCTCGTCCAGTGCCTACGTTCTGTAACTCTCGCATCGATAAAACTGGTCGAGAAACGGTGGAAAATGGAACAAAACTCATATGATTTGTTTCGTTTCTCTACTGATTTTATCCATGCGAGAACGTAGGCACAGGGTAGCATTATTTTTTGTTGGTGATGGCGAGGCACTCAAATCCATTGAGCGCCCGAAGTGCAGAGTAATTTTACTTACTTTATGTGGAATATGAGACACAGATTACCTGTGAAATGAACACAAATTACACTGCTTGTTATAGGTGTTGTTGCGAAACTTGGCAGCACCTAAATGGGTAGAAACACAATTTTCCAATTAGAAGAAATTAAGTATAAAATGGCGACTAATTTCCGGCTTAACCTTCTTTCTCCCGCCAGACATCAAGGACAGCAGCAAGAAAAACTATAAAATAAATTGAAGTCATCATATTATAATTAACTTTAAAATACGATAAAAAGAAAAAGAATAAAACTAAACGTAAGATAACAAATAAAAATTTATAAATTATATTAATGTAATATTTTCTTAGGAAAATTTAGCCAAAGTAAGGCATTCATGTCAAATAGTCTGCAAGACAAATAAAGCTTAAATTTTCGGAAAAAAAAATTCTTTAATTATTTGGTTAAGCCAACGTTGGTCAAGCCAACATAATAAATTTTCGTTTATCGAAAAAAGCTAAAAATAGCCACCAGACATTAAATTTCATCAAGGATTCATCACCACAGTACCGCACTTCTTAACCACGTGATCCGCTACAGCACCACATCGCCAGCGCCATCATCGTGTAGCATCCAGCATCCTGTAGCCACGTAAAACGTCAAGGAAAATCGCATTTATTTGCCAATTTTCAACAGAAGAAAGAACAAAGGGCAAAGTACGTATGTTCATCTTTAAATGTATAGCCCTGGACATAAGGTAAGTGATATTAAGTCAAAATGTGTAGTAAAAGTAGATCCAAAACAATGCCTCTGCCAAATGCTCAACAAAATTGCAAAAAATGCTTAAGAGATGACGATTACGATGACATGGTACAATGTGAAGCCGAAGGTTGTGAAAAATGGTTTCATTATAGCTGCGTAGGTTTCAACGATAATGAAAAAGATTATCCATGGTATTGCGAGCAATGTAAAAATACAGATACTTCCGGAACTAAGTCCGGTGAGCAAACAGCTCAACAACAGCAGATAGGTTCCCAAGATCAAAGTTCAGTTAGCCAATTAACATCCCCCTCACAGGTAGTATTACAGGTAGGCACCCCCCAGCAATCAATATCAGCCGCTTACAAGAATGCTCAGCTCCAAAAGGAACAAGACAAACTTCCTGAATCACGTGCACCACCGCATAATTCGAACATCCGACGGATTCTTGATCAAACTAACGTGTCTTCTCAAACGCTTTCTATAGCTGTAAGGAACAAAGATTCTTCTAAAGTCAAACCTTCGAAAACCAAGCTGGCGTCTTTAGAATCCAAGTCGTATGTGAGCAAGTCGTCACGGTCTTCAACGAGAAATGGAAAGTTACAGTTGCAGTTACAAAGACTGGAGGAAGAAAGAGAGCTACGAGAGCAACGAGAAAAAGATTATATCCAGAGGAAGTACGAGTTGTATGATAAGCACAATTCGGACAGCGAGTTAGATTCTGATGCTGAGTTAACAGATCATGAAAAAATTGAACAGCAACATGTTGAGCAGGAACGGGTAAAAAATTGGGTCCACGACTCCATGAAGAAGGATGACCGAGTCAACAACACATGGGTGGGTGGAATACCATCGGCAGCGCCGCAAACTTTACATCCAGATCAACAACAGGTCAAGACTACCAAAGTACAACAACAACAAGATGAAAGAAAGATACTTAGCAAACAGCAAATAGCGGCGCGTCAAATTATGTCAAAAGAGCAGGTCAATTTTTATGGAAATCCTGAAGAGTGGCCGTTGTTCATTAGTTGGTGGGAAAATTCTACGCGAACATGCGGGTACACAAGCCAAGAGAATCTGCTTCGCTTGCAGCGGTGCATAAAAGGTGAAGCAATGAAAAGGCTTAAATATAAATTGGTTATGCCAGAACAAGTTGATCGTGCTATAGAAACACTTCGCATGCTTTATGGGCACCCTGAAATTATAATTGAAACCCTTATAAAACAAATTAGGAGTGAACCTCCTCCGAAATCAGATAAGCTCGAAACCATTATTGACTTTTCATTATCGGTGGAAAACATTTGTGTCACAATGCAGGCCAGTGGTTTGCAATCCCATTTAAATAATTCTTATCTTTTGAAAGAACTTATTGACAGGTTGCCCACCCAAATAAAATTAAGCTGGGGCATTCTTAAACTGGCGGCCAACGTGGGGCCGCTGATATATATTTACAAGTGTTTAGCAACTAGCTTGCACAAGTGGCTCAAGCTGCATCCGAAGTCACTACAACAACATTTGTTACCAAAGAGTATAAAGGTAGCAGGAAATCCAAAGCATTTGTCAACGTTCACCAGAGCCGAGAGGAACAACACGATGATTTAAAGCAATTTCGCAAATGCTGTGTCTGTGATGACAAGTGCCAAGCAGTCATTTTATGTCAGCCCTTCCTAAACACTTAAACGTAATTTTCTGTGCCGTACTTGCTTAAAGCAACATGGAAGGCGAAGGTGTTTATCGTCAGACGTATGTGGGGTTAATGGATGTACATTCCGGCATCATAAGTCTTCTACATGACGTCAACAAGTCAATAAAAAAAGACCAAGATGATAATGATAAGCAGCCTATTGATGAAGAAAAGAAAGCAAACGAAGAGGGAGCTCAATTTAGCGGCACAATGAATCGTAAAGGTCAAAGTTCAACTTTATTCAAAATCATACCGGTTACCTTGTATTATGATGGCAATCAGATAGATACATACGCATTCCTTGATGATGGATCCTCGGTCACCTTAATAGAAGAAGAGTTAGCTCAAGCTTTAGATCCAGATGGTAAAAATGAACCTTTATGTCTTAAATGGACGGCAAACACGCGTCGAATGGAAGAAGCTTCGAAGAAAATTAATTTTGAGGTTTCAGCAACGGGAGCTCAACAACGATTTCCGCTTAAAGATGTGCATACGGTAAAATCCCTGGAGTTACCAAAGCAGTCAATAAATGCAAAGAGCCTTCTTACTGAGTACCGACATTTGCGAATTGTGCCTTTAAAATCATACGAAAATGTGAAACCACGCTTGCTTATTGGATTACAACATTGTAATTTGGGAGTACCAATGAGAACGGTCGAAGGGAACATTAATGAACCCGTAGCAATGAAAACTAGACTGGGCTGGACAGTCTTTGGTACCAACCCAATTGGTATACCTAGACCTTCAACTGAAGCCAGCCTTGACCTTCATCTATGCGAGTGCCAAAATATGATAGATGATGATATGCACAGGATGATGAAAGAATATTTCGCAATCGAAAGCTTGATTTCAAAAAAAGGAACGAGGTTAATGTCTAACGATGATGCAAAGGTTCTTAAATTGTTGGAACAAAAGACAACGTTCGATGGTATGAGGTACACAGTTCCTCTTCTATGGAAACACGATAGCTCAATGTTGCCTTGCAGTAGGAAAATGGCGGAAAGACGACTGAATTGCCTTGAGAAGAAGATATCAAGAGAACTAGAGCTCTTCTCTAACCTTGATAAGCAGATTAAAGAATATATTGATAAAGGTTACGCACGGAAGCTCAGCCCATCGAAGATCGATAGAAATCCGGCCTGGTATCTCCCGATTTTCCCGGTTCTGAATCCAAACAAGCCGAACAAAGTGCGAATAGTATGGGACGCTGCGGCAAAGGTCAATGGTGTGTCGCTTAATTCATTCCTTTTAACGGGACCAGATGAAGTTCCTTCGCTAACAGGTGTTCTCTACCGTTTTAGAGAAAGAAGATATGCTATTTTCGGTGATATACGTGAGATGTTTCATCAAATCAAAGTGTCAGAGGAGGATCAGCATTTTTTACGTTTTCTCTGGCTAAACACAGTCACAAATGAAATCGAAGTTTTTGTAATGCTGGTTTTGATATTTGGTTCTACAACTTCACCCTTCTGTGCACAATTTATAAAAAATAAAAATGCTTATAGGTTCGCAGATAGGTTTCCCAGAGCATACAGGGCAATAACAGAAAATCATTTTGTTGATGACTTCCTTGATAGTGTGGACGAAGAGGACGAAGCGATAGTGTTGGCCAAAGATGTGATATTTGTACGTCAACAAGGTGGGTTCGAAATTCGGAATTTTATGTCTAATTCGAGAAAAGTACTCAAGGCATTAGGTGACAAGGCCATAAATGTGGATAAACCACGTCAAGATCTGAGTATTTCAGATAGTGCAGAAAAACTTCTTGGTATGTGGTGGTCACCAGTAGAAGACAATTTCTTATTTACATTTAAAGCGAAAAAGATGAATCAAGAAGTCATGTCGGGAAAGGTTATTCCGACTAAAAGAAATGTACTAAGTGCTCTTATGTGCGTTTTCGATCCATTAGGTTTGATCGCAAATTTCATAATCATCTTAAAAATCCTGCTACAAGACATTTGGAGATCAGCGGTTGGATGGGACGATAAAATTAAAGAAGCTCATAGTGAAAGATGGAAAACATGGTTAAGTATCATACCGGCCATTAAAAAAATTACCATTCCAAGATATTATTTAACGGATTTCAAGAAAAACAGAGTCCAACTGCACGTATTCGTAGACGCCAGTGAAACAGCGTATGCAGCAGTCGCTTATTTTCGAATTTCAACTGCTTTATCAACAAAATGTGCCTAAACCTATTTCTATACCTCGAATGGAGTTAGAAGCAGCCGTGTTGGGTACTAGACTGGCAAAATCAATTATCGAAGATCACAGTGTTGAAATAAAGGATATATATTTTTGGACCGATTCTAGGATTGTGCTATGTTGGATCAAATCAAATCATCGAAAATATAAGAGCTTCGTCGCATATAGGATTGGTGAGATTCTAGAACAAACAGAAGAAAAGGATTGGAGATGGGTTCCAAGCAAGGACAATGTTGCTGATGATGCCACGAAATATAAGAGTAGCTACGAATTTCACTCGCAGAGCAGATGGTACAAAGGACCCAGTTTCCTAAAACGTCCAGAAGTTGAATGGCCCAAAGAAAGTCCCGAGCCTTGCAAGGAGTCGGAAGAAGATCACGAAGTAAAAGAATGTTACATGCATATTGCACTGGAGACAACGTCCATTATAGATTATCAACGTTTTTCCAATTGGAACAGGCTCTTAAGAACCACAATGTTCTTTCTGCGTTTTTTGGACTTACTAGCTAAACTGAGGGAAAAGAACGAGGATTACGCATTTACGGTCAATGAAAGGCGAAGAGCTGAGAATTATTTATATAAACAATGCCAGATAGAAAGTTTTAAAAACGAGTACGAAGCTCTTACACAAGGAGATAGGCAGTTAGACAGGTCAAGTCTACTGTATAAGCTATCACCATATTTGGATGAACACGGAGTAATGCGAATCCAAGGACGCATCGATGCAACTCCTAACATTCCACATCTTGTTAAAAGACCAGTTATTTTACCAAAAAATCACTATGTTACTAGTTTGATTTTGTTAGAATTCCACAAAAATTTTCATCATATATATAATGAAAGTGTGGTAAATGAAATAAGGCAATATTACTACATACCAAGCTTAAGAAACGTTTTAAAAAATTTGCGAAAGGAGACTTGCCAAAAATGCAAAAACCAGCGGGCGATCCCTAAACCTCCTATTATGGCAGAACTACCACCTGCTCGTTTAAAGCCCTTTACAAGGCCTTTTTCTTACATAGGAGTAGACTACTTCGGACCACTCTACGTAAAAGTTGGTAGGCGTGCGGAAAAAAGGTGGGGTATGCTTATCACTTGTCTTACTGTTCGTGCTATACATATTGAAATTGTTCACAGCCTTACGAGTGATTCATGTATCTTAGGACTAAAACGATTTATTGCTAGAAGGGGGATGCCTCTAGAAATATTTTCCGATAACGGAACAAACTTTCGAGGGGCGAGCACAGAATTAAAAGAGGCAATGAGTCAAATGAACGAAAAAGATCTTGCAACGGCATTCCAGATGAAGCTAAAGTGGAACTTTATTCCACCACTATCACCTCACATGGGAGGGAGTTGAGAAAGGTTAGTTCGAACAGTTAAACAAACACTTATTGCAATGAATTCAACCCGAAATCCAAATGATGAGCTTCTTTTGAGCATGATGGCAGAGGTAGAGTTTGTAGTTAATTCTAGACCACTTACTTAAGTCCCAATCAGTAGCGAAAATGATGAAGCCCTTACTACAAATACTTTTTTAATGGGTTCGTCTAGTGGTAGAAAATTAAGTGGAGAGTTTGACGACTCTGGCCACATTCTAAGAAGAAACTGGCTCATAAGTGAGAGATTTGGCGATCTTTTCTGGAGGAGATGGGTTAGTGAATATTTACCTGACCTTACCAGGCGGACAAAATGGTTCCGCTATTCTGAGCCTCTAAAAGAGGGCGATGTTGTGGTATTATGCGACCAAAATAATCCAAGATGTGAGTGGCCTAAAGGTATAATAATCAAGGTGCTACCTGGTGCGGATGGTGAGGTTCGAAGTGCAGTCGTAAAGACGGCTGCCGGAATATACACAAGACCAGTGGTCAAACTAGCCGTTCTTGAAGTGCAAAAGTTTCCAAAAGATGGTAACCAGGACCTAGAGACCAGCTTACCAGGAGGGAGTGTTGCGAAACTTGGCAGCACCTAAATGGGTAGAAACACAATTTTCCAATTAGAAGAAATTAAGTATAAAATGGCGACTAATTTCCGGCTTAACCTTCTTTCTCCCGCCAGACAGCAAGGACAGCAGCAAGAAAAACTATAAAATAAATTGAAGCCATCATATTATAATTAACTTTAAAATACGATAAAAAGAAAAAGAATAAAACTAAACGTAAGATAACAAATAAAAATTTATAAATTATATTAATGTAATATTTTCTTAGGAAAATTTAGCCAAAGTAAGGCATTCATGTCAAATAGTCTGCAAGACAAATAAAGCTTAAATTTTCGGAAAAAAAAAATGTCTTTAATTATTTGGTTAAGCCAACTTTGGTCAAGCCAACAGGTGTTTTTACAGCATTTAACGCAGCACCGCGTGTAGTTTGCTATTTTTTTTCAATGGAGTATTGCATTGCATGTAATCACCTTATTTACTTTTATATCACTTGTTTCTTTAATTTTCTAAGCTATTTTAACGATTTAAAATTTAAAAACAATCCTAAAACAAAACAGATCAAAATTCCTTTGGGCGCCCCAGCGATTAGCTGTCTAACTGCACGCCTTCCCTGTGTGGATGCATTTGTGTTTGTGTAACTCACACTCACGTCTCACAGTGATAATTTCCCTTAGATAAAGCATACTTTAAAAAGATAGAGAAGCGTTTTAAAGTTAGAAGACCTCTTTAACGCTAAAGTATACTTTATGTCGTTTACAATTTACAAAGAACCGACTCTCATTCTAAAGTTGTTATTTAGAGCCGACTCCCATTTTAAAGTAGATTTAGAGCCGCGTTAAAATGTTTAAAATTCTGCGCCAATGTTTTTATCTCCCTTAATTTATTTTTTTAAAGAAAATTCAACAAATTGAGAACAACGTTTCACATTTTCCACTTCTTTGACGTTTGACTTCATCAATTTTTATATGTTATAAAGTTAAACTTTTATACAAAAAAGTAGGCAGCTCCACTATATCGTTCTTCAAATGGAGTCAACTTTCTTGTATGGATACGCTATCCAGACGTAAATCGATTTTCACCGTCGACGATGCGATTAATCTTATATAAAAGCTTTTTGTGTTTTTTCAATCCCGGAGGGAACATGGTCTAAAAAAACCATATCGGGGATTAGCGACGCCATTAGGCATTTTTCTTTTTTAGCCTCGAGCGTGGCACTGAGCTGTCAAAAAGAAAACTATGTTACTTTTTAACTCGGAGCGCTCCGAGCTCTCAACTTGCATTTCTTTTTAGCTCAGAGCTCGACCGGGGCTCGCTCGATGAGCTTGGAAAAAAATGACCGAGCACATCGAGCACAAAGCTGAGCGCGGTTAACTTCATACAATTTTCATGTAATTTGACGGATTACTAATGTCGAATTCCTTTTGCCATTTGGGATTTTCATCCGGGATTGCGGATTCTTCGTGGTGAATGGAGAGCAAAATGGGATTGATTTTTTTTGTAATTGTGTGTGTGGCATGTCAAATATGACACTATTTTCTTGATGAAACCAGTGATAGTATAAATAGGGAAAAATTCCTAGAAGACTATAAAAGATTTGTATTTAAACTAAAGTTATTTTACATATATACAAATGTTTGTGTTTTAACGAATTGTTTTTTATCTGTCGCAATTATTATTTATTGTTGTATATTAGGGGTATTCTCGATCCGATGCAATTGGCCTTGTATCATTGCAAAAGTGTAAAATTGCTATACCCTAACCCCATTGTAAAAAAAAACTTTGCACTTTTGCAATGATACAAGAACAGTTATTATTTATTATTATTATTATTATATTATATATTTATTTGTATTTATTATTTATTTGTACAGATTATCACCGATATTCTGCATGCACGAGATTTTATTCGAGATGGTCGGAATTTGCAAATGCCTAAAACAATCAAAATACAAATTGAGTGATGGAATTTTCATTCTGTAATCTATCAATTTTATGGGTAATGTGACCAACTGTGAAAACTAAAAAACTAAAAATTTCTGTGATCCAGTTTGTTTTATTATCATGATCTGATCTGAATTGGATCTGGGGGAAAATAAAACGCAACTATTAAAAAGGAAACACAATTGTTGTTATTTCAAGCAATTTCTGAGATGTAATTTACACGAATGATAACTTTATCATAATTTCTTTTTTTACTATTTAGTTCTAAATGGTCCAAAATCTGCCAGTGTTTTCACAATAAAAAAACTGATAATAGTCCAACTGAGGTTTTAATTTTATTCGTAATAATTACTGTGCTTTCTCCACTTTGTAACTTATAGCCGTGTTTTTTTGCAAGCCCGGGGGGAATTGGATGAAAAAAACGACGTAGGTGCTAAACAATTAACATGTTTAATGCAACAACAACCAATCCCAGAGAATTCTCTGGGTTTAACTTAAGCGTACAGAAAAACTGTGTTACTGGCATGAATTATATACATGTTATCGATAGTTTGTATGAAAACTCCATGTTTTTTATTGTAATGGCGTCGATAATCCCCGCTGTCGTTTTTTTTAACCAATTCCCCCCGGGCTTGCAAAAAAACACGCCTTATATATAACAAAATATTAGAAAGATTCAAATTAATCAATATTTTGAGGCAAATCAATAGTAGTATCTTCAGAGTGCCATTATTCGTTTTCGTATAAATATAGGTAGGTGACAGAAAACTGACAACTTTGTCAGTCGTAGATTTGAGACTATTTGCAATGCTGAATTTTAAAATGGTAAGCAAAATTTAAAAAATCATGGCGACATGTTTAACTTACAAAAGAGTAAACAATATTCTTTCCTCGTATGAGTCTAAAATATCAATTAAAAATAAAATACACATAAGGGATTTTTTGATCCTTAGTACTAGTAGGAATTTTATTTCTTTCATATACTAACACTGCATAAATTTCAATTATTTTAACAAAAAAAAACAGCAAATCTTAAATTCGGAAACAAATGATAATGCAATACCTTCTCTGCCCGGAAATGCAATTTCACATGTAGTCGAAGCACACTTTTCTTCCGGATTATATGTATCCCTGCAGTTGGAATGGCTGCAGCAACGGCGGCGTTGTATTCCTTATTCTACAGTCCACATAGATTGTATAAAACAGTAAATGCATCCGGCAGCTTCACCAGCGGACAAACACCAATTGTCAGTTGTCACCGTCGTTCTTCGAATTCATATATATATTTAAATAATTTAAATTTGAAAAGGCCACGAAAAAGGAATAATATAAATTTATTTTCACAAAACTTCTAAAAAATAAACAACATAATTCCCGAATTTAAAAATTTCGTTTAGATAAAATGTCACTTTACTATTGTGTGTGTGCAAGTGCGTGTTTTGTGTAGGTGAAATATCTCTTGAAATCGGGATCAAAGATTTTGATCCCAAATCATGAGGGATCGATTTTTTTGGTTGAAAGGAATGCCAAAACTGGTCCGGGATCAAAATCTCTCACAGGGATCGATTTTTTTTGGCTGAAAGGAATTCGACATAAGCATATGAGAGTTGAGTGCTCAATTAAGTTTCTTAAATAGATCGGTGCGCTCAGGTCACGCTCTGTTCGGAGGAGCTCTATTCGCTCAGAGCCCGCTCTGTGCAACACTCGGGGCTAAAAAAGAAAAACGCCTATTGCGGAAAAAAAATGGTGTTTCCATACAAAATATCGATAACAAGTATGTAATTGCCACCGGTAACAGAGTTTTTCTCCGTGCTTAAGTTAATCCCCGAAAATTATCTGGGTTTAGCTAAGCCCATTGGGGATAAGTTGTTGTTGCACTTAACTTGTAAACTATTTAGCCCGGAATCGTTGTTTTCATCCAATTTCCTTCGTGCTTGAAAAAAAAACGCGGGCAATTTACGGGGCTTTAAGCTATGCGCAAACCGACGCGATGGCGGTGGCGATGGCGATAAAAGCCCTTCCACACTATCCCACTGAGTATTAATACAAAGTGGAAAAGAATTCCATGCTACTGCCAAATTTGTGAGAGAGAAATTTCTTTTCACTTTTTGACCACACACAACAGTTTAATTTAACCTCAATAAAAATGTGATGAAATGTGTGACAGAATTAGAATTATTTCTAAAAATTCTCATATATTAACACATGTCAAATCGTGTAGGCTGGGAATATCATATTCTGTTTCCACACTAGGCGTGTTTTTTTGCAAGCCCGGGGGGAATCGGTTGAAAAAAACGACAGCGGGGATTAGCGACGCCATGACAGTAAAAAACATGGAGTTTTCATACAAACTATCGATAACATGTATGCAATTCATGCCGGTAACACAGTTTGTATGCGTATATAATATTTAAGTGGACTGTTTTCTGATCGAAATAAAAAGAACGTGTTTTCGATTTGGTATCGTGATCAAAACTGAACTTTTATTAAAGGATAAAGATTTTTCACTTTTTCTTTTGCTTGTTTGTTTCGGCTTAAGGTCAAAACACAATTTTGCTACAGCGCAAACATCCTCCCGCCGTTGAAGGGAACCTTCAACCAAGTAACAAAGGGCATAGTTTGCAGACTGGACGCTTAAATTCACCCTTAGCGGTAACCACTGAGGCAACTCGTACAAATCCATCTCCTCCGGGATAAGTTTTAACGATTCTTCCAATAAGCCATCGACTTGGCGGTTGATTTTCGTCCTTTATAATAACGACATCGTCTTGTTGAATATTTTTCGACTTCTCAAGCCATTTTGGGCGCTTGCGTAATTGGTTGATGTAATCCTGAGACCATTTTTTCCAAAAACCATGAACGAGAGACTGCAGGTATTGCCACCTATTCGATAGGGATGATTTGCTGTTCAAATCGCTTGGGTCAGGCACAGTAGTCAAAGGTCTCGAAATTAAAAAATGGGCTGGTGTCAAAGGGTCGACGTCACCTTCGAAACGAGCACATAAAGGCCTTGAATTTGCGCATGCCTCGATTTGGCACAAAATCGTTGAAAATTCTTCGTATGTCACTGAGGTATTCGACATCACTCTTCGCAAATGAAATTTTAAGGTTTTAACGCCGGCCTCCCATAATCCACCGAAATGTGGGCCATGAGGTGGTGAGAAGATCCAATTTATTCCGTTGGTTGTAAGCTCGTTTGTAACATCGGTTTGAAAGCTAGTAGAAGTCATAAGATTCGACCATTCACGAAGGGTTTGATTGGCACCTGTGAAATTTGTGCCGTTGTCACTGAAAATGGTATGGCACTTACCACGTCTGGCAACAAATCTACGTAATGCTGCTATAAACGCTGCTGATGAAAGCTCGGTGACTAATTCAAGGTGTATCGCCTTCGTTGCCATGCAGATAAATAAGGCAACGTAAACCTTGTATTGCTTGGCGCCACGTCCTCTCCATGACCTGGCTGTAAACGGACCAGCGTAATCGACGCCGGTATTACCAAAGGTTACACCTGGCTCCAATCGTTGAATGGGTAAATTACCCATCTTCTGTTCATAGGGGATTGCTCGTTGTCGAATGCATGTTGGGCACTGATATATGCATCGCCTGATTAAATTATGAACGCCGAGAATGAAATAATTTAGATGCAGAAGATATGTCATCTGTCGCCTTCCGACATGCATGTTGCTAAAATGGCAATCGCGGACAATAAGCTTCGTAAAATGATCATCCTTGTGAAGAATAATTGGATGCTTCTGATCGAACGGTATTGAAGCATTTTCAAGCCGTCCTCCTACGCGGAGTACTCCGAATTTGTCGATAAAGGGATCCATAAATCGATATTTACTCTTCCTTGAGACCGCATCACCGTTGCGCAAATAATTTATTTCTTCACGAAAGTATAAACCTTGCGATATCCGTACGAGAGCGATTTTTGCCAAAAGAAGATCTTGCGGTGAAAGAAAATAAATATGCGAAGGGTTAGGTATTCGTCGCTTCCGAAATAAGAGAATACATCGCGTTACGACACGTAAAAGTCGATTAAGATTTGAAAAACGTATAGAGATTTCAAAATTTGCATTGTTCGAAATATTGTTTAAGCAGACAACCTTACACTCGTTTGTGTTTTCACTATATACCGGCAAGGTTGAAAACGAAATCACCTCCTCTCGTAAAAACTGCGGACCGTTCCACCATAAGTTCAAATTGGGTAAGCAGTGTGGCATCAGGCCGCGGGTGGCACAATCAGCGGGATTTTCTGCCGTTCGAACGTGATGCCAAATGGATACAGGGAATCGACTAACAATTTGAGAAATTCGGTTATCAACAAATACGTTTCGCGGCCGGGGGTATCCGTGTATCCAATGAAGAACGGTTGTTGAATCTGTATAGGCGAAGCAATCAGTATCGTGAATCATAAGGGCATCTTTCACTTTACTAAGTAGTTTCATTAGCAATAAAGAGCCACATAACTCAAGCCGAGGTATTGAAAGTGTAGGCTTCGATGGCGCGACTCGCGTTTTTGCGCAAATGAGCGCAGTTCGAAAACCGTCAGGTCCTAACACTCTGGAATATACTGCAGCGGAATATGCTGACTCCGATGCATCAGCAAACCCGTGCAATTCCATAACCCTCCCTTCATTTGAATGCAGCCACCGTAGAATTTGAAGGGTACGCAATGAATCTAGATCCGATCTAAGCACTGACCATTCCTCGTAAAGGTCCATCGGGATAAACTCATCCCATCCTATTTGCCTTAACCAAAGACGCTTCATGAATATTTTCATTTTGACTACCGTTGGTGAAAGCCATCCTAACGGATCGAAAACGCGCGCTGTGTCCGATAACACTTCCCGTTTAGTAATTTGTGCACTTAGGGTATGTAACGAAGAACGGAATTCAAAGCAGTCGTCTTCAACATTCCACCATAACCCTAAAGTTTTAACACCAGTCTCGCCAATACACAACTCGGTTGATGTTTCTTGATGCTCGGCATCGATTGTATTTAAAAATTCTAGCGAGTTCGAAGACCATTTTCGAAGGTCCATTCCCGATTCTTTCAAAATACGGCAGAGATCGTTTTTAACATTTATTGCATCTTCAACGGAATCGAAAGTAGACATAAAGTCATCCACATAAAAGTCATTAATAAGGCTGTCCGAAGCCCGCGGATATTTCGCTATGTTATTTATGCCGATTTGCTTTAGGACCCTCGTTGCCAAAAAAGGGGCGGAAGCCGTTCCGTACGTAATGGTTCGAAGTTCATAATCTCGCGGTTTCTCAGTTACGTTGTCCCTCCACACTATACGCTGAAAATGTATATCGTTCGCGTTAACCAGTATCTGGCGATACATTTTTGCAATATCCGCTTTCACTGCAATTTTAAATTTTCGAAACTTGACAAGGTTTGTAATTAAGTCGTTTTGTATCGTGGGTCCGAAGCGCAAATAGTCGTTTAAAGAAAGTCCATTCGTGGACTTGCATGACGCGTCAAAAACGACCCTTAACTTAGTCGTCGTACTAGTGGGTTTTAGTACCGCATGATGTGGTAAGTAGAATGACGGGCGATCGCGCTCACTATCGGAGACAACAGCCATGTGGCCCAGCTTCTCATACTCGTTCATAAAGGCTGAGTATTCACGTTTGAGATTTGAATCCTTGGAGAATCGTCTCTCCATTGCAGCAAGCCGTTTTAAGGCTGCATCACGTGAGTTTCCAAATTCGATTGGTGTTTTTGTAAACGGCAAACTAACTACAAATCTACCCTCGGAGTTGATAAAATGTGTAGACGCAAAATGATTTTCAATGATGTCACTTACCTCGCACTCGATGGAGTTACCATCATTTATATCTTCGTGCTCAAAGAATTTTCGAAGGAGCAAATCGGTATCAACTGCGGAGTGGAAAACTCCTAAGCTATGTTCATGAACCAATGAAACATTTCCCGCAAGCACCCAACCGAAGATGGTATTTTGCGCGACCGGTGACCCTGAGGGGTGCGTAATTTTTCCCTCCGCGATAATGTCAAAAAATATATCGGCACCCAATATAATATCGATTTTTTGTGGGCGATTACAGGTTGGATCTGCTAACGGCAGATCATTAAAGTAAGATAAATTAATACTTTGAATTTCTACACTCGGAAAATCGTTTGTAAGAGCCGAAAGAACAAATGCTTGTACCGACAAGCAATTTATATTAAGCGTCGATGAGATATTGAGATTCACTTTGCCTCGAGTACCGTGAACACTTTCGCGCTGCCCTAGGCCAAGGATCGGAATTTTAGCATGGATACGCTTAAGGCCTAGCCTTTGGAGACACGGCTCCGAAATAAGAGTTGCTTGCGAACCCGAATCAAGGAGAGCTCTACACATTTGAAGTTCGTTGTGCTCATCCTTGACCCTTACCATTGCCGTTGGGAGCATTGTAAAGCACTCGCGATAAGAATGTTGCATCGTATTAACTACTAGATTGTTCGAGGAACCTGGTTCATATTGTGACCGAGAAAAACCATTCGAGGTGCTTTGTTGGACGGTAGATTGTGACACGTTATTCGAATTAGGTAGAGAGTGAGATTCGTAATGAAGCATCGTATTGTGCTTTAATCCACAAGTCTTGCAATGCGAAAACTTGCACTCAGTTATATTATGTTTTGCGCGAATACAGTTTTGACATAAGTTGTTAGATTTAACGAATTCAAAACGAGCTGGCACGGTTAAGTCACGAAATTGTTGACACATATATAAGAAGTGCCTCTGTTTACATTTTGGGCAGGAAGGAACAATCGTGTTCATAACCCTTTTCCCCGAATCCTTAGAAACCGATTTGTAACCACTCGGCTGACCGACATTTGTTAAATTGAGGCTTTCCAATTCGTTTATACGTTCTTCTAGAAACCGATTAAAATCTGACAACGTCGAGTCTGTTTTATTTTTATTGAAACGAATCCATAACATTCGATTCCCGGAATCTAATTTTTTGGATAGGAAGTATACCATAAGCACATCCCACGCTTCAACCGGTAGTTTTAATGCTCGCAACGCGTTAATATTTTCACTGGTGACTGTAAATAAACGTTTAATTTCACTGAGTGAACCCGTTTTTAGAGACGATTGATCAAAAATGTTATCCAAATGGGCGACCATGATAAACTGCGGTTTATCATAACACGTCTTTACTAGATTCCACGCCACGTCAAAATTCTCGTTGCTTGGGGTGAGATGCATCTCCCTTGAGCCATGTCTGGAGATACTCCAGTTTTTCAACGCCACTGAGTGAGTCTTTGGATATAACCATCGCCGTAAAGAGATCGCGAAACCGAACCCACTCGTCAAATTTTCCGCTAAACTCCGGCACCTTTAAATTTGGAAGCTTTGCTACCGCTTCTTGTTTCGTAATCGTAATTGAACGCCGCGATGATTCGATTCTGATAGCGTTTTCACAATATCGTTTAGTACACACTAGTTTTCCATTAACGATTTAAGAGTTTTACCGATGTCATTTTCTTCTTCCGATCGCGAATCACTCGATTTTTGACTTTGTAATAACTCTATTACTTTTGTGTGTACCGCAAAAAATGTATTTTCGAATTCAACCCGGTACTGTGTTTCATCCGCCAATTGCTCTTCTTCGACTTCGGCTTCAATTTCATTTTGAATGCGTTCAAATGATTGCATATATTGTTCTAATTTAGCCTGTCGTAAAGTAGATTCAGCTAAAGACGTTGTCGATGAATCACAGTATGTGGAAATCCGCGTTATCTGACCTTTAAGAGTTGCCCTTTGCCGCCTTAAAGCTTCCATTGCAATTGCAATTATTCCCACCGAAGAAAATTTGCAAAATAAACCCGAATCAACAACAAACAGCTGGGAGCAGCAACAGCAACCACACGATGACAGTAAGAAGAGAATACATACATTTACCACTTGAAGATATATTTTTTTTTTTTATGTGAACGGAATATTTTGATTCTATGTGTGTCGAGCTGAATATTAGCCGTGTTTTTTTGCAAGCCCGAGGGGAATTGGATGAAAAAAACGACGTCGGTGCTTAACAATTAACATGTTAAATGCAACAACAACTAATCCCGGAGAATTCTCGGTGCTTAACTTAAGCGCACCGAAAAACTGTGTTACCGGCATGAGTTGCATACATGTTATCGATAGTTTGTATGAAAACTCCATGTTTTTTACTGTCATGGCATCGCTAATCCCCGCTGTCGTTTTTTTCAACCAATTCCCACCGGGCTTTCAAAAAAACACGCCTATTGTTGCGCGTGTATTGTGAATTGAGTGTTTTGTTTTTTTTTTTGCTGTGTGCTTACTGAAGGTACCGTATGCGAAAGGTGCTCCGCTACAATAATCACCGATGCAAGTTAAACACAGAAATGGTTTTTGCTTTTCCCAATTCACAAATGTATGTAAACGGTGTATATTTATTATTAACACTAAATGATTATTTTAATAAGAAAAAAAATAATTTTATTTGGGATAGAATCCACATTAATGATTATCACGATGAATCCGCGCTCGAATTGACCAATTTTGTATGCGTATATAATATTTAAGTGGACTGTTTTCTGATCGAAATAAAAAGAACGTGTTTTCGATTTGGTATCGTGATCAAAACTGAACTTTTATTAAAGGATAAAGATTTTTCCCTTTTTCTTTTGCTTGTTTGTTTCGGCTTAAGGTCAAAACACAATTTTGCTACAGCGCAAACACAGTTTTTCGGTGCGCTTAAGTTAAACCCCGAGATTTCTCCGGGATTAGTTGTTGCATTTAACATGTTAATTGTTTAGCACCGACGTCGTTTTTTTCATCCAATGCCCCCCCGGGCTTGCAAAAAAACACGGCTATTATCTAGAGAACCGACTTAAGGGGTTTGTTCTCTTTCGACCTACAAGCTGCTAGAACACTGAAATCTACTATTGCATAAGCATGTATTAGTGGTCCCTTGCATTTTAAATGGGAACCGATGCCCCCACTACATTTGAGCATATGAGACATTCAAAATAAGAGTCCGTTAAATTCAAAAATTAAATTAATTTTTTACTTTTTGATTTTTATCTTTTTGACGGATGCTTTAAAAAATCTCAAAATCATTCAGATGATAGATATTGGTTGTTTACTTGTTTTGTAAAATTTTTAGATTTTTCAAAAAATTTGTAACCGAGGTATTGACATATTTCTGTTGTTTTATTTATACCTCATAACTCACAAGTTATTGCATCTATAGGATTAGTTTTTTTAGATTCGCATCTAAGAAAATATACAATTAATTTGATATATAATACATAACTGTATACTCTACATGACCTTCACAATAGTTAAATAGGAAACCAAAAAAAATCTCGGAAAAAAATGGGGTTGTTGTTCATTGTCAACCGCCGTGTTTCAGTGGGAGTTGCCCAATTTTTGCTAAAATTGAAAAACACTCGATTTGCGGTCATTTATGTCGTTTTCCATTGGTTTCACTCAGAGATTAACTCATTCTGAAATCCAATGGAACAAAGTTAGCATTCTTCTACTCAACTTATGTCGAATTCCTTTCAAAAAAAGAATCGAATTTTTTTCCAAAAGAATCGAATTTTTTCTGTCAAAACGAATCTTGCTACACTAGAAAATTTTTTTTTTTGAAAGGAATTCGACATTAGAAATTATTTCATTGTATTAGTGAATCATCGTGAACATTTCATGTATCGAACAGGCATACAATCAAACAGAGTCCGATGTTTACATTTTGACATTTGAGTGAGTTTGTTTAGAAGTTATAGCTTAATGTCGTTTTCCATTGGTTTCACTCAGGGATTAACTCATTCTGAAATCCAATGGAACAAAGTTAGCATTGAATTGAATTGAATTTTATTGATTCTTAAAAAAAATTTTAAACAGTACAATTCAGATTATATTACTTAGCAAAGCTATGTTAAACTGCGGCTATAATGTATTGCCTGCTCTATCTAGTTACATTTTTGGCAAGCCTCGTGGCTGTCATTTATAATATATAAAAAATACATAGTCATTCTGCTCTTGCTCAGTAGCAATATTTCAGTGACGTGTTGGCTGTTGCAACGGATAAAAAAATATACATATCTACAAAACCTACAAATACAAATACCTTATAAACTAATATGCCATAGAATACATTTATATACATAAAATTTCGTGTTATAGAGCGGGAACGCGCTCTATGTAGAATTTTCAAATTTAATGAAATCACTTTTACATGAATAGGTATAATTAATTAAAAGAACTGTTTTGATTATTTTACATTCACTTTTGCAATGATGCAAGACCAGCTTGCATCGGATAGGGAATACTCCTATTAATGATTTAACACATTACAATAATTAGATTAGGGGTATTCCCGATCCGATGCAAACTGGTCTTGCATCATTGCAAAAGTGCAAAGTTCACGATGATTCACCAATACAATGAAATAATTTCTAAGTTGAGTAGAAGAATGCTAACTTTGTTCCATTGGATTTCAGAATGAGTTAATCCTGAGTGAAACCAATGGAAAACAACATTACTATCTCCCTCCAACCAGTATATTCTTAGTAGCAAACTTTTTTTTATTTTTTTTCTTGTGTATTCCTCTTCTTCGTTACGTTTTTTTAGTATGAAGTTTTTAACGGTTTTGAAAATTTTGTTTATGACTGTCATTCTGGCTTTAATTTGAATTTTAAAATTTGAAAATCCGACCATTGGATCCAAAGATATAAGTATTTAAATGACCGCAAATCGGGTGTTTTTCAATTTTTCAACTTTTTGAGCTACTGGCTCCAATTGTTGTTGTATCAACAATTCACACGTATTCACGGACAGGAATTTAAAAGAGTTTTCACTCATTGAGCTAAAATAAAATTTGAAGGTGTTTTAGGCAAGGGGGGGGGGTACGAGTCGGTTCTCTATATAATATAAGGCGTGTTTTTTTGCAAGCCCGGGGGGGAATTGGTTGAAAAAAACGACAGCGGGGATTAGCGACGCCATGACAGTAAAAAACATGGAGTTTTCATACAAACTATCGATAACATGTATGCAATTCATGCCGGTAACACAGTTTTTCGGTGTGCTTAAGTTAAACCCCGAGAATTCTCCGGGATTAGTTGTTGTTGCATTTAACATGTTAATTGTTTAGCACCGACGTCGTTTTTTTCATCCAATTCCCCCCGGGCTTGCAAAAAAACACGGCTATAGGTACTCTATGACCACCACTTTAACAGGTTCTAATTAATTGGTGCAATCAATGAAAATCCGCTGATAAGCGATTTCCAGGATTAACAACTCAAATTTTGATTTCCCTAATAAAAAATTTGGTTAACATGCACAATCGATGATTAACCAGTTGCATTAATCCCTGATTAAAGATAATCAACTGTGAACAAACTGGCCCTTAACCTGCAAATTTTTTAGCCTCGAATCTTTTCTTTTCATCCAATTTATTTCGGGCATGGGAACAAACACGCCTAGTATCAGAAGCCAGAACAGAACCTATATTTTCTGTTTTAATTGTACCATACATGCACGTGTTCGTGTTTTGTTTTGACATAACTAATTTTTGCTGCTTGTCTACGTGCTTTCTGGACTACGGAACCACAATATTTAAATTTTGTAAAAAGAAAAAATGGAAGGAGTATCAGCATTTGCGGCTTATAAAAAGTCTGTTTTAAACAAATCATTGAAAAAGCAAACTGGCAAGAAACAAAAGCAAAATAAAAATGAAAAGGAAACCAAAGGTTCCCCAAACCATAAATTATCGGCTTCAACTCAGCAACAGAATGGAAAAAGTATTCAAACCGGTGTTGAAAAACAAGGAAATGTTCAAAAAAATAATAGAAAAAGAAAACAAAAAGACAACCACGAGAAATCAGGTAAAATAAAATCTACAACCGTTACAAATGATGGTCAAGTTATAGAAGAACTGACTCCAAATGAGCCCGCAGTCAGTGCTGCAAAAGAACTTCAAAAACAATCTTCAAAGAAAAAAATGAAGCAATCCGATGAAGGGACTGTCGAAAAAACATCAAAATCCAAAGAGTCTGCAAGCCAAGTTAATACCGTGTCGACAATAGTAAAAAAAGAGGTAGAATCTCCTTCGGATAATTTGGTACTTCGCAATAATAGTATCAAGGATGGATCAAAGCTTTTCAAATGGTTGGTTTCTCCCATTGGGGTCGACATGTTCTTCGAAAAGTTCTGGGAGAAAGCCCCTTGCCTAATCGAGCGCAACAATCCCAGCTACTTCAGCAAATTAATTTCCTTTGAAATGATCGACCAGATGTTGATCAACAATCACATTGAATTTACAAAAAACATCGACATAACTTCCTACAAAAATGGTGAGTATTTTCAAAGTCAATCCTAGGTCTAGTTTTAAACATATACTTATGCTGGGTATAAGATCACTTACCGACTTCTGTTTTGTCTTTTGTACAACACGCCATAAATTAAGCAAATTGACACATTCAAAATTTAAGCGACGTTTTATGTCAAGATGTAGATTTATTGACCAATTTGATTTGTATTATGTTGATTGGAAAATATGTTTTCCTTCGGCTGTTTTGGTCACAATAATTTTAGCAATGAAACAAGATTTGTTACATTTACTTTTCCCGACGTTTCGACAGGGGTTGCTGTCTTCTTCAGGGTGAACTTTATTACATATAAAATAAAAATATAGTTAATCACATTGTTATGCAACAACAATATACAGTGAAAAGTAAAACTTACACTTTAACTGCCATATTATTCACTGAGGGTGTAAGTCAGGTGTAAGTGATTTTTAGACCTGGCCATTAAAACCACATTTTTTATTTAAACTTCTGTTCATAATAATCACTCAAAAACACGCATTAAACCCGGTAGATTAAAAATTAGTTACAACCGCAGGTAAAACCGATTTGAAATCTACGTAATGTCAATAATTTGACACTTTGCAAACAGGTATTTAGCCAGTTCAGGTTTCTTGAGATCTCTGAGATCTCAGCAATCTCAGTAATCTGACATAATTCCTCAGTGAGATTCCTCACTTTTGCTGTCAAAAAGCTGAGACTGAAATTTTTTGGATTCGTTTGCTCAATTATTTTTTGTCGCACGTTGATCAATTTATAAAAACGAGATGGAGAGTGCTTTTGACTTCTAAGGGAGGAATTTTGTTCAGGTTTCTCCTTCTCCTCAGTGGAGCTGACAGACGTTTGCTCAGTGAGATCTCAGAAACGTGAACTGGCTAATTTACTTTTTTGTTTTTTTTTTTATCTATAAGGTGCCTATATTAAATTAATGCTTGCATTTTTTACTGAATTTGGATGTGAATAAAGGTAAATTTAATGTAATTTTTCGTTACAATATGATAATATTGTGGTTTGCATTGTTTTCCTACTCTTGAATTTAAAAAATCAAGTTTTTGAAATCGTATCGCGAAGGCTAATTCAGCGAATGCAATCGCGTTAGCAAGTCGCTCTTGTCCTGTCTGTGGCATGCGAATGACCGAATGCAGGTGTCGCAGAATGGCATCACAGACTGATGGCAAAATATTGGCGACAGTAGGTTGTGAAATACCTATATAATCTGGCTGCGGTTTGTTCCATGTTGCCTCATGCAAAAAGGCGTAAAACAGCCAAAAGCTTATGTTCGGCCGTAAGTTCTCTTGACCTTATAATAAAAATATAACAAAAAATCAATAGACATTGAACTATACATATTATACCGGCGCGGCGTATATCACCGTCCAATTCCAGTTTAATCAATGAATGTAGTTTCCAAAATGCTTCTTTTTTCAGTCGAAAATACTTACGAAAATCCACATCTTCATAATTGTCAACGCAAGCCCGTTTGAACATTCGGTACATTTGCCGAGTGGGAAGTTGATTCATCATTTTGGTCCTGAAATTCATCTTCTGACGACGAAGATATAAACATTTCATCTATTTCCTGAATAAAGTCCATTTCCTTTTTCGAATATTTGTTTTCAATCTCAAATGTCAAATTCCACTTTTTTACAAAATTGTTTATTATCCTGAAATTTGAGCTTACACCCGGGTCTAACTACTTTAACAGCTCCTCGGAGTGGAGTTTACATTGAATCGGTTTAAACGCGACAAGGTTTAATAAAATGGGTTTATTTCCGAGTGTAACGAGTGAATATTATGCTTTTGGTTTTAACTTTTGGGCTTAACTTACTTTTAACTCAGGTGTTAATTTTAAACGGATTAAAGTCAGTGAATAATATGGCAGTTAAAGTGTAAGTTTTACTTTTCACTGTATATTGTTGTTGCATAACATTGTGATTAACTATATTTTTATTTTATATGTAATAAAGTTCACCCTGAAGAAGACAGCAACCCCTGTCGAAACGTCGGGAAAAGTAAATGTAACAAATCTTGTTTCATTGCTAAAATTATTGTGACCAAAACGACGTTTTATGTCTTCATATAACTGGTTAATGCTTATTTGTTTATTGAAATTAAGCTTTTTTGTATCGCACTATGTTTAGTTTAGACAAATCTTTGCTCGAGGTTAATAAAAATTTCATTTATTTTAATCAATTCAAAAACATCTTCATAACATAAAAGTAACATAACACAATTGAAACAAAACTTTTATTTTAGGGGTTCGTGAGACATTAAATCCGGAAGGACGGGCAATACCACCAGTAGTATGGGATCATTATTCGAATGGCTGCAGCATACGTCTGCTGAATCCTCAGACTTATCTCTCCGCTATTTTTTCAATCAATACATCTCTGCAGGAATTATTCCATTGCATGGTTGGATCCAACGCGTATCTTACTCCTCCAAACTCACAGGGTTTCGCTCCACATTACGATGACATCGAAGCCTTTGTTTTGCAAATTGAAGGTCGGAAACGTTGGAAATTATATAATCCTCGAAATGAAAATGAGCAATTGCCACGGTTTTCGTCTGAAAACTTTGCACAGAATAAAATAGGCAAACCTATTCTAGAAAAGGTACTTATGCCGGGAGACATCCTCTATTTCCCACGCGGAACAATACATCAGGCTTTTACAGAGCCTGGATTCCATTCGTTACACATAACACTCAGTGTATATCAAAAGCAATCATACGCAGATCTGTTTGAAAAATTGTTTCCCATGATACTTCAACGTGCTATAGCAGAGAACGTCGACATCCGCAGAGGTCTGCCGTTAAATGTGTGGCATAATGCTGGCATTGTTTATTCAGACGATTCAACACGGGAACGAAAAGACTTTCTTCGCAAATGTCGCGATCTTATTTCGCAATCCTTACAAGAAATGCCAATTGACCAAGCTGTTGACCAATTAGCAAAGAAGTTCCAACATGAGGCACTTCCTCCAAATATCACTGATCTCGAAAGATCCCGAACAGTATTTGGCAGCAAGAACGTAGTCGACTCCAAAGGAATGTGCGTTAGTGATTATAGTATCAACTCAATGACTAAAGTTCGTTTGTTGAGGGCAAATATAATGCGTCTCGTTGAAGAGGATGACACTATTCGGATCTATTATTACGTAGACAATTCCAAGGAGTACTGCGAGTACGAACCGAATTATATTGAAATAGAAAATGAGTGTGCAACAAGCGTTGAGGTTTTAATTAAGTCTTATCCAGAATATGTTGCTGTTAATGAATTGCCTTTAGAAGATGACGAGGAAAAGAAGATAGGAATTGTGACAGCACTATGGGAAAGGGGTTTGTTGATGTTTGAAAAACCTTTCAATTGTTAAAAATATAAGATCTTGTATTTCTTAAGTAATAAATTTGTTTAAAATATATGCAAAAAGCCATGCAATTGAGTTAAATATATTCTAAAAATCACCGAAATCGGTGGTTTAGAATCTTGTACCAAAAGACATATAAACAAGACAAACAAACAAATAAACAATTCAATAAACCGTTTTTGCACAAAACGTTTTTGGGCCCAGTGAGTTAAATTACATATTATAATAGAACTGAGGCTAAAACACGTTTAATAACATAACAAAGGTAAAGTTTATAAAGTTCGGTAGCACTGTAGATATCGCGACGCACTCGCCCCTGTGCACATAAATAAAGTTTTGCTGTTTTGGTTCCAATAATGCTAAATTCATTAGAACCTGTTAAAGTGATGATGCAGATTTAACCTTTAGCGTTAAAAAAATTAATTTTCAAATTCTAGAAATGCCAAAATAATTGAGTGGCAAAAAGTTTTTGAAAGTGTAAAAGGCTCTCCCGAACCATAGCGAAACATTCGGAACGACGACGAAACCTTCAGCTATCAAATCATTACTACGCGTTTTTTACTATCAGAATTGGTCTATATGGATCATCATACAACATACGTAACAACAACAACACATGAACCTGCTCTTTATCGGGTTCACGTTTCATGATCCGAAAACAGTGTAATATGAATGAGGGGATGTTTACTTGAGTGATATGAGCGTGGCATGCTAGCGGGTGCTCGGCTCGAACTCACCGGAAAAAGGATGGGAACTTGCTCATTCATCTCAATCTCATCTATTAGTATAACATAAATCATGCCAAAAGATAATCGATCAAAAACAAAACTCAACAAAATTTGACTCGTGTCTTACAAATCGGAGGGACGTTACCATTAGAGGGCGCTGAGGTATTGTCAGCGTTGGTCTTACCCACCCTACCATGGAGGTTATGGACTAGTTGGTTAACCTCCCCTTTACTCTTCTCACCTTTATTTCAATTCAGTTCAGTTCATCTCACCGTTATACATCCCCGCCCTCCGCATCCTCTGAAAAGAATTCATATTTTCTTGATTTTCCTTTATCTTTTGTTTTTATTTTTTAAATAATTTTTAATGTCTTTTAGGTAAAAACCTGTTAATTATTTTTAAGGACACATATTGGCCTTTCATTATTATACTTAATAACGTGTTTTTGTGAAAAAAAATCATATCGAAGTTAAAAAAACAACCTAAAAATGCTTAAAAAGTGTGTTTGATAATAAATTGCGGGAAAACCGTTATCCACACAGAAAAAACTTGTAAGAATAAAAATCATAAAAACCGTTATAAGTCGAAAACGAAGCGAAAACGAGAAAATTACCTCATAAGTTTTTCGACTTGAAATGACCTCAGGAACTCATGGTTTTCTTCTGAGGCGGTGATTTCGGGACACCCTGTATATATATACATATATATGTATATACATATATAGTATACGTTCCTTTTTTTATATTATATTTTGTTTTTTTTTTTTAATAGATTTCTTTTATACTCTATGGTGCATTTAATATGACTATAATTAAATCTCCTTTTTTTATACTTAATTATTGAATATTATTTTAATATTAATAAACGCAAAAAAAAAAGTAACCAGCAATCATTTTTTTTGTTCATATTTTAAAACAAATCACTCACCAATTAGGCTTTTTTATATTTTATTATTCACAATTTTGATTAAGGACAATAGTTTCCACCCTCTTCTTAGCTTTAACGTAGGTACTCCCTGTAAGGTTTTTAATATTTTAAGTTATTTCACAATTCAATCTTTAAGTTTCCTTTTTATTTTTTTTTTGTCTTTTTTTTTTTAATTAACTTACTGTTTTATTTTTCTCTTTCTTTTTGTATTATTTTATTAATACAAATTTTATTTTTTTTATATTTAAAAAATAAGTATAGATATATAAGAACTTCTTTAGAGAAAGTTTTATTGTTCGTTTTAATGTTTTTTTTTCTTGTATTTAATTTTAGCAGTTAGTAGATAGAGGTTTAACGTATGTCGTTTTATATACGTAGGTACATTCACCGAAATTTAAAATTTAAACTTCCCGCCTTATACGTTCGGCTGATAACACAACTATGCCAGAACTCAGAAGACAGAATTACAAAATACTCTTATATCGTTTTCCATTGGACGTCTGGAAGCATCCAGAATCAAAAAGATCTCTTCTGAAACCAATCCATTGGCAAAAAAAAACGGTCAACAGACGCTTCTCAGAAGAAAATTTTGCTTCTCGATTTGAAATCAGAATCCACTCAAGAAGCACTTATATACTTTCAGCCTTATTAATAATCACAAAATAGGTATGAAACAACACTAACACATGTTTTAACTAATAATTCTTAATAATAAACGTGTTTTAGCCTTAAATGACATTTGACAATGAGCGGATAACTTATCTCAACAATTTTGGTGTTCAACGAGCGGATAACTTTACCGTTCACAATTCAATTCAAAGCTGACTGATATGACAGATAGCTTTCAAAAATGAAAGAAGTATTTGGGAATTGTCTTCCACAATTATATAAATTAGTGATGCAAATAAGTACAAATCAGTAAGTTTATTTCCACAAATATAAAAATACAATAATTAGTTCGTTTGCTCAATAACTCTGATGTCGCCGACAGACACTTCGAAGGTTTAAAAGGTATTAGCTAAAACGTTGAGAAGCTAGAAATTTTAAATTTTCTTTTCGCTCTTCTGAGCGACCTCTGGTGATCAAGGTGAAGTCACCACAGTACTCCCCCTCTAGTGACGTAGCTACGATGTGTCAAAAAAATCTCACTTTATGTTTGATATGTGTATTACTTTTTTGACTGATTGGGTGCGTTCAATCGATTACGTTTTAAATCTGAATTTTCAGATTTCTGAATTTTTGGAGCTTCTGATTGGCCAGCTGTAATAAAAAGTTAGATGACTTTTAGTTACGTTTAGTTACGTTTCATCTGAATTTTCAGACAAGAAATTCTCATCTGAAAATTCAGATGAAAGTTGTTTGTGGTGGGGGAAGTGCCAAAAGCACACATAAAAGCTGAACTTTATAATTTTCGTCTAGTTGGTGGTTGATTTTTTTAGTTTTTGTCATGAAAATTTAATACTTATTTAAATGAACGAACTTTTTGTTTATTGTTTAGTGAATTTTTAAATCAACAATTTTTTTAATTGATGTTTGGAAAGTTTTTCTATGTTTTTGTAAGTCATACATATCAATAAAAGGACTTTTAATTGCTGATTTAGTTACATTTATTTTCATCCTCACAACTACTCACTCTCAATGTTTAATTTACAAATGTAATTAAAGTTCTATTTTATTTCGCTTCAATGTAAATCCTTTAGGTAAATGCAGGAATTTGACACAATGACTTTCGACTGAAATTTCAGATTTTTTTTGCGTTCAACGACATAAATTCAGAAATCTGAAAATTCAGATGTTAAGCTATTTTTATTGAACCCGCCCATTGTTTTTAATGATGATTTAATTTTACTTTTTATAATAGTGTCGATGATTGGGCTGTCCTGCTGAATATCTGTGACATAATCTGCATGAAGATGTGCTGGCTTAAATCGATCCACGGAGACGTTTAAAATTCTGCCATTTGCGTTGATTGTGAAAAGCCGTTCGTTGATTCTGTTAACTATTGGATGCGGTCCAGTGTATAGTTGCTCTAAAGGTTTTTTGACTACATCTGTAGAGGTCTGGAGAAACAAAAAGCTGGTTCCTAGCATGATTGGCGTTCGCTGTTGGACGAATTTTGCGCATGGCTTCTCGATGATTCTGGACAAAAATCTGCGGATCGGACACGATGTTTTCGTTAGCAAAGAACTCACTAGGTACTCTGAGGTTTTTTCCGTAAAGCATCTCTGCTGCAGAAGCTTTTATATCTTCTTTGTAGACTGTTCGTAGTCCCATTAATACAGTTGGAAGTGCATCAATCCAGTTGGTTTCTTCATGACACATGAGAGCGGTTTTCAAGGAACGATGCCATCGTTCAACAAGTCCATTTGAAGCTGGGTGGTAAGGTGGGGTGTCCATAATGTAAATGAAAAAAAAGAGAACATTTGCAATATGCAAACACAACCAAAAAAAAACATCAACCAAAAACGATTAAAATAACGACTTGTTCACAAAATATTTTTTTAATTTATTAAGAGAATTAGTTTCAGGTATAGAAGACAGAAGAGTTTCAATTTAAAACAGTTTAGAAAACATTAATCAATAATTCAAAAACAAAGTCACGCTCTTCTGATTTCCATTCCGAATCAAATCCGTTAACACTTAACTGAATATAAAAAAAAATAAAATGTGTAGAAATTCACACAAATGCACAGAGTTTCAAACTAAAGGAACGCACCTTTTTAGCTGAAACAACATTTTTAAAATTTTGCCAATTCCAAATCGGATATAAAAATTCCAAACGTCAAAAATTTTCAATCCGATCGAAAATCAAAGCACATCAATCCGCAAGTATTGAAAGCAAAAATTATTTCAAAAACACCTATGGTCTTATTTATAAACGTTGTCTAACTTTAGACAACTGCCTAACTTTGGAAAATGTATTCAAAAACCTTGTTTATTGTTGTCGTATAGCTGCCTAACTTAGACACAAGAGTAGATTGTCCAAACCGAGAATAATGTGATATTTATTTTAATTAAATAAAGCATATTTCCACCAATTTGAAAATAGTTAGACAGTGTCTAAGTAGACAAAAATCTAATAAGTATGACTGCTAGAGTTTGAAAACGATAGGATTTTATGAACGATGGAAATTCAGAACAGGGTGAATATTATGATTCTTAATCTGAAGTTTCATATTTTCGAAAATTTTATTTGTTATTATGGGTATTTATTTTCATTTAAAAATATATTGTAAAACTTTTGAAAGTCTTAATACTTCAAACGGTAAGCCACTATGTTATGTTATTTTCTTCGAAGAAGTACGCTCCACGTTCACCTATTTCCAAGGAAAACAGAAAAAAAAAAAAATTTTCAAAACTTCATACATAATTATATTAGGTATGTTCCTTTGGCCTGCATCATCTACTGTTAAGTACTTCTGGCTTAGGCAACATACTTATGCTCTGAAGTCAAATAAGTTTAAAGCACTTCAATAATGTAGACACGAATTGTATCCACGCAAAAATGCAGCACCATCAGTAAACAGAAATTACATATATAGTAAATTACTGTTGTTTGTGTTTCTCTAATCAAAAATAATATATACGACAAAAATTACATTTATATTGAGGTTTGATTTGTTGGCAAAATTAAATTGCTCCATTCATCATCTACTGGTAAATACCAAAAAGAAACTTTGCAGGGCCCAATGGAACAGACCTAAAAATAGTAATAAATTCGGAAAGAAATTCAGAATTATTTGAGGAACAAAAAAAATTAACCCTTTTTTATCAGACACTGTTTTCCGAAAGTCTTCATTTTTTAGTTCCACATTCAAAATCAAATATTCGCAACATCATCAAGATCATCCAATGAAAATTGAAGTTTCCATTTTTCTATGTACTTAATATATTTTTTGTAACAATTAATGCATTTTATTTCAAGCATTGTACTTCACTTTCAAGTTTCAACCTGTTTTTATTTAAATTGTTAAGGATTGATTTAGGGCTGAGTGGAATACATTTTTTTTGAGGGAATCTAAAATTGTTGAAACTTCCAAGTTCCAATGGTGAATTGCTTTCAAAGTTGAGAATCACATAAAATTTGAAATACAATTAATTTTGAAGTTCATTTGTGGAAAACCTATTTTGTATTTCGAAAAAGAGACTAAAAAGAGGACGTGCAAAAAAAAGATAACAAAAAAAGAATTTTATGAAAAAAGAGAGTGTAAAAAAGATCGGAATAGGTAAAGAGAACATGTTCTCTATAAAAGAGATGTTCTGGAAACGCTATCAGGTAAGGTGATGGGGTATCCTGACTGTACCAATTAGCTTCATGAGTGCACTGAAAAGGGCCGACTCAAATTGAGTTCCTTGGTCAGTGGTGAGTGACGTTGGTGAACCAAAGGCAGTTGCAACAGTGTCTGCACACATGTCTTGAAGTGGTACGGCTTCTGGCCACCTGCTGAAACGGTCAATCATGGTTAAACAATATCTATTACCATTGCACTGAGGAAGGACGATCAAATCAATGTGGATGTGTTGAAAACGATGGTCTGGAACTGGAATTGACTCAGGAGATAATTTTGTATGTCGATGTACTTTTGAGCGTTGGCATTGAATGCAAGTACGTGACCACTCCAAGGCATCTTTTCTGATGTTCGGCCAGATGTACTTTTGTCTAAGTTGGCGACTAGTTGCTCTTCCGCTGGGATGAGAAAGACCGTGTTTGGATTCAAAGGCCTTTCGACGTAGTGAACTAGGTATATATGGTCGAACAGTATCATTGAAAATGTTGCAATAAATTTTAACATCAGATTCCAGTGAGTTTTTTTAAACCAAGTGATGAAGTTTTTTCTTTTAAAATTTCTTGAAGTTCCGGGTCCAGTAGTTGCGACAGGTGTAGCTCTCGAAGGTCGAACAAGGCATGGATAGATGTCGTCGGGAACGACGACATGCTTTCTAAGGAGACTTGATGGGCCTTTGTCGCCAAGTTCTAGGGAGGTCATGAGCCGATTTAATTGCCTCCTTCGATTCAGTGAACCTGTCCTAGATACTAATTGGGTCTTAAAAGCAATGTACTTATCTGTTGTTGGTGGTTTTTGAACCAGGTCAAAAACCTCGTTTAAGACTTCTGGGTAGAGTGCAGCGATGACAGCATTAAATTTTCCGGTGTCGAAGGAAATTCTGTTGTTGTGGAATTGCGGTTCCACTTGCACAAACCACAAAGCTTGGTTGATCTTCCAGAATACAGGAATCATAAGGTTCTTCAATGCAGCAACTTCTGTGTCGAAAACCCTCATTAGGTGGATCAGGCATGATGATTAATAATTAGTGCGTAGTCTCGGGAAAGGATTTTTTTGTTTGAGATTATTTGCGATCACGTCGGGGTCACCACTTTGGGAATTGTCTTCCACAATTATATAAATTAGTGATGCAAATAAGTACAAATCAGTAAGTTTATTTCCACAAATATTTAAATACAAAAATTAGTTCGTTTGCTCAATAACTCCGATGTCGCCGACAGACACTTCGAAGGTTTAAAAGGTATTAGCTAAAACGTTGAGAAGCTAGAAATTTTAAATTTTCTTTTCGCTCTTCTGAGTGACCTCTGGTGGTCAAGGTGAAGTCACCACAAGTACTTGAGTATTTAGTACAATTGAGGGAAATGCTGCCTACTTTTCGGTGTTATTCAGTGAACAGATAAAATGAAGACCGAATAATGTCGTTTTCCATGGGACGTTTGGAAGCGTCCAGAATCAAAAAGAACTCTTCTGAAACCATTCCATTGGCAAAAACAATGGTCAACCGACGCTTCTCAGAAGAAAATTTTGCTTCTCGATTTGAAGTCAGAATCCACTCAAGAAGCACTAATACATTTATGTCGTTTTCCATTGGAAGTTTGGAAGCGTCCAGAATCAAAAAGAACTCTTCTGAAACCATTCCATTGGCAAAAAAAACGGTCAACCGTCGCTTCTCAGAAGAAAATTTCGCTTCCCGATTTGAAGTCAGAATCCACTCAAGCAGCACTAATACATATAAGCTATAACTTAAAAACAAACTCAATCAAATGTCAAAAGTAAACATCGGACTCTGTTTGATTGTATGCCTGTTCGATACATGAAATGTTCACGCTGATTCACCAATACAATTAAATAATTTCTAAGCTGAGTAGAAGAATGCTAACTTTGTTCCATTGGATTTCAGAATGAGTTAATCCCTGAGTGAAACCAATGGAAAACGACATTAAGCTATAACTTCAAAACAAACTCACTCAAATGTCAAAAGTAAACATCGGACTCTGTTTGATTGTATGCCTGTTCGATACATGAAATGTTCACGATGATTCACCAATACAATGAAATAATTTCTAAGTTGAGTAGAAGAATGCTAACTTTGTTCCATTGGATTTCAGAATGAGTTAATCCCTGAGTGAAACCAATGGAAAACGACATAAGTTTATTAATATTTTATTTTATCAAACGGATAAGTCCACTATCCATGTGTTAGGTAAAACGTGTATTTACGAGCAGATAGTGTATTTTTATTAATAGGACTGTTAAGGTATAACTTCAAAATAAACTCACTCAAATGTCAAAAGTAAACATCGGACTATGTTTGATTGTATGCCCTGTTCAATAACATTAAAAGTTCACGGTGATTCACCAGTACAATGACAAAATTTATTAGTTGAGTAAAAAATGCTAACTTTGTTCCATTGGATTTCAGAATGAGTGAATCCCTGAGTGAAACCATTGGAAAACGATATTACTCGTTCCGTAATTTCGATCAACGGCTAAATCGTTTGATTTTAACCACCAGTTAATTGTTTAGCACCGACTTCGTTTTTTTCTTCCAATTCCCCCCGGACTTGCAAAAAAACACGGCTGATGTAATAATTTCTGTGTGTGTAATCCGGTGTAAACCAAATCGAATTTAGTACCCCCTTCCACGACATCTAGCTTTTGAAATTGAAAGCATATCCTGTAGCGGCTATCATTCTTTTATTTTGTGAAACGAATGCAACTATATAAAAAGACAGAAAACGCGAGACAGAAATTAACAAAAAAAAAATGTCAAAACTAAACGAAACCCAAAAGTGTAGCGACGCATCGAAATTTTGGACGGGCTCATGCCTTAATAAATTTATTTTTATTTCACCTCAAAAATTGCTTCAAGGAATCTAAGTAAGTACGACCCACAGTACACATATTAAAGGTAATGTCGTTAGAGTTTTCATTTTTGTTCAGTTCGGCGCATCTGCCAAAATTGAGGTATTATGGTGGTAAAATGGGGAATCCAGTGTCCCTTTATTTGTCGAATTTCAATATTTTGTTGTTGTTTCTCATGATGCGTGCTGAGTTCCTGTGGGCACTGGAACAGCCATTTTTAATTTTTTGACATTTCCAACTTTAACAACCTGCGCAATATAATACCTTTGATTTGTGTACTGTGAGTACGACCGTAATGGTAAATATATTTATATACAATAAATAATTCAAACTTTCTTTTCCCTTCACACAGGGAAGTTTGCATCAATCTGTGCCATCAGCAACGACAACAGCAGCAGCCGCAACAGTAGCAGTAGAAACAACAAAAACATGAAGGTAAAAGAAATAATTCAATATCTACATATTGTTTACTATTTTTTGGTTTATTTATGATTGTATCGGCTCCAGACCCCTCTTTCTCTTTACCACTGGGCCCGGGCCCAGGGCCCCGCAATCACCAGGGGCCCCCAAATTGCTGAAACATCACTTAAACCTCAATTGGTCTATTTTCAAGAAAAAAAATATTTCGATACAATTTTAGATGCATAAAGAATAATCAGAATTCGTACTTTCTTTGCTGAACAACAACCTTTGCCGAACATTTTAAATCACATTCCCTGCGAAATTATACCTATTCAAATTAAAACAGAAATATGAAGCACCTATAAACAATGCCGCTGTGAATAACTAACTGAGTGGCAATGCAGTTTGCTTTCTGACAGAAACAAAAAAAAAACTCACACATTTTGAATATCACTATGTATCTGTATGGAAAAATAAAGATAAAAGATAATGGTGTTTCTATATTTGCAACGCGCATACAAGTTTGCATCAATGCAGTTACTCATACATAGGCGATTTAACTATCCGCCGGATGAACGGCACTCAATTTTTTGAGATTTAAAGGTAAAGAGGCAAAAAGTTTTTGTTTTTGTGCATTCAATGAGATAGACGAAAGATTACGCTTCTCATTATTTGTTCTATAGGTCAATAGTAAAGAAAAGGATAAGCGTATAGTCGAATTGTTTTTGCGCATGCGGAATTTTCAGATATACTCTTGTAGTGTAGTGTGCGACTTTGCTCAATTGATTTTTTATCATCGTTCTGTGAATTAAAAAAATATTATTTATTTGAAAAATTAAAAGAATAAATATTAATCCAAAGTAATGTGATTTTTTCTGTATACCTTTATTACACAACATAACATTTGAATATAATCATACAGGGGTCCCATTTTCGAAAAGTGCCGAGGGCCTCCAAAAGGGTAGAGACGGCCTTGATCAGTTCAGATAAGGGTCCAGTAAATGAATTCATTGTCTAGGACGTAGATGCTCCAGGTACACTGTCACAATTTAGTTTCGTCCCAATAGTGAGTAGGTATGCAGGAGTACATAAGTGTAAACTTCGGAGTATTTTAAATAAAAACAAGCGAAATTTATTAAAAAAGAAAAGAATTTATATTCTTATTTATTTCAATTAAATAAGTTATTAATTTAACTTAAAAAAATACTTAATAGATACAAAGTTACTCTGGTTCGCTGATCTCTTGTCTCTGAATCGCAATGTCCCCTATTACACGATGATTCTTTGCGTCTGACTCTTTTTTCGAGTTTCTCTTTGAAAATCATCCTGTGAGTCGCACGCTATTACACGATGATTCTTTGCGCCTGACGCTTTTTCGAATTTCCCTTTGAAAATCTTCAAAATAAAGTTATATAAAAAGAAACGTCAAAAAGAGTCTCGGAAATCTTGGCCCACGACTCACAGGGCAACTGGTCTTCCGTTCGAAAAGAGTCAGACGCAAAGAATCATCGTGTAATAGGGGACAATCAATAATTAATAATAATATATATTCTATTCATCTACTGTCGTCTCTGTCATTTTAGCTCTGTTCATAGATATGTTGTTTTCAGAGTGACCTAGTTAACATAAGTTATGTTACTAAATTCCCTTTTTTCTAATTTCACTTACAGTTGTCCACAACAACAGTCTGCTGATTCTCGCCACTGTGAAGTTGTTTTTATTTTCGCAGGATGATCCTTATGGATCATGAGTCATAGTAAAAAACGGCTGTTTTTATTATTTATTATTTACAATTATATAAAGACGAAACAATTATTTAGTTTGTCACGCGTAAACTCAGAAAGTATTAAACCGATTTACGTAAAATAAATTTTATAATATTCTCCATGCTTATAAGATTGTAAAAGACTATGGTTTGATTGTCTTATTTGTTTATTACAACAGAATATTAATTTTTTTTTAATTTTTTGTCAGCTTTGAGTTTGTCCCACATTTTCGCTTATAGATTAAAACCTTTTGATACTTTAGAAAAATAGGAATTGTTTTATAAAAAGTCAATATTTTCATCGTTGCCTAATTTTTGACAAATGTCCAACTTTGGAAAATGTGTTCAAACTTGTTAATTAATGTCTAATAGCAGATTAACAGACACAAGAGTAGATTGTCTTAACCATAGAGTACGTATATGATTAAATATGGATTAATCGAGTGATTAATATGGCGGTAAGCGTTATCTGTACTCTATGGTCTTAACTTGAAGCACTTTTTTTAAATTGTCCCTCCCGTTTAAACAAGGAGAGATAGACCCTCTTCCGGTAGAAAAACCAGCTTGTATTTAGTCCCTCTATAAGAATACGTTATTATTTTGTTGCGCTTAAGTTATCTTACTTGGTCGGTTTTTCATACAAAAAATGGTTTTCACATGACAGCTTCTCACTAAAAATTATGTATCTTCTAAACGAATTGGAATCCCATTATAAAACTAGTATTTTAGATTATACAAGTTGCATTTTAAGATTTAAAAAAAAATATCAAAATAGGTAGTCCAAGTTAACTAAAATTTGATTTGAAATGCTAACTTCCGGTTTTCTACCAAAAAAAAAATCGATTTCCGGTTTTGATGTCATACCTTGACAGAACATCTAATTTGTCACATATTCCACAATTGAAACAATTTTTCTATTTCCTTATTTAATTATAAGAAACACACTGCTTTAAAACGCTACCCCATAGCTTGTTGAAACTTTACAAGCCCATAAATCTAACACCAGGCCTCAAAAATGAAAATTCTTTCATATACATGTAAGAACTACAGAAAGTATAAATAACCTAAAAATTACCGATTTTCAAGACCCGTTTTTTCGTTGTCAGCATTTTTATTCCCACTGGCTTTATTTTTTGAATTGCGGAGGAAATTATTAACACAACAGTAGTTTAGCATTTGACACTTAAGGCCAGTTTCACAGTGCATACTTAACTAAATAAGTGGCACTTAATTTTCCCATTCATGGACTTTAGACGTAGTTTTGAGGTCTGAGTAAGTGGAACTTAAGTGTCCAATATGGGAGACTTAAGTGTCACTTATTCCGATAAGTTTACACTGTGAAATTGGGCATTAGTTTTCCATATCTGCAACTTAAGTGACACTTACTTTACTGTGAAACTGGCCCTTAAAATTGTTTGTATTTATTCAAATTTTATAAAAAATTATGCTTGTGGAAAGCACCACATATATAGAAAATGAAATAAATCACAATAGCCGTGTTTTTTTCCAAGCGCGGGGGGAATTGGATGAAAAAAACGACGTCGGTGCTAAACAATTAACATGTTAAATGCAACAAAAACTAATCCCAGAGAATTCTCGGGGCTTAACTTAAGCGTACAGAAAAACTGTGTTACCGGCATGAATTACATATGTACATGTTACCGATAGTTTGTATGAAAACTCCATGTTTTTTACTGTCATGGTGTCGCCAATCCCCGCTGTCGTTTTTTTCAACCAATTCCCCCCGGTCTTGTAAAAAAACACGCCTTATGTAAACAGGCACTTAGAAAACGTTTATAAATAAGACCAAAAGGTGCCACTGATGGTAACAACTTTGTGGCGACACTGTTTCTGTTGATGGTGGCTCCTACTGCCAGCTCATAGTAAAAATCAGCACCAGACACCGAACCTACAAGCTACATAATCGAACAGATACAAATTCAAATTCGAGATACTTTCTAATTCCAACGGCGACCAGCAAGTCTACATTCTCGTCTCGTCCAGATAGCTTCGCTACAAATTGTGATTTTCTTCATTAAAACATTTAATAAGTTTTTATATCAAATTTAATTTATTTAAAAACATTAACAACGAGAGCTTTGTTAAACAAACAAGTAATAATTATCAATTGAACAGTTTTGTGTTAATCTAATATACTTTGAGTAATTTCAATAAAGTTGCTAACAATTTTATATTTGACAATTAAAAACAAGTGTTCTGCGTTTTACTTTGGTGTTTCTTCTTCTAGAACGTCAGATACAACACAAATAATAGTTGGTGTCATAGAACGACACCACAACTTTGGATAGAAATCTGAACGTTGACTACTATTTTAAATTTTGCCAACTTTGTATATATGCTGTTTCGTTGTACGATGGGTCGGTAAAGCAGAACACATTTGACTGTACTGTAGGTATTGTAGGTAAATCATATGTTTTTTGACATTCGAAATCAAATTCACCACTTCCATCTCCTACTCAAACTTTTCATTATTTTTTTGGGAAGGAAAATTTCGATTAAAATATTAATTTCAAAATGTTTATCACAAATGTTTTAATGAAAAGAGTCAAAAGCAAGTAAGTACCAATATATTATACAGAACAAAAATTCGCGAAATCCTAATTCCATCGACATTTCCCATCCCTTTTAGGAAGCTCATGGTTCTTATGGAAAGTGTTGTAAGTGGATATCAGTTCAACATAATTCGCGAGCGCTTGGCTGATAAAATTGAAATAATTCGATTTGATCCATACAGTAAGAAAAATTTAAATTTATTTATTATATTACAAAAATTAAACTTAACAATTTGGTTAATTGAATTGTGTTCACGTAAAACGCAGTTCAAAGAGATTCTGTTTACAGAGAGCGGCGAAAGATTCGCAGTGCTTAGGGGACTTGGATTTGTTGGGGTTTTTGACCGAATGTTTCATAATAAGTTTATAGAAAATGTTAAAATAAAAAAAGAAAAATGTCAAAACGCATAAATACTTTGTTATAAAAGTAAGCGTTATTGTTTTTATTATAGCGCAATTACAAAAAATAAATGAATTACAGGGGTAGGTATTTGGTTTGTGTGTTAGTGGAAGGTGGACCTGGACTGAGGACAATTTTATTAGTAGTGTTTTTTCGGATTGCATTTATGAACTTATTTACAATTACTCATTCTTAGCTTTCTACTCATTCTGAAAAATTATATTTCAGTACCAAGTTAACACAATTTACATCGTTTTTTTCGTTGTTTGGTGTTATATCATCTCCTAAGGGTACCTACCATTTTTTCGAACGAGTTGAGAGTTGAGTATAATACATACCTATATTAAATTTTCTTCGTCTGATTGAACTACTCTTCAACACTATTGATTCAAAATAGCTTTTAACGGCCTTTAGTCTACAAAAATTGGCGTTTTGTCCCGGCGATTTCACTTGGATTCATCAGTTGACCAGTGAGGGCCTTGGCAATACGCAATTTGTGTTAAGTTCAGTTTTACTGAAAACTTCTCTAAAAATTGTACTGAAATGAAGTCAATTGTGCTGAAATTTTTTTTGTTAAATGAAAAAATATTTTATATGTAACGAAAATATTTTATTCTCTAAAATACAAACAAAAACAATTCATAAATATACATATTATGTACAATGTACATACATAAATAAACACAAAATAACTTAATTATTCAATATGTTAACTTTTACTATTAATTGTAGGCTTCATAGCCCATTGTAAAAGATTCGATAAATATATATATCGATCAAGTGTGTTGTGGGGTACACGTGTATCGAACATACTGCTGCAATTTATTAGTTTTTTTCTTTTAATCGAAATAGTTTCAAAGACAAAATCTCTTATAAAATTGAAGGAACAACGTGTGATTAGTTGACATAGTTGGCTTTTCCAGTTTTCGTTTTCTAACAAATAATAATAAATTAAAAAAGAAAAATATAATGTTTTGCCTTTGTGAGAAAAAAGTCGATCGCAATGAAAGTAAACTCAAGTGCAATGAGTGCAATATTTTTTTTCATGTAAAATGTGTAAATGTGTTGGGTGCTGAACTCGAAGCAATAAAAAAACACCATAAGATTTGGAAGTGTCCAAAGTGTACTGCAGTGCGTAGAAGTTCTCTGTGCTAACAACACCCCCCACTCTGCTGCGAAAAAGAGTAATGCTAATTCCCAATCACTTAATGAAAAAGAAAAACAATCAATTGGCATCACAATTGAAATGGTGTTTAATGAACTAATTGAATTAAAAAAAGCTATTCAAGACTGTTTATCAAAGTTATCATCATTGGTAAATGAAAACATTGAACTGAAATCATCTGTGAGCTTACTCCAAAATAGAATTAATTATTTGGAACAATCAAATTTGAGTAACACAATCGAGTTGGTTAATGTGCCAAATGTTGACAATAATACCGCTCTTGAATCGGCATTGACTATTGTCCGTGATGGTGTGGGCTATGAGCTGAATGAACATGATATAGACTCTTGCTACATAAAAAAAGTAAAAACTAAGAGATCTGTAACAAGTTCACCCGATCCTCCAGCTTCTTATGTTAACATTGTTTCTCTTCGTCTATGTCGTCACATCATCAAAGAGAAGATCATGAAAATGAAATACACAACAAAAATAACAACAAAAATTCTGGGGGATGAACATGACGGATCGGAAATCTACCTCAACGACAGCTTAACGTCTTGCACTCTTCAACGCCGCCAAGAAGATTAAAGTAGAACAAAATTTTAAGTTTTTGTGGATAAGGAATTGCATAATTTTTTTGCGTAAAAAAGAAGGTGATAATGCCTACAAAGTGAGGTGCTTTGAAGACCTCAATAACATATTATAATAAAAAACAAAATTAACAAAACTTCCTTAAATACAAAAAAAAATTATACAAATCCTCAATCTCAGTTTTTAATTCTTCAGAATATACGAAGTATGAGATCAAATTTTAACACTCTACTGGCTCATTTGGATGCCTTTAATCTTGATGCACATTTTATTGTATTAACTGAAATATGGTACGACTATGAATTATCTAGTTTTTCTATATGAAAAACTGGAATATGAATCTTATTCCAATTACAATAATTCTTATAGCGCTGGTGGTGTAGTTGTTTAAGTTAGGAAAGAGTACGAATGTGAGTTTGAAAAAGTGAGTTTGACTAGTGCCGATATTCTTAAAATTGTTTGTCGTATTTGTAATGAAAACTTTACTTTTGTTTGTGTATATCGACTGCATGAACATAATATGAATAAAGATATTTCAATTAAATATTTCAATTAAATAACTTACTTAAGGACGTAAAGACAAAAAATTTATTGGTATTAGGAGACATGAACATTGATATTCTTAAGAATAACTCTGATACGGACAATTATCTTGTCTCAATGCGTATTACAGAAACATCAAAATCTTGTATTGACCATATATTTATAAGACTGAGTCCAAAATTCTTGCATTTAATGCTTGCGGAAGTTCTTGACTATAAAATAACAAATCATTGTATGATTAACCTGTCTTTAAAATATCATTATGATATAGTAGGAAACAAATATATACCTTTTCCAATTAAACAAAAAATAAATTATGAAAAACTGATAAACTATTTAAAATTTGAGTTATGGGGTCCAGTGTATGCTGAAAATAATCCATCTGTTGCTTACGATATTTTTATGAAAATTCTCCAAAAACCATATAGAAAGTTGTATTGAAGTTGAGTCCCGAAATAATGTTAAATTAAAGCGTCTAAGGCCATGGATGAATGAAGGTTTACTGGTTAAAATTACAAAAAAAAAAATGATATCAGAAAAAAATTGAAGCACAACCCTAACAATCAAAATCTCAAAAAATACTATATCAAGTTAAGTAAACAAGTGAAATTACAAGTTAAAGAAAGTAAAGAATCCTATTATTCTAATAAATTTCAAAATTGTAGAGGAAATATAAAGAATGAATGGAAAGTAGTAAACTGTATTCTCAACGAACCAAACGAAAATGAAAAAGTTAGTAAAATTGAAATTGAAGGTCAGCCAATTTCGGAACCATTAGAAATTGCAAATCAATTTAACAAGTTTTTTGCATCCATAGCCTTAAATTCAAAACCTTCTCTTCCGCGAAATGATTGCAATTGTAATCTTTATGTGGACCTTGTTGATGATTCATTTCAAAGTAATAGCTTTGTTTCCAATCAGTTTACGGCACTTGAAGTCCATAAACAAATTTTGTCCCTCGATAATATGAAATCATGCACTTCTTTAAAGAAATTTCTTTCTTTGTCATTGATGTATTAAGTGATTTGTTTAATCGGAGCGTACATTGTGGAATTATGCCTTCATCTTTAAAAACCGCAGAAGTTATTCCTCTGTTCAAAAAAGGTAATCGAAAGTTATTGACTCAGTACAGGCCTATTTCATTACTTCCTACACTTTGCAAGGTATTTGAAAAGCTAGTAAAAAAGCGTGTTATATGTTTTTTAAATAAAAACAATTTTTTTAGCAACGATCAGTTTGGGTTTCGTGAAGGAAGATCAACTGAAGACGCAATTTTAAAGCTTTGTAGTGAAATCTATGACAGTTTTAACAAAAACTCTAATTGTTTAACTCTGTTCATAGATATGACCAAAGCTTCTGATATGGTCAATCACAGAATACTTTTGAGTAAACTTTACAAAGGTGGATTTAGAGGCAAAATTTATAATTGGTTTTCATCATATCTTTCAGGTAGAAGTCAACGTGTAAAGCTTGATAGTGTCTTTAGTGATTCTAAATCCGTAAATATTGGTGTACCTCAAGGATCAGTTTTGGGACCAGTTTTGTTTCTTATTTACGTAAATTCCATATTCCAACAGAACTTTAACAGTACGATTACAGCTTTTGCTGATGACATGACATTTTCATATCCGAATAATAGTAACTTATTTGAATCTGTGATATGTCTTCAAAAGGACTTACAAATACTTCGGCAATGGTTCGCAAAACATGAACTAATAATAAGTGAGAAAACTAAACTGATGATATGTAACTTAAGAGGCCCTTGTCCGGTTAACTGTGAAATAACTTTTCATTCTTCTTCCTGCCAGAAACTATCACTCTGCACTCTTTCTTGTGGTAAGCAAAATTATGTTGATGGTATCTCATGTTCAAATAGCTGTTTCGTAATAGATGGAGTTAAAAGTTTTAAATATCAGGGAGTTTTGATAGACCTTAATTGGAAAGCTCATGTCGATGAACTTAGGAAATACATGTTGGCAGTTACTCGTAAATTGTATTTACTTTAACCACATTGCTCAAGTAAAATACTTTCAATGGTTTACTACGGACTTGCGCACTCGAAATTACGATATGGGACATTCGATACCACAATTAATGTTTTAAAAACTGCACAAAAGCACATGATTAGAATCATATGCAAAAGTCATAGACTAACCCACAGTTGGCCTCTTTTTTGTAGTCTAAAGATTTTTCCAATATCTCATCTTTATGTCTTTAAGGTCCTTAAAGTGTTTTTTTTACGTAGTGGTTATAGCTCAACCCTTAGAAGTTCAAATGTGTATAATTTAAGAGTAAATAGCTTGGGACTTGTTCAGATTCCGTTTTGTAATAAAACTCACTTCTCACATTTCTATACGGCAACCGCACCTACGCTTTTTAATAAATTACCACATGAAATAAAAACACATAACGATTTAAGTTGAACTTAAATTCTTAAGGGGTACTTTTTCCATGTCATAAAGTGATACTTAAGAAATTAAGTTCAACTTATATCGTTATGTGTAGTATCAGCAAACCTCCCTAAGAGTCTTAACATTGTTCTTAAGAAAAGTAAAAACTTGGCTTTTTGGTCTGGATAATTCTACAGTCAAATTATTACTTTGCTCTAATTAGTTCAATACCTGTATTAGTAATATAATAACAAAAAAATCGCATATTCTTTTTTTTGCTTATCTAAATTCCTTTAAACTTTTGCTTTCTTTTCAATTTATCCCCACACACATTCTTATAAAGGTAAATTTTATTTAAGAAGGATCATTCGCTTCTAGCGACTTTTGCACCATTGAATGATACCGATTATTTATTCACGTTTCAAAATGTTAATTTAATTTAGCTATTTTATTTTGAATTATTCAAACTATGTACATATGTATATGCTTTATTAAATAGTATTTTAGATATATTTTGTTATTAATTGAATAAATAAACTATGAAAAAAAAAAAAAAAAAAAAAAAATGAAAATGAAATAAAAATATCAAATATAAAGAAATAACTACTTTATAATAAAAAAAAAGTTGAAAAACGTACAAAATCCAAGCACTTTGACAGAAGTGAAAATTATTTATATAATTATTTTTCAGTCTAAAAGTTCTTCTGTCAAAATTCTTGCATTTTGCACGTTATTTTTCAAAATATTTCCATTTACATTCAATCAACGTGAGTGATTCTTCTGTTCATGGACATGAAGAAGAATATATAAATGGAGTTCTATTTCATAGGAAGTCTCGCGTCGCGATGTAGACAAATAGGCCAACCGATTTTGTAAAAAATATTAAAATGTTAATATTTCCATTTGTCCTCCACAAAGTCTTGCAATTCATCGTCTATTGCGGGAAATTCTCGTCGCAAAATACCTATGTACCAGTCAAAGCACTCACCTTGATATTTTGTTGGTGGAAATATTAAGTTCGATTTTGTTGCTTTTAATTATTTTGGTTTATGAAGTTTATTAAGTGATTAGTGAAATTTCCACACTGGTAAGTTGATTTGTAAACTTCCTCATAATTTCCAAATTGAATATTTTTTGACGTTTTACTTCAAAATGCCTGCTGTCAAGTCTGTCTTTTCGCATTCCTTCCAACGACAGAAAAAATTCTTTTTAGAAAAAAATTCGATTCTTTTGTTGAAAGGAATTCGACATAATTAAAGATTTATAAAATTTGCAAATTTAAAGAAAACATGGTTTCATAAAATTGTACTGAAATAAGGGAAATTGTACTTTTGTACTTGACCAAACTCAATTGAATGGAATTCGATACAATTGTACCAAACTTTCCATCCCTGGTCTCAATTGTTGCCAATCTCGTAAAAACTCAATTTTATGACAGAATTAATAACGTAATGTCTTAGGACGTAAAGGGACTATTTTTGAGAATTCAATATAAAACACAAACGTATTTAATGCGCAAATTTCAAAATTTTTAAATTTAATTAATTAATTTAAAAATTAATTTATAGTGTCACCAAACTCATGATTTTTAAAATCCTCAATAATTCTATTTCGACAAAAACTGTACTGCCGTAGGATGGAAAACGTATAGGTATACTTTCATGTATATTAATACTACGAAGTCGGAACCTTTTCAAATGTTATACGTTTAAGTTCAGTTGCCCTCTAAAAATCTGTTCTATCTGCTATCAAAAAATTAGCCATGATTCAGGAGATTTTTCAGATATTAAATATCTCTCGTTACTCCCCCATTCCACCACTCTTATTTTTAAGAAAACGACAAAAGAAATGCAATTTATAACTGAAAACACAGAGTCGAGCCTGAGACAAATGTTCAAAACTGCAAGCTGAATATTTTTTTGTTTGGATACCTTTTCTCTCCAACCAATAGAAATTGAAATAAATCTATCTAAAAAATAGGAAGGGAAAACGTTAAAATTTTGTTTTTTGACGTAGAAACAAAATACAAGGTCCACTTGCTACAGATTATTGTGATGACAAGACTAGGTTTTACTGTACTATAAGTTTTTTTAAAATTTAATTGATCCTTATCCGATTAAAGAAGAAACTAAGAAATCGATTTACTTGCACTAAAGCAACGTGATACGAAGCCATTCAACTGTAAAAGCGTATTTTTTGTTATAGCACTACAACCCGAGAATGGTTCTTTTTCAAAGCTAAAAGTCGCAATGATGACATTGTTTAAAGTCGTCAACACATTATCCAATTACATCTGCCAATTCAAAGTTTCTAGTTTTCACTGCGACTTTTGAAAATAAAAAAACAAAACTATTTTTAATCTTTCAAATAACAATAATTTAATAAAATATGAAACCTTCTGGGATTTAAGTCATTTGAGAACCTATCGTCACTTATTAAGTTTAATAAGTTATTATTTAGTGATAGGTCATATACCTTCCCAAGACTTACATTCATTAAATTAAAAATTAGTATTAGGTACTACTACTTTGTTTTAATTAAATAACACATTGAAATCAAACGTAAACAAATATCAATCACTTATGAAATATACACAACAATAGGTCTCTAAATCGGAGATTCTCTTCTCTTTTTAAAATATGTATGTAAAAGAAAATCTCGTTGCATTTCTCTCCCAAGAGAAATATATCCTAAACTTTCCTAGTTGTTGATTAACATGAGCCAAAGTGGAGCTAGGAGAATCCATAACATGATCTCTCTAGAATAAAATAGAAACTTTAAAAAAACCGAAAAGCTTAAAATCTAAATAGAAATACATTATACATTATTATGAAGAACACTCGCATAATATTGTTTTCGGTGTGACCAGACCCAAATAAAAATATATAAATAATAAACAAGATAAGCTTTCCTTTAAATTCCTTTAAAATATTATTACTAATATTGAGAAGTCGTTTTTTGTTTTTTCTTTAAAAGAGTTATGGGAAAAATGAGACCCAAAGATTTATATATATCCATTCCTTCAAACTTCTTCGCAGATATAATCTGGTAATTTCTTAGAATAGAAATGTGAATTTTAGTTTTAGAAGAGGTATATCGTTGGCTAAATACGTAAAGCTGCTAAGTCCACTTTTGACCCAAATTTGAGATTTTGATGCCATTTTCTTAAGAAACAAATTTTACACAAATTAGCTTAATCACTTTCGCCCAATGTATCTTAGTTGTTTCAGAATCCTACAGAGAAAATCAATTTTTTTTTGTTTCTTCGCTCCTGTAAAATTTGCAAAAGTGGACTTAGCAGTTTTACGTATTTAGCCGACGATATAGAATATGGCCCATAAAATGATTTGGTTTGTTAAATTTTCTCGAAAACGACTCTAACCATTTTTATTTTCCCTTATTTATTATTGGTTAACATTTTTAAATACATATTATCTATCATTAATAAAAGCCTCTTATTTAATGCTTCATTTAAGAGGATCAATTAAGAAACTCCTCAGTTAGGAAGCTCTTATGTTCTAATATTTGTTTGAATCTAGGGGTGAATTTAGGGGTGAGAACATTGTGCAGATTTTTGAATTTTCTGGAGTTACGTTTCCCTTGTGTATCTCGTTTAGTTTAAAAAGTTTTCATGAGCAAATTAAATTAAGTAGTTTAGCAAGCATAACTGTGAATCATATGTAAGAAAATTTTTTAAATAATTGTTTTTTTAAACTTAAACTTCGCAGGTATAGTATTGCCATTTTTGAAAGTGGCCTGAGTATCACTCCATCAAAAGTAAAGGTAAGTACGCTGGAATATCACGCCAGAAGCCTAGGGCCGAATCCTAGCTTATTCCAACTTAAACAAAATTATTTTTAGTGGTACTACATTTGGCTAGTTACTCAAATTCTTCAAGATTATCTCATGATCATGATAAAGTGCCTCTCATCTTAGCCGTTCGGGTCGGCAAAAATATTATTTATTTAATGGTTGAGAGTTGTAAGTCACTGGGCGCTGGTTCTATATGAACTAACACGCCACCCAATTTATTTATTTTTTAAATCTCTAGAATATCTAAATCTCTCTTTAACATCTTCAGTGTAAATACGAATGTTTAATGAATAACACAAACTCTATATAATACTGAAATACATCAGCCAAGTAGAAGACTTGGCACTTTTTAATTGGACTTTACTTTTGTCACAGAAAGATTTCAAAAAAAAAATACATCATACACTCCGTTTCGATCAATGAAGTATTTATTTATTTCAAAATTCAATGGCTATTGGTTCAGACGGAGAGGTAGCAAGGGATTAAGCTTATATACCTCATTTTATACGAGAATGAGACTTTGGTCAGTAAACAATGTATGGCCATTAAATTCTTACACCCCGGTTCGTTTAGTCGATTACTTTCATATTTAGTTTTAAAGTAAATAATTATCATATCACGTAATCTTCGGCTTGTCCTAGGATGTTCCCTTCAGCTGTATGTTTTTGCACAAAATTGTTCACAGTAAAACACCCTTATACATTTATGAAAAATTTACATTCGGCCAATCCCATAGAACTTTAAACCTTTTGCTTCCAATTTTTTTAGATTTATATTAAATAAATAAATGATATATCCGCTTTGGAAATAAAACTTCGAAGAGTTTTTTACAAATTTGTCGTTTTTTTCAATTTATGTAATTAAATATTTGTTGATTTTTATATTAAAAATTTATTTATTTTGTACTTCGTATTTTAATGTTATCAAATTTTTTTAATCAATGCACCATTTTTCTTTTTTTTTTGTAAATATAAAATATAAATACTCATATTCTGGCCATACCAATATATGGAGAAAATCTCATAATATTGCATTACCCATTGTAACAGAAAATCAATGGGCATGTAGAAAGCTTAGAACACAACAGCTCGCTTCTACCACTAACCTCTATATTCTGGCGGGCAGCGGGAAAGGAAAAGGCTGAGGGTTGTAAATGCGATTACATACCCCTCGCGCGTATTTGAAACCTTATGAAGTCCGTCCGATACAACGTCATCATCGTCAGCAGTTAATGGTTTCGTCCATGATGGCTGGCCCCACAGACACTCTGAAGCTTTTGCCTTTTGTTTAGTTTATCACCGTCGTTCGTTCGCAGCGCAAGTTCTAGCGGAAAAAAAAACTAAGAGCTGAGGTTGGTTGGCTGTATCCACCACCTCCGCCTCAGTAGTGCGTTTTTGTTTTTTATCTTATTTCCATAAAATCAAATAAATAATAAAAAAGAAAATTGAATCTCGAATGTGGCGCAACATAGAATTAACCATCGTTGGTTTAAAAAAAAAAAACCCTATATTGCGAATTTTCGTCGCTGCGAAGTTAACATATCGTGAGCAAATTACACAAAAAATTGAAAAAATGTGTGTTTTGTTTTCATCTTAAAAGTATTTACATGATTATTATTAATTTTAAACCAAATGCAAGTGCCATACAGTAGTGAAACAGTGGAAAAAAAGTATTCCCAAAGTGCTAAATAAATATCAAGGTGTGTACAAAGTATACCAGTGTTAGCTGCTGAAGCTATATAGCCAGTGGCATAGGGTGTTGGTTTTGTGCTGTATGTTTTTAGGGACGTATAGTAATTTAGCACACAAAAAATTTTAAAAAGCAAATCTTAACTTTGAAATTACCATATCCTTTCAAAATCTGGGATATCTTTTGTATATGGGGCTTTTTATTTTCATCCCCAATACAATTTATCATTAGCTATATTCTGAAAATGGTCAAGAAGCTGGTCCCGCAAATTTCTTATTACGAAATTTCTAGGACCTTTTTGAATAATGAATGCATTTCCTAGCTGATGGCCACGAAAAAAAATTGAGGAAAGTTTCAACATCACTTCTGAAACTTCTGGGAGGAACAAGGATAATCTCAAAAATCAATGCGCAAGATTTCTCTTCGAGATTAAGTTATTTTTTGTTTAGCAAGTTACCTTAACTTATTTTGACAATGAAAGAGAGAGAGGAAGCTATTATTTCTCTTTTAAGTATGATTTTTATCTGTGAAGAGTCAGGCGAATTGTTTCGAAAACGTTTATAAAATAAAAAAAAAACTACATATACATTTTCTAGTATTCATAACATTTTTTTAAGATTCCATGTTAACCTTATAATTGCGCTTTATTCCTGGAGTAGAACAGACAACAGTTGCAAGTGTTAGTCAGAGTTAGGGAAAAATTAATTGCAATTGATAATTGTATTATTATTATTTATCTAATAATAGTCGTGTTTTTTTGGGAAAGCTATTCACAGTACAGTAGGATTTTACACAAGTTTGAAGTTACAAATACAACATCCAGAGAAGAATTACTGCCAATAAAAGCAGAAGTAGAATCCTACTGCGAATGGGTAGGCTACTGCAATTGGTATGCTATTGCGGACGGGTTTTTTTTTGGGAATTTCTACTTTACTATACATAAAATACCAAAAACACGGCTAATAACTACTTATTCCATTAGTTGACAACTAATTTGTGTATCTACATATATCTGATTAAGTTCAGACTGTGATGAACTATGAGTATTTGCCAAGCAGCAAGTTGAATATGATTTTATTAATCTAAATGTGAATGTGTAAAATTTATAATATCCCAATCTTGATTTTTGATTATTGAAACAAATGTTAATATAGTACCTACTTACATACATACATACGCATATGGTCTTTTCTTCCAAACTTCTGAAATTACACACAAATAAGTGATCAATCTTACTTTTTCAAACATACTTCCAAACATATTTTAAAATTATTATCTAACAACTTCAGAATTTTATTCTGATCGACTTTTAGCTGCAATCGGAACTGACACTTGCCACTCGAATTAAATAACGTAAACGGCTCATGAACAACTAATATGTATGCATATAAACAGATCCAAGTATAGTTGCCATATGGTAACTAACAAGTAAAACAATTTTATTTCAAATGAAACTAATTTGAAACCTTTCACTTAATTACCTAAGCATTTATTAATCAATTAACGCCCAACTCTATTATGAAGGATACAAATTTGAACGTAAAACTGTTTTGTTTTTACTATATGTTTACAAAAAATCTCTGTCTGTTGTGACATTTAATAACACTCGTTTTCAAAGGAGTTGGGTAAAAAAAAGTTCTCGTGGGGTTAAGTTAAGAAAGCTGTGTTTTGTGTTAAGTTCTTGGGATTGAAAGTTAACAAGTTTTACAAGCATTTCAGCATGTTGAGATGAAATTTCGATTGGAAGAAGTGAGATACCTACATTAAAATTTTTTTTTAATTTAAAAGAGACCAGTGATATGTACCTACATACATATTTTTTTGTTTTGATTTTTAAGATAAGTTAGGTAAGTGAAGATATTTTTGATTGTTCTTTATATTATTTATAAAAATGTTTTTTGTGGTGTAGTTGTTTTTTGTGAAATTTTAAATAAAATGAAAATAAATATTTGAACAGAAACATATGGTGGGTTTTGAAATCATACATATTATGTAGGTATATATGTATTTCTTTTTTTTTTATTTTGTGGACCTGATGAATAAAATATTGAGTACTCGCAATTGAGGTTGCGTAAATAAAAATCATTAATATTTAAGTATTTTTCTAAGGTTTTTAAAAGTCAGAGTTTATTTTACATAGTATATTCATACAAACTCTGAAAATCAATTTGGAATTTACCTTGAAGCTAAAAAATGGCAAATTTCATTTCATTTTAAAACTCAAATATTATTTTAAGAATGGGCTTCGAGAAATCATATACATATAAATACAAATGGCGCTAAGATAACGATTTTGTGTGTATTTTATGAAGTTTCTTTTTATATTTTATTGTTTTTTTTCATTCACGGTAAAATTGCCAAAAAACTCAGGGCTGCTCGGGTTTTTATTATACATCGAACGCTTCAGTGCTACAGGTTGCGACCATTGTATATAAAATCTATAATACTATCATGAACACATATTTTTTAGTCGAACATATGTCGTGTACGCGTCGCTGAGGTTGCCACAAATTAGACTATTGAGACCATTGTATATAAAATCTATAGTACTATCATGAACATATATTTTTTAGTTGAACATATGTCCTGTACGCGTCGCTGAGGTCGCCACAAATTAGACTATTGAGACTCACAGTACACATATTAAAGGTAATATCAGCCGTGTTTTTTTGCAAGCCCGGGGGAAATTGGATGAAAAAAACGACAGCGGGGATCAGTGTTCCCGTTCTTATTTTATTATTACGTTTCTCGTTCTGTGAATATTCGGGTTTCCAACCAACACTCCACAAAGAAGTCGGACATATGTCCTTAATATGTCGCTACCGTCACTCCTCTTCATGATATTACATAGATTTTATATACAATGGTTGCGACCATCCTATTTTTTCGTTAATTTCGATTTTTCATAAACTATTTTTTACTGTGGCATTTCGTCTATAATTACATGTAATTACAATTACAAATAAATAACAAAATTATCAGCGGAATATCTCATATTTACCAAGAAATTTGTCATCAACACTTATTTTTGCATGAATTCCAACAGCTGATTTGAAATTTGACAGCTCTGAATTCGTACCCAAAAAAAACTTGAGTCTCGTGAGACTCTTTAGAGCTCGCCCGAACACACATCGAACACAGTGCAAATAACCTAGGGTGAAAAAATTGTTACACAAAAAGCTTCAGAGCGAATTCAGGGCGACCCTGTGCGCTGACCCAGGACTGACATCAAACAAACCTAACCCTTCAAGCAAACGGGTCCGCCTTGGATCCGCGCACGTAGTAAACAACGTACGGATGACTCCGAATACGGATCCAAACATGGATCAACAAAACTGCGTTTGTCGACTCAAATTAGTATGTATAATTGACCCTGTTTAGATTGGGAAGATTGAGTCCGGACCAGAGAATAAAACGAGTCGACTCGTGATTCACTCGTGATTCACCACACAAATCAAACGAATACGAACGAGTATACCTTGCAACCGAGTTAAATTGGTTCGAATAAAAACGAGTCAAGTGACCGTGAACAAAGTGTACAGGATCGATATGCTCGAATGTGCTCGACTCGATTGTTTGTGTAGTGTGTATTGTGTACTCGAGGTTGACGGTGGATGGGTATTGGATAACCTAAACTCTGCTGTGCGAAATTTGGTGGTTGGTTTTGTGATTTTCAAGCAGCAGTAGTATGTTCTGAATTATGATTTTTTAAGATAAATAAAAATACCTAATTAGTTTGTTTAACATTTTTTTATTGAATAAATCAAGCTAAGCAGGAACTAGGGACATGATATAATGAAATCAAAATGAAATGAAGTAAAATGAAATAAAAGTAAATGAACAAAAACAAATAGAATTACGTTAAACAAAAAAAAAAATAAATAAAAATATATAACTTATAAATAAATCATAAATATTTAATGTAGGTACCTACATAGCTATGAAATTTTTTTTTTAAGTATTGTTATTATATAACGTCGTCACCATCCAATGAAATAGGATTAATTTTCAAATTTGAATTGGCGACCATCAAATTGTTGACAGTTTCCGGATTCAATCTGGTTCTTTTTTCTTAATATAAAAATCACTACATTTTCTGCGAATTTAGCCAATCCTTAAAAAAACTGAATAGATAAACAAAAATGTAGGTACCTATAGTACATAGTAGGTAGGTAGGTATGTAGGTACGTAGGTACATGCATATCTACGCAATACGCATACATATTTTTTCCGAATTTAAATAATAATTTAGTTATGATGAACGTTTTTAACTTTAGTTTTTCAAGAGAGCTGTTTCCCAGATAAAAACAATTGTCCAAAAACTGCACTCTCTCAAACTTTCCTATGTCGTGTGAATAATATTATGAATGTAATCCACATAGTTGAATAATTAAATCTTCTGTCATCATACCTACTAAAACAATACAAAAAAAAAAAAAACCAATTAGTAAATAACTTCATATCATATGTTTCGGGTACTCGAAACTAGTTCCAACTGTTCATGAGTAATTTTGTTCGTGGGTGTGAAGTCAAACGACACAAACGAGCTCGACCAGTTTGTTTGAGTTTCCTCGTGAGTATTTTTATTTGTGAATAAAATGACTTGCGAGTATAGAGACAGAACGATCGAGTATAAACGAACATAAGGAAAAATAGAGAATTGTTCGAACAAAGTCGAATATCTTCATTTTAATCTCTGGTCCGGACTGGTGAGTGCCATCGTGTTTACATTTGAAACATTGATGCGCCTCAAAATACATTGAAACAACAACAATTTCAACATTTCACACATTGAAACAACAACAAAGTAGACTCATGAGTCCGGTTTATGTTTTTATGAAGGGATCCCAAAAACATGAACGCACGAGACAGGCATTTTGTGGTTGAAGAATATTATGCAAATTTATCTTTTTCTCTCGTTTGTATATAATATATAAATGAAACATCAGGATTTATTTTGTAATTAATAATTAAATAGGTAATAAAACATTTTATTTTAAATTGCTTTTCTTTCTGAATTTTCATTAAACTGTTGCGCTGGAAAAAGTTAATTGTTTTTGTTGTCTTCTCTCTTTGTTTTCAGTCCATAAAAAATACTCACCATTAGGGTATTGGATACATTCTCTCTTTCTCTCTCTCGATTCTCGTTCTTTTTTTGCATGCATAATGCATATCCAAAAATGTGCTAATGTGTGTATGACACTCCGTTATGAAATGATTCAAGAAATACCGACAAAGTTGGGTCAGGAAGGGAATGTAGGAGACACAAATTTTAAAAAACGTTGCAATGGTCTAAAAAAATGATTGGACAAGAGTACGATAACTTAGGCGCCAAGGAATGACAACGGTTTTTTGTAGAACAGTTTCATTTTGTATTTTGTATTATGGGAGGGGGGGGGGTCTATTTAAAGCCAATACTCTGTTCTATAAGCTTGTTTTCAAATCAAGTCCATCTATGCATAGTTTTAAAAAAAACGGGTTTTAAATTTAAAATTTGTGAAAAAAAAGTTAAAAGTGTAATTTTTTAAAACTGTAAAATTATATATTAATTTTTTTCTGAATTTCGTTGCGCTAATTAATTCTTAATCAAAAACTGAAAACTAGATGATCTTATGTCTTCTAGTTCTACAGAAAATTAAAAATTACTAAAACTTCTTTTTTGTGAGATTTTTGTTTTTTGCTTGCTTATACGTAAATACAGTTCTAGCACCCATCATTACGGCGTATAAACAGTGATGTATGTATGGGGGGCATGCTGCAACATGCAACCCCCCTGCTTAGGCACACTATAGTATTTGTGGTAGGTGCGAGGTTGGGTAATTTTCAGATATGAAATGTAATGCATTATAAAAAATTCACTTTACCTAGGTACAACTGTACGACTGCAGAAAATGTATATAATTTCTTAATATGTATGTTTGTGTCTACATATTTAATGTAACTGTAACGCTAAATGAATTGCTGTTCTTTACTTACAAAGATGAACCTACCATCAACATTAATCCTCAAAATGAAATCACCGTAAATATCAAAAAACAAAAATCTCATAAAAAAGTAGTTTTCCTAATTTTCAATTTTCTCAAAAACTAGAAATATAAAACCATTGAATAAATACAAATAGAAGTGACACCCAATAAAAAACAGCGCTGTTCCTTTGACGGCTTTTTTGAGAAACCAAAAATTATGATGTCGAATTTCCGTCTACACAAACCAATTTAAGAGGGATATTTAATTATTAAAAGTTCCCTTTTTGTTTTGGTAACCATGACGATACTAATTCAATATTTTGTTTACTTTGAAATATGTATACATGAAATTTGCGGTGGGAAAAATATTTGTTTGTGTTTATCTTTAATGGTTGTTGTTGTGCTTGTTTTTGCATTATTTTTTCAACCTAAGCTGAAGTTTTTTTTTGTATATTGTAATATAGAACAAAACTATCTGAGAATAGTTTGATTATTTTATTTCTGAAAATGAAAAAAAAAGTCAGCAATTTAGAGATTTATAAAAATTTGTTGATGTTTTTTACTTTTGTCAAGTGAGGGTCTGTTTTGTAAAGTTTCTGCAAAAAGTTATTATTTTTTGTAAATATATATACCTATGTATGGTACAATGTACATTCAGAGTTATTCGCATAAGATACCGCAAAAAGCCAATTATAGCTGTATTCTGTATTGTTTTGTATTGCATCCCCTAAGGGTTATAAGTCTCCCATCCGTCCCTCCTTACTCCTTCTCGCAACCTCTAGTGCCTTTATCCATTCTTCCCCCTCCCTGCTTCGTCCATTATATCCCTCATTTTTTCCTCTATTGATCTCCCTTCATCTCCACCTGACCAGCATCTTTCTATCACATGTTCACACATCGCAAATTATAGCTTTAATTGAGAATAATCATTGTAAAATTTTTGTTTTTGAGGTACTTACTGATTATTTGGATGAAAAGTTAATCTGTAACTAATGAAGATAATAATAATAATGCAAATATAAATCTGATAATTTTATTACATATTAATTCTTGGCAAAAAAAATTATGTTGGTCCAATTTTCCACACAAAATGGTAATTGTCCTTAATTAATATGATCGTAAAAGCAAGTAATAGAACTTTTCATTGTAACAGGACCGGCAGAAGATATAGAAATAAAAATTTCAAAGAAATCAGTATTTTTTTTAATTTTTGGAAGCTGTAGCAATATTGTATATTATATATATGTATACCTAATAGTAATAATAAATTTAAACAAGGAAATCGACTATGTGCAATATTTTTGTATCGAGTAAATAATCAGAACATTATTTATAAAAATCTCGCTTGATATTTCGAAATGCTTTTTGTCTTGACATTTAAAAAAATAAAACTCAACAGCAACAATAATAATAGCCCGTTCAATATAAACCCCGAAAAAACAAGAAAACATTAATTAATTATATTACTAAAAATGACACGACCCAATTAGATCATAACCATAACCTCAATATAAAGTTATATAGCTGTGCGTGAAAGTAACTGTATTAATTTTTAGCTTTCATAATTGTTTGTGACTTTATAATCTTTTAAATACCTTTGTAGTAAAAGAATAAGTGAATATCAATCACTTAATCTTTTCTCTTTATTCAATTATTTAATCAATAAACAGTTTGCATACCCTCTCCAAGAGCATTTTTTTCAGGATTAAGTGCCTCTCATCTAAGCCACTGTTCGGATTCAGCAGGCATTTCTGCAGACATGCACAGAATATTATTTGAGAGTTAGTCAGTAAAGTCCCTAATACTTTACGAACTTTCGCACCACCAAATTTATTTGTCCAAAGGTTTCCAATAATTTAAGTAGGTAATTTTCTTTTTTTAGTTACCCCCATGCGTTTGGAAATTCTGCCCCCTCCCCTCCTTCCCGCCCTACAAGAGTGTCCCCTGTTTTATCACCGGCATTTTAAAACCTTCACCTTAAAGATTAACAGAGTGGAACTCAAATTATTTATGCCTTAGTAATCTAACTTTCGTTTCATGAACATCAATAATAAAGATAAATATATCTAGGTATACCTACATATATCCCTTGTTATGATTTCAATAAAAAATTCAAAACGTAACAAAATTATTTTTAATTTCAAATTTCAAATAAAACAACTACATGTGTACATTCGTTTCCATAGAAATACACACAAATATTGAATATTAGAAAAGTAAACAAAATATTTGTCTCCATACTAACTTCAATATACAAAAACAACAACCTTGAAAAATATTTTAAAAAATCCGATTCGAATACATGACTCTTTTATAAAAAAGAAATTTATTTTATTAAATACACCATCCCTTTGCGACACAAACGCTCTCTGGGACGCGACAGTAACGCCATCCTCTTTTTCTAGCGGCGTTTTTCTGGGTGTCTACTTCTATTTGTATATATTCAATGATAAAACCATTCGGTCTTCTGTGTTCGATTTAGAATTGATATAAGCATTGACCACACAAATAAAGAATACATTTCTGGCTTTTTCAAAACCGGTATAGTACTTCATTGTAAGTGTTGCCATTGTTTTTTAGTAATTTTTTTTTATTTTTAAGTAATTTTTTTCCTAAAATTGCCCCTATCTCCTAAACGGGGCGAGATAGACCCCACTCCCATAGTAAACAATTTTATTTTATATTTTTGACCCCTCTACAAAAAACCATTATCAATTTTTGGCGCCTAAGTAATCGTACTCTCCCCAATGATTGATAAAATTAAAGGATACAAAAGTTTCTTTTAAGTTTTTTTTGAAAAAGTGTATCTCTGTTAAAAATGGACAGATCGAGGCATTCTAACGTTTTAAGTTTTTGCTTTTTAAATTTTTAATACAATTTTGCAGTAACAAAAACATGCGCTCGAACAAATTTTACAATTTTTGCGATCGAGGAAAAATGTTTTAAGTTGAACCAATGCAGCAATATAATTATTCAACTTTAATGTTATATTTGGTTGTTTCTTCTGCGTCATGATTTTGGTCAGATATCTGACCTTTCAATCTATATATCTTTCAATGGAAAATTTCTTTTTTGCTCAAATTCAGATGTCAAGAAGGATAAACAAAATTTCAAATTAAAAAAATCAATGCAAACGCATTAGTTAAATTGAAAACCTTTTCTCAACCCCACGGACTCCCCTAAAAATAAATTGAAACATTTTTTGTGCGCTTTATACCTAAACAAAATTGCAAAACTTAAAACTTTAGAATGCTTTTTGATTCTTTTTGCTTTAATTTTGTCCAACAGTAGGTACATAATACATATGTATATATATTAAATTTAAGCAGACATTTTTATCCGCCAATTTTAAGAATTGATTTACAATTAAAAATAAAATTCAAAAAAAATTATTAACTCGATAGTAATTTTTTTTAATGCAATTTTTTTTAATGCAATTTTTTTTAAAGTTTTGATAGTGTATTTTATACTTTTTAGAAGATTTAGAAAATAAATGTAGGTGGTATATAGGATAAGCAGATAATGATGTCGAAAAATGTATCTACGGGAGGTACAATTATTAAAACCATTTTCAGATTTTTTTTTACTTGAAGGTAGACTAGACCTAATAATAATGTCATATAGAATAATAAAAAAACGTGTTTGGGGGATCCACAGAAAAACGCGATAGGCATATTAAATAACTAAATAAACCCATCCGTAAAGGGTGAATCCGAATAAACATACAGAATTGATAGATGCATCTGGAAATAACCAACTGTAATTTCCTTATAATAACAAAAAAGTGGTTTCAGGCGATTTTGAGAAAAAAGCAAATTTCGCCATTTTTTGTCATTCAATACAAAAACAATAGCCTTTTGTATCCCATTTCATTTTATTAACTATAGTCCTTATGCAGTTTTATACCCATTTCCATTTATATCTTTATATTCACCTTAATTAAATCTAGTATATTTGCTGAGACATAACAAAATTTGTGTATGAACTTACGAAAAAACAGTGGTCAAGTATTCAATATTCATGGAGAGTTTCATCCGAAATAAAAAACAAAGTCACACATTTTGTATACCTATTGAAAGAAACAACAAAAATAACCACGAATAAAACTCAAATTCCAATTTATGCAATTAACTCTGTGCCAACGAAAAGTGGATACTGGATATACTCTACTAAGTTATCTGGTTCGATTAAGCAAATTTTGCATTCCCCATCAGCAGTGTACCAGGCTTTACACAAAAATTGGCATCGAATATTCTTTTTTATAAATAAAGTTTAATTCTAAAGCATTTTGGTGCACAGATTTAAAGTTCTTCAATTTTATTTACTAAATTTTTTTCTTTATGTCAATAATAAGAAATCCTTCAAACAAACCACTCCAGAGCATAAAGGAGGCAGAACTGGAGCTTGAAAATCACACAAACATTTCTCTAGTTTATTTTCTTTCAATGCCTCCTCTCAAATACATGGAGTGAATCCTACAGTATTTTTAAGCTTCTTCAAAATGAAAAGTTAATGTTGACTGCTTTCTTGTCAATGACATCCTTTTAAATAAAATAAGATAGATCCATATGTCCAAAGAAGTAATTTTTAAAATTAAATTGGCTGTGGGGAAAAAATTTAAGCTGTCGAAAATACAAGTAGAATATGTAGAGGACACAAATCATTTTAAATACTTTGAAGTTTAAATGGAAATTGCTTATGTACTAAAATGAGTATACGGTACGTTTGGAAGAAAATCAAAATCTTATGACCTTTTCGATTTACAACAAAAATCCTTTTTTTTATGAAGGTCTGTCACAGATTAAATCGATTTTTTCCGCAGATTTCCTCTCCTTGCATTAACACCGATTCAATTTTCAGCTGTCAGTATACAAAATTTATTTACATAATTTGTTGTGAAAATAATGATTATGAAAATTATGTTTAAAATAAATATCTTCGGGTTTCTATAAAAACCTCGTAAGCTAAAAAATGACGTTTAAATATCAAAATGTCAATGAATAGGCATGTTCAAAAAAATAAAGTCTCAGAGATATTGCTCCGTCAAAAAATGAGCAAATGAATCCAAAATTTTGTCCTCAGTAATTTTTTACTATAATTTTCTTTCTATAAAATTTTAAGTTTGAAAGTAAATTTTTCAAAACCTGTTGATTAAAATAACTTTATTTAAAATGAATGGGGGCCTGGTTTTACGAAAAGCTATAGGATTTTGATGCAGATGGTGCGGATATTTTTATTTGGTTCTTATTCTTTTTGAAGTTTTTTTGTTTTTTGAAAATTGCCCCTCCCACCTAAAAGGGGGGAAATAGACGCCCCTTCCTGTACTATTTTGCTCTTCGGTTGACCGAACCTATAACACACTATTAATGCATATTATGCAAAAGATCAGTTATTTGTTATTATACTGTTTATTGTACTTATTTTGTTATAGAGTTATCTTGAAACCGCTATATCGATCTAATAGTCGAATACTATTCCCTTTGGGGAATAGTGAAAAATAGAAATGTAAGAAACAACCAGTTCCGAACGAATGTGTTTTATTGAATGAATATTATAAATTTGGAAAAAACTTAAAATATAAACCGTTGAACAAAAGCTTAATTGATTACACAAGTAAATTTATAAAGCTGTACCTATAGCCATCCGAAAAACAAATATATTTGATAGAAAAGTTTGCTTTTGTAGCGAGGATAACATTTTAACAGGTTATTTTTAAAACTATGATCTAAATTTTTATTTTTTTAAATTAAAACAAAAAGATTTTTAATTATTTTTGTATCTTTAATTATTAAAACAAAATTATTATTATACAAAAATACTAATGCAAAATTTTGAAAAAAAAAAATAATTTCCCAATTTATCATTTTTTTTTTCAAAATTTTGAGTTTGAAAATTAAATTTTTAAAAAGCTAGGAATCAAACTATAAGCTTTTGAACCAAATATATTAAGATGTTTGGTTTTCTGCCTTCCCATAGTTCAAACGGAGTGGAAGGGATCGAACTGGATACTAACATAATATTTTGTAAATAATTCGCTGTCATAAGTGCTTCTCCTCAAACTATATTTGACAATTTCGCTTCAGCGAGAGAGGAAATCTTTTCTTGTTGTGAAAAATAAAACTTTTTGATGCGTTCTTCTGGACCTCCAGATGACTTCAAAGCTCAATTATTTGGTGAAGATTGGTGTGATTGTCGCTGGAAGTCATCAATCAAGCTAGCTTCGACAACCGTAAGTGTCAACTCCTCAACGAGTTTCCAAGGCCGTCACCAAAGTATCGAAAGAAGACGGAAGACTGCTTAGTAACATAGCCACGAGCAACGCTCAGAAAATTGCTCACCTACAGCTTCCAATTTTTCGAACAACAACCTCATTTCCATAATGTGCTCTGAAATGGTGCAATCCATGGAAAATTTCATTCCACAAATTCTCCTCATAAGACGTACGCTTCTTCCCAACGTATCTTTTTCATGATGACTGCGCAATGCTTCCCAGGACTCGTGTACTGATTTGGATTTTTAGGATCAGCATGAGTTGACTATCTTCCAAGGAAATCCAATGATCATAGTCGTCGCATCATTGAGTTTCTTACCAGCAGCATCTGGGACTTGCTGTGTTGACTCAAAAACGCATTCCCATACTCCTTGCTTCTTCAATATAAGTTCAAGCTTATATTTCCAATTTCCATAAGTGGTAATTTTCTGAATAAAGCTTCGTAAATGATGTCTTCAGAAAATCCATTCTGCTCTGGGCCCATTACCTCTCGCAGTGAAAAATGGAAATGTAAGAAACAACCAGTTCCGAACGAATGTGTTTTATAGAATGAATATTACAAATTTGGAAAAAACTTAAAATATAAACATTTGAACAAAAGCTTAATTGATTACCAATGAAAATGAAATAATTTCATGATGTTTTTCGATTCAATTTACTTTTTAATAGTTCAAAACTATTTAGGAAGGTTAGGGTGATCAACAAAACACTTTTCTTGAAATTCAACCGGGACCGGGCTAAATTACGAAGGTCAGATTGAAACCAAAAAATTAAGACCAAAAAATTCAAAATCGAACACCATTTAGAGGTCGCTGCCTGCGTTTTTTTCAATAATTTTGCTTGAAAATCGGAATTTTTCTCAAATGTTAAAAGCTGCATAACTTTTCGAGTTTTGGTATTAATATTCATAATTTTATGTAATTTCTGAATATTTAGTTTGAAAATTAATTTTTTAAATACTTTTTTTATAGCTTTTTGTTTATAAGTAAAATAAAAGCGTCTACAGAAAAATACCGCAAGGGATCTGGGACTTGGTGTTGACTTTAAATTACGTCTTGTTAAACCGAAAACGCATTTCAATGACCAATAATCTGCCCCAAAGTTAATTTCTCGCTTAAACATATTCAAACAATATTTTCAAAAAAACACTGTAACCGTAATGTAGAAAAACTCATATCATATTGTACAGGGTGCATTTTAAAAAAATTATTTTCTTTAGAATTTCATAACCTGTAATATTTTAATACTAAATTCTAACGGTTTTTGAGTTATCACATTATCACACAAAATTGACTTTGATTTAATTTTTGGGTCACCCTGTCCAATACTGATTTTTATTTTATACTATATTTTTTATTAATACTGCTTAATAGTTAGACTAACATTTTATGAAGAAATATTTTTTATGACCTTCATCTGTAGCTACGTTATCCCTAAATGGTGGTCAAAATTAATGTGTACTTGAAACGTTTGAAACAACACCCTGTATAAATATTTTTCTACTCAATAACATTTTTAGCATTTGAAAGCTTGAAAGCTTTTAAACTTTGAGAAAAATTCCGATTTTCAAAGATTTTCAAGCAAAATTATTGAAAAAACGCTGGTAGCGACCTCTAAATGGTGTTTGGTTTCAATCTAAGCTTCATTATTTCGCCCGGTCCCAGTTGAATTTCGAGAAAGGTGTTTTTTTGATTCACCTTAAGGAAGATACATAATTACTACAGCGATTATAGAATGCGAAATTTTTCTCAACCAAATTTTAACCAGCTGCGTATTAATCGAATGTATTTCTATCATAGCTAAATTGTATGTACGTAATCAATGTATTTTATACTGGAGATAAAATAAAATTTATTTTAAATATAACTACTAGAAAAGTAAAAAGTTAAGATAAAAAAAGAACAAAGTTAATTAATTCATTCTTCAACAATTTCAACTAATTACAATGACACTAAAACCCTTTTATCTCAAAAGTGGAACTTAATTTTTCGCCTTTTGTTGGTAGTTCATTATAGCATATAATTGAAAAATGAATCATTGAAGCGAGCACCTTCTATTCCCATCTCTCCTTATCATAAAAAAATAATGAAAAACATGGTTTATCTATTTTATACAGATGCTTTTTACGTGTTGCTTGTGTAACAATTTTTGTTCCTATATTAGCAAAGCTAATATCAGTGACACTTTGTAGTCGCCGATAGACAAGATATGCCATAATTATAGTGACCATATTTTCGAAAAAATCTTGCATTATAGGAAAATATGCTTGGTTAGACCACAGATTGTTGTCTATTATAAATAACTTAAAATAGATACAAATTAATAAAAAAACACAACGGTATAGGGTGTTTCTTTCCAATTACGCTAAGCCCGCTGGAGATTAGTTGTTGTAGCCAAGGCCGTAGCCAGACAATTTTTTCTTAATTTTTTTTAATTCACCAATTAGTAATCAAAACTATTAGCCGAAATTCAACAATATCATACAAAATTTTTTTTAAACATTTGGATATGTAGGTTTATGCATATACATAATGTATATATATAATATATATATATCATGCAGTTCCGTTGAATAGGTATAGGAATCGCATTTTAAGCTGACTTAAGATATCATCTAAAAGAGGAATCATTAAAATTATCCTAAAATAGGTTTCAGGATCTGTTTTGCTAACGTTTTGCCTATGCTGCTGCCTTGGTACTATTCGTGGAATTTTCAGTTTCTCATCTGCAACATTTAGTAAGTTTTGTGCAGTCTCAAAAACTACTTTGAATTCCATGATGATATTTTCTCGAATTCCTTGGAACGCGTTTGATATTAATTCCACATGCTCCAGTCCAGATACTAAGTCGGATGAAGAGGATTGTAAGATCTTCAAAGTGGCAATGTATACGTAAACAAAACGCTCAAACAATACAAACTTACTGCAAAATCATTAGCTAAAATAGATCTTAAAAAGCAGCTTGAAGTTGGAGATCCCTTATCCATACACAACTCTTCCAAAGCATTAATTATCGCTTTAAAAACTTTCTTAAATCTGATCAACCCATCATGGCTTTCCACCCAGCGAATTTCACACATTGCAGTTAAATTTTTCAGTTATTTTGCGGTTAATTCTGTTTAATGAATTCCTGCAACAAATGTGTGTGCTTGCCGATAATAAAAAAAAATGTCAATAGTATTGCGAATAGGCTGAATATGGCAGGAATGCCCCCTGGCTAAGGCCAGATTTAAAGAGTGTGCGCTACAATGCACATTAGGGTGGAGCGTCAAATTTTTTTTCCGATTTAGCTATTCGAATAGCACTAAAAAGTTGCGTAGTTACGTAAGCTATCCGTAAAAAATAAAAAAAAAATAAAAATTGTTTTTCTTAGCCCTCTACCACAGGTCAAAGTTTTGCAAAATTGGAAAAAAAAACGTCATAAATTTTTTTGCTTTATTCTGTATTTCCGAAAGTATAAATCCTACAAAATAATATTTGTAGTAAAAAGAAAGATAATTAAATTTCCTATAAAAAATGTACAAAAACTTATATTGTATGATTAGCCGTTCTCGAGATATATGTTAAAAGGCGCTACATAAATACAAATTTTTCATATATTTCCGCTATGGAAATCTTTTTTAGCTGGAGCGAGTCACAAGTTACATCAACCCCTTTGTTGGATAGAACTAGCGATCAGGATTTGGAAGAATTTATAAAAAAAAAATCTCTTATTGGCATGTTATTTTCGGACTTCCTTTGTCACACTCAAGCTGTTGAGCGCTGTGTGAAGATGGTGACCGAAGCTTCAATAACAGTAGCTGGTGAAAAGGCCAGAGACGGGCTAATAAAAAATAAGATATATTCTCGAAATATATTGCCATTTTTCCACAAAAAAAAAAATTACAACTTGAAAAATAAAAAGTTTAATTGGGTTAGTTTCTGAATGGCGTATTTTGAATTTTTAAGTTTTTATTTTCAAGTTTGTGTTAGTTTATTTGTCTAAATAAAGTTAATATATTATAATTTGTGTTTTCTTTTTTCATGAATTATCATATAATTTATTTCTAAATTGTGAAATAATTTTAACGTTTCCTAAAAAAAAAATTTTTTGTTCCAAAAAGTCGAAACTTTGAGCTAAGGTAGAGGGCTAAAGACTTAATCCAAACTTTTTTTTTTTAATGTCAAATTATCCTACTCATCGAAACGCAAAAAAATGGAGGTATTCGAAATTGTTACAACAACTTTTATTTTTCTCCATACATCGACGCTCCACCCTAATGCACATATAAGACTTCTGGATGAGACTCGCGTATTCCAGCTTGTACTCCATTAAAACTGCCACTGATAGCAGAAGCACCATTGTACCCTTGTCCAATCAAATTGCTGCAATTTATGCCCATGGTTTGAAGTGCAGAGAGAATTGTTCTGGCTAAATATACATGAATAAATGTCAAAAAGTCTTCACGTAAGATCTTTAAAATCGATGTATCGAACACAAATTGACATCTGCTCCTTACGTGAAATGTCAGTAGTTTCATCAGCTAGAACAGCGAAACACTGCAGAATTTATTGCTTGAACTATTTTTGTCTGAACGATTTCCCCACATACAGCGATTAATTAGTTTTGAATAGTTAGGCTGAAAACATACTGGAGCGGCGATGCGAGAGGTGAGCAGAGCGTTAAAAACAAACACATGCTTTCTTATGAGAACTGACACCTTGTTGCTAGAAGCCTCAGTATGAGAGCTCTCATAAGAACACATTTGTTTGTTTTCGTCGCTCTGCTCACTTCTCGTATCTCCGCTCTGCTCGCAGCTCCAGTATGTTTTCAGCCTTGGGCTGAAGCGTTCAACGACAAACTTTCAGAATTTTTTTTAAAGATTTGCATCACCACAGTGGTGTGATGACAACTGTGTCCACACTTGTATAATGTGCATAGGCCGCTTTAGATAAACCGTCAAACATCAAAACCCTGTGATCCCCCCCCTGGCTATGGCCTTGGTTGTTGCAATTCACATGGAAATTATTTAGCAATAAATGGTTTGTTTTATTCATCCACATTCCTTTCGGACTTGAAAAAAAACACGCCTACTAGGTATACTTCAAAATTTAGATCGTGTTTGTTTAATTAAAAATTCAAAATAAAACTAAAGGGTGATTTTTTAGCTGGTTTGGTTTTGGCAACACTGGTTTTGACAGCTGACGTGTGTTTAGTACCTTGTGTCACTGTCAAACAGCTTCAGTTTGGTTTGCAATTTAACCATGGATCGTCTTACAAATGAACAACGCTTGCAAATTATTGAATTTTACTATCAAAATTCGTGCTCGGTTCGAAATGTTCATCGCGCGAAAAATTGTGTTCAGCGATGAGGCTCATTTTTGGTTGAATGGGTACGTAAATAAGCACAATTGCCGCATTTGGAGTGAAGATCAGCCAGAAGCATTGCAACAGCTACCAATGCATCCCGAAAAAGCCACTGTTTGGTGCGGTTTATGGGCCGGCGGCATTATTGGGCCATATTTCTTCAAAGATGATGCGAATCGCAGCGTTACTGTCAATGGTGAACGCTACCGAGCGATGATAACAAACTTTTTTTTGCCCGAAATGGAAGTTCTTGACTTGCATGATATGTGGTTTCAACAAGACGGTGCCACATGCCACACAGCACGCGAAACAATGGCGCAATTGCGAGGCGAGTTTGGTGAACAGTTAATTTCACGTTTCGGGCCGGTCAATTGGCCGCCTAGATCGTGCGATTTGACACCATTAGACTATTTTTTGTGGGGGTATGTCAAGGCTAATGTCTATAGGGACAAGCCCGCTTCGATTGACGCACTGAAAGCCAACATCCATGCATTCATTCGTGAGATACCGGCCGATATGTGTGAAAGAGTATGCCAAAATTGGACTCAGCGGGTGGGCTACCTGAGACGCAGCCGCGGTCAACATTTGCATGAAATTATCTTTAAACATTAAATTGCAAGGTTCAAACTATCGATTCAAATAAATATTTCATTCATTTTTTCGAATTTTTTGTGTTTTTTTTTTTTTTAAAGTTCTAAACCTCTTAAAAAATCACCCGTTATTAATAATAAAGAGCTAAAAATTGTTCCATTTACTTTTGTTAATAACTTAAATTTTTTTTATTTTCATCGTCTTCGTTGCAGCCCCATTAAACAATGTCTGATGATGGAAGATAGTGTGTTTTTTGTCTCAAGACTCTCAAGTTAAAACCAAACAGTCAAGAATTTCAAGAATTTTGTTGCGGCAGTAGTTGTGGAAAAATGTACCGCGAAGTAAAATAAATGTATTAATGTGTCAAATAACATTGTTAAATATACACATGTGCAGTTGACGTATCCAAGAAAACTTTCTGGTAATGGACGTATATATATGGACTGCTCTTCTAATGTCAGTTTCATACAAAATAAGCAATAAAATGTCGCTAAAATAAGAGATCGCGATGCTAGCTCTTCCCACGCCACTTCAGGAAAAAAATTGAACTTTAAACATTTTGACATAGAAGCCCGCGACATCTGTTTTTAAAAATTCAAAAAGTCGTATTTACCGATAAACCATAACTGACATTTTTAAATTTCCTGCATAGAAATGTGCGACATCTATGGTATTTTGCCTCTTATTTTTTTTTAGTGTTGGTTTGGAGGTTGGATATTCAAAATGAAACATTTCACCAAAAATAATATAATTGGCCGCGTTCGAATGAAAGGCCGATAGGATATCTAATGTCGAATTCCTTTTAACAAAAGAATCGAATTTGTTCTAAAACGATTTTTTTCTGAACAATTCGAATTTTTTCTATCAAAACAAATTTTGCTTAGTGCCTGTTTACATAGGCATTTTACTGAAGGGCGCATCCAGTGAGTCAGGTAGATTTTATGTGCGTTAAAGCGAGAATGGTAGGTTCCACCCGAAATTCACCGATGCGCCAGATTCAAGTAATATTCTCGGGTGAAACATGAAAGACTTTTTTTTTGTGTGAGTGAGATATTCATGAATTTTAAGGTTGTGGGATAGGGAAAAGTAGATTGAACTGAAAGGGTTTTTTCTTTGAGTGTAGACACGCTTTCATTAAACGACGTTCAGTAAAATTCCACTAATATAGCAAGATTCAAGAAAGATTTTACACCGATTTGCACACACTAGCAAGATTTGAAATTTATAAAATGTCGTAATATAATAATAATAATGAGTTTCTGGTATACAAAGATGATGAGCATCAGATAGGTATGTTCAAAAAATCCAGGGTCTAGTACAGATCGAAAATATTTTATTTCTTTTGTTTTGAATTAATTGATCGATTTGAGTTTATGTCGTTGTGTGATATGTTTATTAAATGAAAATATAAAAATATATACACACAGGGTGTTTTCAGTTTAACGGTTTAAACTGAAATTGGTGATAGGCCAGGCCATGACCCCTCCGAATTTTGTAACTTATCCATTCCGAATCACAACGGTTTTCGATTAACGACTGTTTTTTGAAATATCAAAATCCCCAAATTTGAACTAGGTTTTTGGTCACCCTGTCCATAATTTATTTTTGTATTTTTTTAATTTTTGCACTCGAATATTCTATGATAGTAGCTGCATTTTATTACATGATCTGATCTGGATCAGATCCTCATAACAAAACAAACAGGATCACAGTGACAGCCAGTGGTATATAACCATTCCTTTTATACCATAATAATAATAAAAATGTACTAAGTAGTTTTTGGATTTTGAAATATATCCAGATAAAAAGCAGGATTACATGTAGTTTTTGTATTTACGTGTTAAAATTTGAATCGGATGATATCATGTAGATAATAAAAAGCAGCTAGAAAGACCAAATTCTTGCATTCAAATATTTTTGATATCCTGCACCATTTTGCTTGTACAAGTGCAGGTGCAGTTCAAAAATATAAACAAAACTGCCTAAAAATAAACATTTATCTAAATGAAGAAAATAAAAGGTTCTTATATAATTTTTTTTAGCCAATTTAACAAAAAAAAACTTCTATATATCAAACAAAACTTACTGTATATTCAATGAATTATTTTATATACATAGGTTTGCTGATAACATCACACAATATGTATGTATTTATCGTTATAAATAAACTATTAAATATGTTTCCCAAAGTGTTCCTGGCGCAAGATTTTAAACAGCCTGATTTTAAGGTATTAGCATTATACTAATTAACAATTTTCCAACTTTATAGCTCTTTACTAAAATGTTACTATAGTTTTAAATATTTTTAACATAATATCATGATAAACCTATTTTTATATAATAAACTCCAGCTTAACACGCCTGAAACAGTTCATGCAAAAAGTAATCAAACATACCATAAAATAGACATTTGTTTATATTAACTTAAAAAAATATAACGATACTAAATTGTTTTAAATTCGGAAAATCCTGTTTTTAACCTACCATATGGTAAACTAACTTAACTAAAAATGCATTGGTCAGGGAAAACGTTAAAATTGGTCAGGAAAGTCAGGGAAATTTATTTTGAAAAATAGTGGCAACTATGATCTAATTAATGAAGACTATGTCGTTGGTTCTTTGTAATAATTAAAAGATCTGTACCAATTTCAATCCATATGTCAGCTTTTCCTAAACTGAATAGCATCAAACTGACGGATGGTCACCGTATTCAATCGAACGTGTGTACATATTACATACTTTAAATCATTTTTTTCATGTACCAACCCAGCCCATTGTTAGTTGAATGAAACTCCAAAAATATCATTTGTAAAGTAGCATTGTTTGCAATTGATAAGGAAATGTGTTCTGGAATTATTAAAACCGTCACTTCCATCTCATTAAAAACCCCATTGATTTTGATATAGTTATACTATAAGGGGTGTAGCCGTGTAGGTACGCGTGAAAATATAAATTAAGTTGTCAGGCACATAATATGTAAGCCGATGTGGTTGTTCTAGTTTATGTATATCAAAGGGCACGGTAGTGCCCAGCCAAGTTCTGGCACTACATCCTTTTTAAAGGAACAAAGTCAGGCGATTTTCGACCCCCCTCTAACCAGTACCAATAAATTCAGGAACTTCAAATTCGGAATATTTCGCAAGCTAGCCAAGCACAGGCGCCTCACCAAATTTCAAACCCGTAGCATAAATTGTTCCCGAGATAAAATCGCAAAAAACGTAACTGACTCACTCACTCACTCACTGACAGTCATCAAAATTATGGAGCACTTCCGGACACCGCAGAATTTTCTAATTTCGCACAGGGATAGATCTTGTGGTGCATACAAATTAAAAAATCGAATATCTGAGGATTTCGATTCAGGGGGCTTGGTATCCGCCTACTTTCTCAGAAATGCGACAAATTAAATGGAGCACTATCGATTGATGTAGAATGATAAAATTTGGTAGGGTTTGAAGTGCATGCAAATTGCAAAGGCAAAAATATAATATTTGGGGTATTTCGTTCAGGGGGCGTGTTATCCGCCTACTTTCTCAGAATTGCGATCAATTGAATGGAGCACTTGCAATTGCTATAGAATGATGAAATTTGGGAGAGCGGTAGGGCTTGAAGTGCATGCAAAAGAAAACATATAAAATTGTAGGTTTTTCATTAAAGAATTGGTATCAATTATATATGGAGCACTTCTGATTCCTGTAGAATGATGAAATTTAATAGAGCAGTGGGGCTTTAAATGCATACAGGGGACAAAATAGAATAATTGAAAATAACGCCCAAATAATAATAAAATTCAGTATACACATTTACAATATGGATTTTTGAAAAATAAAACGGGGTATAAACAGTGAGGTATGCAACCCCTGCTTGGGCACATTATATTTGGGGTAGGAGCGAGGCTGGGTATATGCAGTTTTTTTAGATCCATATTCTTTACATGCATAAAGAGACTTTGCATACATCATAACCTCGCACCTGCAACAAAACCCAAAAAGGTGCCCAAGCAGGGGGGTTGCAGGGGGCAGCATTCCCCCCCATACATACCTTACTGTTTATACGCCGTTTTAATTTTCAAAAAATCCATACTGTAAATGTTAGTAAGTACATACTGAGTTTTATTTTTATGCCCCCCATACTACCTCATTGTTTATGCTGCTCTATTTTAACTTAAATCAATGAAATTTCACTTCGGAAATATCGCCCAAAATTGAGGAAATAACGCCCAATTTTTTACAAAAACAATTTACATTGAAAATATTTGGGCGATATTTCCAACTAAAGATTTAGAAAAATATAAATTTGGGCGATATTTCCAATTTTTTTTTTTTGGCGATAAATTTTGGGTGTGAATTCGGAGTGAATTCTGCTAAATGGCTCTTAAGAAAAAGCTAACTAAGATCAAATCATTTCTTTGAATTCTTGTTTAAGTTAATATTAATACAACAATTTGTGTACATAATATCTATACATATTTATATGCGAAATACATTTAAAATTTGATTTTTTTCTAAGAACTTAAAACAGGTAATCTTTTTAGTTTAACATTCACAATGTAATTGACAAAGATTGAATCTATTTTTGGTGACCTCAACTAGAAATACTAGACTTCCATTTAAGAGTTACATTAAGCTTTAAAGGCAATAAACACATTGCAACATCATTCGCCGGTAATACTATACACCGTCATCCTAGCCAGACAGACCTTATAAATTTTCTAGTCCTTTTGTGGCTTATATTCTTTAGACGATATTTATAGCATTCAACGTACATATCTATACTTTCTACATACGGGATGAAGGAATAAACATTTTTTTACTCTAAAAGCCAAAATCGATTCGGTTGGTGCCCTACTCATAGAGAGAGTATAGAGACGACAATATTTTATTTCATTTTGCTCCATTTCATTGTGGGCATTGTGTAATAGATTGTATAATACTTCCTGTTTGTGTTTTATGGATCAAATTGATGGGATAGGTTCCAAGTTTCAGCAAATAGTTGGGGATACCATTATTCGAGGGTATATAGTTGTACTATGGCCCTCCTGCGTAGATTTGATGGCACCACATGAGTCCTTTATGTTTACTTGCTGTGTTTGGTTTGCTGGTTTGATGAGTACAAACTCATCGTCATCATTTTTGGTGTCGATCTAATGGAGAGATATTTTTTTGTGACGACAAAGGCGAAAAAAAACTGAAAGTACCTACCATCTATTTTTAATTTAATTGAAAGTGACATTTGCTAAGTGACTTTTTGGGGGTGGTGATATTTTAAGAGTATTTTTGTTTTCTGTTCTTATTTTCTTTATATGAATAGATTAATTATATTCATTGAGTTCTCAGGAGTAAAACAATAATTTTTCAAGGAATAAGTGATAATTAGCACAAAATCTTATTATTTTTTTTTTTTTTTTTATTTTTTTTTTTTTATTAATGACTTTTATTAACCAATTTTTTCTTCTTACAAATAGTTTAACAATTCATTTTATAGCGTGACTTGCGCCGTCTGCTAGAGTGACAACTTTTGTTAAAAAAAAATAAATTAATTTATAGATACACTAAAACACCTGTAGGCTGTATGCACGATAGTATTATATTCTAAAACATTTCCAGTCGAATTTATAAACGCATTATAGCGAGTGCATAAACCTATACACTTCTTATAATGCCTCTAAACACGAAAATCGTTTTTATAAAACTTTGCAACGTTGAATAGTGGCATTATAAGCTGAACGCGTTTGAGGGTTGAATAGTGTCTGTATAGGGATATTTTAGTATCGAAATGTCACTTTGACTCACACACAACAATATAATACATAGATATTAGGGTAGCGCTTATTTTGGCAATGTTTGAATTTCTTTTTTATCCTCCCCTAAAAATGATTATTATGTACCTGTACAATGTACATACAAACACGTAATGTATTTTTTTTTGGAGGGGCTAGCTTAGTAACACCGAAAAATAATTATACGGATTGAATCCCAGCCTTTTTTCACCTTAAAAGTAAAAAATAGAAATGTTTTTTTATTGGATACTACCTCTTCGAGGAATTAAATTTTTGCATTCTTAATAGAACTTCAAATTGATGCCAAATTACTTAAAATGTGTCAAATTTGGAAATTTTTTACCACTTTTAGGAAAGGACTTAGAATAATTTTAGACATTGTGATCAAAAGAGCCACCCTAATAGATATATTTTCTTTTCAATAAAAACACCACCGTGTAGAGGAAGCAAACACAAATCTTCTAATGAATCAATAAAAATGATTTTTTTATTCCAAAATATATTACTTTATTGACAAACAACACAAAAACCACATAAATAACAATAATATGAATAATAATATTAGGAAAAAATAAATGAATCCAATATGCTGCGCAACAGAATTGTTTTTTTTTTGTGAACAGCTGAGATTGGTTTGTCAGTTTGGGAAGTAAAACGTAATAGATTTCCTCTTTTTAGTACTTTATTTGACACAAGCGTATTATAACTATAAAGGGTCGGAAAATCTTTTATAAATAATAATTTATGTTGCGTTGAATAGTGGCTGCATAAATGCTTATGCATTACATAACTATTCAGCCGTTTAGAGGTGTTTAGCGAATTCTAATAAATAAGGCTGTTCATCTATAACGCTTTTTCTATATCTTGATGCCCAGCTAATATACTTATACAATTTCTTCCAATTTTCGCCATTTAATATGTTATACAATTCGTTGTTTGTGAGGTGATTTTTACCGTATACGTTCCTTCTTATCTCCATCAAGATAGGGCACCTTCCCAAGAAATGTAGCATGTCTTCTTTTTCCCTCAGGTTGCATAGCCCACAAGTTTCTGGGAGATCACTTCTATTTGGTATGAAGTTTAGATAAATTATCTCTGCTCTGGTTTTAAAGGCAGTTGTTATCAAAGCTGTTTGGTAAGCGGGACTAAAGTAATTATTGGTACACAGATTGTGGTTTAGCTGTGAATATATTACTCTTTGATTCGAGTTCCTTGCTTTTAATTCAAGATCACTTCGTTTCTTTGCATCGGCTGCGTTTATAAGATCATATAACTTAACTTCCCAAGTGTCCCAGCTGTAATCTTGGAGATCAAGTGAATGGTTGCAATGGTTGGCAATCCGCCAAGCGCTTCCACTCTGCCATCCAAGAGTTTTGCTTCCTTATTACATTCATACTGAATTTCTTTGGTAACCTATTGTCATCAAGCCTATAAGTGTTTTGAGAACATAGTTTACTTGCATTTTGAACGTTGCTATAAACAGGGGAGAAAGTCCAGTTTCTAAGAGTAGTATATGATTTGGTGTTGTACTAGGAAGCTTAAAACATCTCTTCAGAAAGTATCGCAGGAGTTGTTCAACCTCATCAAACTGTTTATGACCCCAGATTTGTGCAGAGTAGAACATTATTGCTTGTGATGTCGCTTGAAATACTCTATACTTCGTAACCGCGTCTACCACCTTATGTGACATAACACTCCTCCAGGTTTCGTTTAGTGCAGTTTTTGATTTCGCGAGCTTTACCGACATATGTTTGCTCATGTTCAAATTCCTTGTTATTATCATTCCTAAGTAGCTGTACTCATTTACAACCTCAATGTCCTCGTTTAGGAGCTTCCACTTTTCGCCTACGCAATTTCTACCTCCTGCTTGCCGAAAGATTATAACTTTAGATTTCGTTAGGTTAATCTGTAATCTCCATCTATCACAATAGTCAGCCAGCCTGTTGATCATCAATTGGAGCCCATTTGGTGTCTCTGCAAGTGCAACGATATTATCAGCAAACATAAGGTGGGTTACTCTCAACGTATCAGTCACATTTGCTCCTCCAATGGAGAAAACATCTTGGATGTCATCAATGTAGAGGGCAAACAGTAAAGGGCTTAGATTACAGCCTTGCCTCAGGCCAATTTCCACCTCGAAGTATTCCGATAGTTCGTTCCCATCGAAAATAGCTGAAGTTGTGTATATAGGCTTTCGATTATTTTACCAAATTTTATAGACATTCCTTTGTTATACAACTTAAGCATTAGAGCTCTTCTATCTATGGTATCGAAGGCTGCTCTAAAATCTATAAAAAACGCGTATAGTTTTCGTTTTTTGCCTATATAGAGTTCAGCAATATTGGTAAGAGTGCAAATTTGGTCTACCGTTGAATAATCTCTTCGGAATCCTGCCTGATTTTCACTTAAGAGGTTGTTACGTTGTACCCAGGTATAGAATCGATAGTACAAAATTTTAGTAAGTACCTTCATTGAAGTATTCAATAGTGAGATTCCTCTATAATTTGCAGGGTCGGTTTTATCTCCTTTTTTGTGAATCGGATTTAAGATGGCCTTGTTGTAAAATTCTGGAACGGATCCAGAGTCCAGAATGCAATTGAAAGCTTCTGCGAGTTGATCAATAAAAACACCGGTACTATATTTGTAGAATTCCATTGGGATACCATCTGAACCCGGTGCTTTATTGTTTTTCGACTCTTTCAATGCATATTCTATCTCAGAAGCTGTGAATCGAGCATTCAGTAATTCATTTTGTTGAGAAGGAGTGGCGAATTGAAATGAACTGGAGTGGTTTTCCTTTGCCATTTCTTGGAAGTAGCTGCTCAAATATTGAAGATCAATAGGTATTGTAATGGTTTGATAGGCTCTGTTGTTTAATTCTCGTACTAGCTTCCAGAATTCAGATGCATTTTTGCAATCGCATATACAGTTCGCGATGTTTTCGGAATATGCTCGACGCTTGGCTTTCCACATGTTTTTGTAATTTCTGTTTGATTGTACATACTTTAGCCTTAGAAAATCGTTGTGCGGGTTTTTACGTAGCATTCTCAACCAGACAAAAGATTTTTTTCTTGCTTCGGCCAGCTCCTCATCGAACCATTTTTCTCTAAACTTCAGACTTGTACTCTCTTTCGTTACCTTGCATGTACTGGGAATCGATTTTATAACTACCTCAATGAGCTCTTCTATCGTTAGTGAGTTGTTGCTGACCGTCAACTGAGATTGTAAATTTTGTGTCAATGCACTTTTGTATCTTTCAGCGAATGCTGGTTTCCATTTGTATTTACTTAACTCTGATGGCGGTGAACGTGAATGTGTATACAAATCACTTATTATTTCAATCGGTATAAGTGATCTGAGTATAATTGCGATTTCACTTTAAAGTCGTTAATCAAAGTACGCCACCTGCCCGAAATTATTTTCAAAACATAATGGTAAATTATGTTTTTTTTTCTTACATTTTACAAAGGTGTTGGACCTTGTTAAAACGATTTTGTTCTTATTGTTTTGTAAACATCAGGATTTCTATTTTTGAATTTAATGATCGATTGAATGATTTAGAGAAGAAATATTGATAAAATATGCATTTTTCTAAGACGTATAAAAAGCAGTTACGTCAGTTCGTGAGATGGGAGAACTTGTCATCAACATTCACGATACTTCTTGAAGCTACACTTTTTGTCAAAAATCAAACAACTGATTTGAATTTAAATTCAGCTCTGAGTTCTTACCCTGAGAAAAAAACTGGGTTTAGTAAGAGTCATTTAGAGCTCGCCCGAACACACATCGAACACAGTAAAAATAACCTAGGGCGAAAAAAAAAACGTTTACAGCGAGTTCATGGCGACCCAGTGCACCCCATCGAGCTTACATTGCACAAACCTAATGTTGTTTTTCAACTTTGTATGTATTTTAAAGAAAAGAAACAAGCGCGGGCTAGTATCCAAATTTTTAAGTTCCGATGTTTTTCAAGTTGGCGAACTGGTCCAGCCCCGTCCTCAGCTCTAATTTCAGTTACGTACGTCGCATTGTGTTTGTAAAATTGAATTTGTGTGTATTCAACATTCATTTCGATTATAGAATCCGCAATTCTCGATCCGCAGTGATTCGAAGTGCAGTGTTCTCTTTTCTTCTTACGCATTTGTCGTGAAAAGAAAAGAGAACACTCTACTTAGAATCACTGCGTATCCAGTACTGCGGATTCCATAATAGACATGATTATGACAGCAATTCCGAATTGGGTTCCAGTTGCAGCTGTTTCTACATTATTTAAAGGCAGTTATGGTGTAATTTTTCCAAATCCTAGAGAGATCTGGATGTAAAAAAACAACGACGTTGCATTTTAAAAAAATTATTCTTTTATGGCCAAGGTAATCTGGGTAACTTTGTGTTGTTATAATCCCAAAAACAACTCAAGGTATCTTGAAAATTTTGGGGTAACTATTGTTCGACTATCCTATTAAAAAGTGAATGCAAGTAATGAACCAGTTGATAAATTATCTAGTCTAACTAATTTTTCTTCACTTTAGAGCCTGAATGATAATCGGCTACAGATGGTATTCCCGCAAATCTCCTATCTTAATCCACAGATAAATATAGTATCAAAATGTACCATTTCAAAAGAGTAAATTTGATAACTATAGCTTAAATTTTGACAATTTCACGTATATAGTCTCAAAAATATAAATAGGCAACAAATCTTAGTCTAATTCCCTTACATCCCAAAAAGCTAATCACGCCACTGTTTCACTTAATGTTGATATGGTTGATATGGATACAACATAGATGTACCTACGTAAGAAAAACATTTCAATACTCCAGAGTCCCCGATGTCAAAAATAATGTAAAATTTATTGCAAAAATCTTGCATGAATAATTCTAAGTTTTATATTATTTTTATATATTATTATATGTGAAGTGAAGATGCCATTCACTAAAAATAAATTTCTCCATTCTATAAAATTTTATTTCGAGAAGTCAATTCCACAAGGTTTTACATTTTATATTCGTGTTTGTTTCGATTTAAATTTTAGACCTATACACAATTGTGAGATATCCATACACATACATACAAACACATCTACATAGTTTCTTCTCAAAAAGCATTTTAAGTTTTAATTGGAAACATTGGAAAAACTGATTTCTGATGTGGTAAAAGGTGAGAAAAAATCACACTTTAAAACAGTTAAAGAGAGCCCTTTAAAAAAAAAACACTTGTTGTGGAGGAGTTATTGTTCTTTAAACAGTAATTAAATTAAATTTGTGCAACTCTTTCGGCCTTAGTATTTGCAATGGCTGCTCAGCTGGAGATAAGGACGGAGACTTTACCTTCATTGGTCATCAAGGAAGTTCAACCATTGATTATGCGCTCGCTGGTGAAGATGGCTTGATTAAATTCCAGCCGAGAGGCCCAATTTTCGACCACTTTTTGCAGCAATTGGGGCCGTATGTCAGCAATAATGCGCCGAATATTCTCTTCCAAGGCGTCAATCGTCTCGGGCTTTTCTGCGTAGACAAGCGATTTCACATAACCCCGCAGAAAATATTCCAGCGTTGTTAAATCGCACGATCTTGGAGGCTACGCCACATTCCCACGACGCGAGATAATGCGCTCACCAAAAGTTTCCTTCAATAAATTGATTGTTTCGTTGGCTGTATGGCATGTAGCGCCGTCTTGTTGGAACCAAAGGTCGTCCACGTCAACATCCTCCAATTCAGGCACGAAAAAGACATTAACCCTGGCTCTATAGCGTTCCCCATTGACTGTTACATTATGGCCGACTTCATTTTTGAAAAAATATGGACCAATGATTCCCTCTGTCCATAGAGCACACCAAACAATGGCTTGTGGATTATGATCACTCCAAATACGACAGTTTAGCTTATTAACGTACCCATTCATCCAAAAGTGAGCTTCATCGCTGAACAAAATTTTCTTGTGAAAATCGGAATCGGTGGCCATTTCGTTTTGGTAATAGATTTGCAAACGTTGTTCAGGAGTAGGTCTATTCATTATCAAATGGCAAACCAATCTGAGCATAAATCAAGGGACAGCTGTCAAAAAGACAACTCCGATAAAAGTATTGCCAGATTGAAAACCATCACGACAAAAAAAAAACCTTTATTTCTGAATAGCACCTTATTCTAAATGTCACAATGACGTTTGGTTAATTTTACCAAATCATTTCCCACACAAATTTTGAAGTTCATTAACCAAACTGTAAGCTTTTACGCAAATTGTAAACTTATGCAAATTTTTACATCGTTACATGAATATTGAATACCCTTTTTTCTGATCGTACAAAAATGCAGTTATGTACAATAATAACATATAGCGACCTGTGGATGTTAACATATTTAAATTTCTTTTATTGGCGAAGCCCACCATATAAATACACATGCTATTACGTGAGTCAATTCAATAAATTACGACTGACGACAACATCATCAGATATTCTGAATTGGAAATTTCTTTTAACATTGTTTACATAAACATAACTTACATGCGTTGCATGACGTTTCTTGTTTTTCATGTTATAGTTGTTCAAAACTCAAATCGTATAACTACACGCTCTACAGTTCTATCAAAATGCAGTTGTAGTTCTATTAATGTTCTCAATAAATTTGATTTCCATTGGTTAAATGTAATCTTTACGTAATTACTAAATACACCAACTATACATATCTAGATTGTGCGTTGAATATTAGACTCCTTGAAACAGTTAATCATTTGTTGTATTATTTTAAAATAAACAGACGCTGGCTGTGATTATAAATAATCACATTAATTTATTTTTTTTGCCATCCCTCACGGATCAATATTTTAAATGCTCTTGTATTGGTTTTTCGTCGACTTTTTTTATGTTTATGTTTTGAGGTAATTTTTTTATATAATTTTGCATTAAATTATATAATCAGCTTAAAGCTAATTTTTTAAAATGATATGAGTATTAAAATCCGCTGTATAAATTGGAAATTTGGGTCAAAATTAGCTATATACAATAATTTGCTCCCATTATTTTTATGTTATGTAAATGCGGCCAGCTATAATTTCTAAAAGGGATGTCTTTGTTGTCACTTAGCCATTGGTACATATGAAAAGTCAGTGTTTCTCAAACTTGGTAAACTCATGACCCTCTTTATTTTCTGATAAAATTCATTATACATAATTTATCGACCATAATAATGAAAAAGAACAAAATTATAAAAATTACTTCTGTTAAGGTTGATCGATTGAATATAATTCAATTAATTGAATTATGTATACATGGAGCTGAGGTCACTTGAGCTTTTAATTGAATCATTTCATTGACCTTTTAAAATATGCAGCTGAACTTTTATCATAGGTGTATGTCCATTGTACATGTGGTTGAAAAACGAGAAGAATCGAATATCCTTAGCTAACTGCAGGAGAAGCTTTGTAATAATTGACCACGTTTTATTTTTTCGAATTAACGCATTCTCATTGATCGACTGAAACTTAATGAAAGATAATGGGGGTTTGTAGGCTGTAATATGGCCGAGAGGAGGGAACACACTATACTGACACGTCTCAAAACAACCACAAAATACGTAATTTTTTATTTTATACTGTTTTTAATTTAAGTGTTTTTTTTTCTGAGAAAATGTAAAATTTTAAGTTGTCGTTATAAAAAATAAAGTAAACCTTTGAATTCTCTTAAAAAAACAGTCAAAATATGCACATTTAACATAATTACAATTAAATCATTAACAAAAAAATGTTTGGTGGCGAGTAACAATAAAAATCAAGTGTGGCCAAGATTCCGTGCCGCTGAGTGTATTTAGATAATGACCTTCTGGAGGAAATCGTATTGTTGGACAGGTTCAATAAAAATCGCTTTACATATGGATTTTCATATTTCTGAATTTATGTCGTTGAACCCAAAAAAAATATGAAATTTCAGTGGAAAGTTATTGTGTCAAATTCCTGCATTTACCTATAGGATTTACATTTAATCGAAATAAAATAGAACTTTAATAAGGTACATTGGTATATTAAATATTGAGCGTGAGTATGTTGTTGTGAGGATGAAATTATATGTAACTAAATCAACAACAGGTTATATTATTTTCATTAAAAGTCTTTTTATTTATATGTATGGCCTACAAAATAATAGACAAAATTTCCAAACATCAATATAAAATAAACTAAAAAAACCAACCACCAACAAGACGAAAATTATAAAGTTCAGCTTTTATGTGCAGTGCTTCAGCTGATTTGGCACTTCCCCCACCACAAACAACTTTCATCTGAATTTTCAGATGGGAATTTCTTATCTGAAAATTCAGATAAATTATTTAATTATAAAAGTCACTAAAAGTTATCTAACTTTTTATGACAGCTGTTCAATCAAAAGCTCTAAAAATTCAGAATTCTGAAAATTCTGATGTAAAACGTAATGCATTGAACATATATCCATTCTTAGGTACTTTTGTTCATGTTCTTTTGTTTACTAGGGGGGCGCTTATATGGAAATAGTTGGGCAAACTATTCTATAGTACAGTAGGATTTTACACGAGTAGAATAACTGCCAATAAAAGCAGAAGTAGAATTCTACAGCCGACGGGTTTTTTTTAGGAATTACTACTTAACTATACATAAAATCCCCAAAAAAACACGGGTAATATCATTGAGACATACGAAAAATTTTGTCCAAAATTTAGTTAAAATCGCTGAGCAGAGGGAAATTTCCCTTATAAAATACAAATAATGGTTGATTCATTTAGAGGTATTTTTTTTTTTCTAAAGTAAATTGTCTGGCTTTATGGCTATACGTCAATTAACACGTTAAGATACTTATCTCGTGTTGTGTGTTATTGAATTGTATGTTGTGTCGTCGACTGTGCATACTAATCAAAAGTGCTCTGTTGCAAACTGTCATTTTAGCTTGGCTATTTAATTATTCTCTTCTCGCAATCACTGTCAATTCTCTTTCCTACTTTCAGAAAAATTTGTCTCCGAGTCCGACACAGCATTTTTTTGATATAAGAGTTAATATGATTTCGGTAAGTGCGTAGAATCACGTCAGCCTAATTGTTGTCTTGTTGTATCTAAACCAACGGTGCCTTTTAAGACATTATTATAGATAATACCCTTAAGACAATTATGCAGATCGCGCTAGATTTGAGCTTTCATACAAAATACTCTCCAAAACTTCGTAGCTCCAGCTAAAAAATCAATTTTTTGTTTCTAACCGTACATCGCTTATCTGTCAAAATAATATAATTGTTCGGCACATTAATTAACGAGCAAAATTTTGACAAATTCTGTAATTTTTGAATTATGTGTAAACATCGCTAATTGACTAAATGGGGGAATATGTGTACCTACAGCCCTATTCTGCTATATGATTCTATCGATTCTTTCGATACACTTAATTGATTCATTCAATTTGCTTTAAATTATTATTTATAAAATCTTTTGTCTTTCAAGTGGAAGTCTTAACCAATATTTATTTTTGAAATTCTCGAGAAAATCTAATTGTTTAAACTTTATTTTTATCGAAATTCATATGAAATTTGGAACAAACGTTTCACGCGAACGTTTAGCAGAATTGGGCTGATAATTTCTTCTCAAGAACAGCTGCTTTCTGTAACATATTCTCAACACACTCTTGTGTCAAAATTTATCTAGGGTTTAAGCAGAAGTTTGGAGAGAAAAGTGAGAGCTAAAATTCATCTAGGTATTGTGTAAAAGGCTTTAAACCATAATTTCACTGGCTGAGACTTCAGGGCTAGTTTTTTTTCCAAAAAGGAATTATTTTTTTAAGTTCTTTTGCATACGTATGTATGTAGTAAATTTTTTCCTTAATTTTCGAAAATAAAAAAAATTAGACTTAAAAGAGTTCAGAATATTATACATTTATATTTCAATATAAATTCAAAATATTAATTTAGGTTCAAATAGTTGAAGCTTTGTATAGGTATACATATTTTGTATATGCAATATGCACCTTTGAAACTAAAATTTCTGAATTTATTATTTTCTCATAAGTAAATATACATATGAACTTAATGTAGGTTAAAAATTGTGTCTGTTATTAATTTAGGTATATTTTTTTTTAAATAAAGGATTGTTTTTGTTTATTTTTATCACATTAACACTATTTTTACAACCATTTAAGTGAGACAAAATTAAACGGAATAAGGCAAGATTTATTCTTCAAGTGAGGCATAATTTTGCCTAAAGTGGTTGGCATCGCTGATCTACACCCAAATTGAGATATGTAGATTATGCGGTGGGTCTCATGAAATTTTTTATCTTCAAATTCCAGACTTCAATTAGATTAGACCATATTTGATTGTATTATTTACATTTATGGTAATTGAAATCAAGTTTGTTATAAACAACCTTTATAATAGTAATCCCATTTTCCAATTGTAATTGTTTTTGTTTCTTCAAAAGTTTAACTTATACGTGGCTGCAAAAACTTATTTAACTATATTGTGTACCTACTTGTTTATACGAGTAACACAGAAATCGTGCAATGAATACAATATTCTCAATATCAAGTTCTGCGCTCTCATGAATATGTCATCATTCAATATTATTTTGTTCGTTTGTTTTATTGTAGGTATATGCATTGTGCATATACTTATACAATACGTATGCGAGTGATTTCAGACATTTTGTCTTATCGGCTGCTATAAGCGAGCTTAAAAAATTAATAAAATAAGGACACTATAATATTATATACAACATTATACACATATCTATATATTTTTTGTTTTCATGAATGAAGGAATTAAAAACAATATTCTCTAAATTATGAGAATATTTTGATATATATATGTGTGTACCGTTTTATTTAAAAAAATATACAACAAGTAAGCCATTTCAGCTATATAAGAAAGACACAAATGTGACCCAGTCGTGCTCTTTATATTTTTCCACAAAACCAGTGCATGTACATACATGCCTTATACCTAAAGCAAGTTAATTAAACTGAATGACTTCGCGCACGTCAAACATATTTTTAAGATAAATGAGTAATTGAGGCTTAAGACTAATAAGAGCTTTTACCAACAATATTCCAAAAGTTTGATTGTCTATCATATAATTTATCTGAAACAAATTAAAAAAAAAAATAACACACTTTCATCACAGTAAAGCTCTTTTAGTGTAAGAATAATTTTCAGATTGGCACTTATATTATACGAGAATATTATCGCAAGATATTTTTATAATAATATTTATAGGTAGTTGATAAAAAATAAATTAGCAGAGATTCTAAAAAAAAATAATTAGGCTCAAAGTATGACTCTTATATGTATGACCGCATATGTGGTCAAAATATATACAACTGATAATAAAAAAAAACATATCAAACATTTTAACTATCAAAGAATACAAGATTACGCCACATTTGTTTTTTTTTTTCAATTTGGCGTTGTTTTGATCACGTGTAGTGACGTTACTGGAAACAAAAATAAATTGCTTTTCGTAAGTTATTTTAATTTGTTTTTAAAGTGAAATATCTTCTACAAATTTATTTTAAATGTTGTGTGCCATAAATTAAGTTTTTCTTTGAAATAATAACAGCAATAAAATATGAAGAAAATGAAACGTTGGGTAATCCTTGCTCGCACACAGGATTAAAATCGTTTAAGGTAGGAAGAGTAGGATTTGGAGTGGCATTTCAGAGACCTTGCTGAACTCAAAAATTCTTCAATTTCCATATAAACAATGTTTCACGTGACACTTTTCCATATGCCACACACGTCGTAATGGCCTCAATATGCTCTTAGCCTAACTAAGAACAACTTTGCCGAAACACCTTTTTTCTTTTAGGTTTGTCGAAAAGTCAAGTCACTTCCTCCTCTGTTAATTTTATCATTTTTAATCACACAACGTAAAAATAAATACAAAAAAAAAAATAAATGTATCCACATTCAACAATAAAAAAAACAACAATATTTTCACTAATTTCTAAACTAAGAGTACGTTGTTGTTTTTTTAATTTTATCGAACTCAAAGAGAAAAGTGTTAATTCATTTAACTTACACATTAACTCATAAAACACAAACAAATCACCCCCATGTCATTTACGCGCCCAATTTGAAAAGGCACAAACAACAAAAATTAACAAAATTTTACCAAACATTTTGGAAAATCTTTGCGAGGTAATATTTTCATTATCAAGTAGCAGCAGTTGTCAGCCAGTTAACTACAGCAGCAGCTCCCCTAGTTTTCTGAAGCTTTTTTGGCTCGTTGCCATTTCATGGCAATTTGAACGTCTAGATTTTCTATTAAGTTTTATTTTTTTTGTATGTATTTTGTTTATTATTTGCTTATTTATTAATTTTGTTGGAGTGTTCATTAATGAGAGATTTCTATTGCTTTTGGTACCTTTTTTGCCCAGCGTTAACTGACATTTTGTGTTCATGAGCTCATTAAATTTCAACCAAAACGTCATTTCATGGACGCCTATCTAATAAAATATACAGTAATATAGATATGTATTATGATATGAACTACCCATACTCACTATTAAATTTATCTATACACTTAAAAAAATTCCTTTGAAAGTTTATTCGAGTAAAAATACAAAAATAAAAGATTAACATTCATAATGCTTTATCTATTATTATTCGTTTTTTTAAGTGACTTAGCCGAAAGTGAAGTGAATTAGCATCTTTACAAGTAGGTACTGCAGATCGAAGCCAGTTTTTAAACAAAATTTCGTTTATTTACCACAACCTACCAAAAACTAACTTCAATTCAAAAATTATTTTCCATTATGACAAAAACAAACTATATTTAATTTTTCGTTCGTGCGTCTGTTTTTTTCCGTGCAAACGGTAATTTTAAGCTATAACCTTAACAAGTGGACCGATAATTTGGTACTATTTGTATGATTTTCTAGGGCGGAAATTCGAATGTTTAAGGTCGTCTTAAACGGGTAGCTGTTATACAAACTGTGTGTCCACTGTAGTTTGAGCTAGAACCTAAACGGATTTACTGATTTTCTTCAAATTGGTACAAAACATTATTTAATTCGAAAATAAATGTTCAATGGCTTGACCGATTTTGTTACAATTCTGTTCTATATAATATGTAGTTCAAACAATATTGTATTTAAAAATTTTGAAAATATTTATTTTAAACAAAATTAAAAAAAAACTTTTTTGTTGAAAATTGAATATGTACCCACAATTTAGTTATTGACTATAAAATCAAGTTTGTGCTATTTAGTTCTGCTGGGTTATTATATTTTTAATAGCGAAAAACAGTTATAACTGTGATAGATTGGATATTGGTCTAGTCTCGTCCATTTCTAAACTTCTTAATTTTTGTGTTGCAAAATATTATGATGTATTTACTCTTAGTGTATGAGTTTTGTACTGATTGTTGTTGTTTTTCTTTTTATTAACTTGGGAATTTTTTACGGTTTGAATTTTTTTAATAAATGTTCGTTTCGAATTATTTGTTTTCTATCTGGACACGCGATTAGATTATATGTAAGTGTGTTATGGACAAAACAAAAAAAAAAGTTTTGCCTTTCACAACAAGTTAATTAACTCATTAATAGAGCTATAAATCTTATAAATAATTTATTGAATAAAATGTTTATAAGATAAACAAAAAAAAAATATAGAAGAAATATATACCAACTCAGGTGCAAATTAAAGCGCAATTTATTACGTCTCATCATACACTCAATTCAGAAATAAGTTACCAAAATGATTATTCAGATAAATTGAGTAAACCACTTAATGTATTTAAAAAAAATTTACTTGGGTTACATTTAATTTTATGTGCTTAGTTTATTTTTGTTTAAAATTTTTCGCTTCAAAAACAGCCCTTACACAAATAGTACCTTTTTAAACAAAAATAAAATTACTAGTGTGTTGGTTAAATTTTAAATTTAAATATAACCTTTAATCGGTTGCAAGTGGAGAAAAATAATTCTTCATTTTTTTTTTATTTTAACTTTGATCTACTATAGTTGCTGTTAGCGCTTAATTTAATGTGCTATTTTTGACTATAAAGGGAAAGGTTGATTTGATTCGCATAAGATGCGATAAAAATTTGGGCATATAGATTGGCATCAGAGAGCAAAAATCATTTGACTCTCTTTCCATTTAGGGGAGGGGTCAATTTTTCTATAAAAAAAGTTTAGTTCCGTTATTTTTAATTTTCTCGAAAACTGTCTCATGTGTAATATTTCAGTTTCGACTTACGAGGTTTTGACAAATAGGCAACGATATTAAATTATCTGAAGGAATGAAGTCTGAACAAATTAGTTAATGTTTTATTATTATTATTTATTTTTTATAGATAGATTAAATTAAACAATATTTGAAGGTTAAATTTGTGTTTGATTTTTTTTAATTTTGAGTTGGCAAACACATGGACTATTAATGGATCCTTAACATAAATCGTTTAGCAGTTAATTTTCAGTTGATTACGTGGGCTAAATATGCCAAGAAAATTAAAAAAAAAAGACAAACAATTAATTAACAACAAACATCATGAATCTTTGATTGAAACATTATGCTATACTTTTATACGTATATATATACGCACATTAATTATAGAAAAACTGTATAAGTTCTCACCTTTCTTAATTAGCCATTTAGTGAATTGTTTCGTCTACATAAATAAAAATAATTTTGAACTCGAAATTTACACATTTGTCTGTTTTTGAAAATGTAAAGTAAAGTCAAACAATCAATATTGGTGGTGGCATGAGTGTAAGTGTGTGGGAGGAGAATTTATTTTTAATTTTGAAAGCATGCGGGCGAAAAGTTGACTTCCTTTAAGTGAGCATTTTACAGGCAAATCATTGTTTACATTTTTTTATTAAGAAATCATATAAAACAATTGCGGAAGTCAACTCATTTGGAAAGCGATAAAAATAGTTTTTTTTTAATTGTGTTTTTTTTCTATCTTTGGTATAAATAGAAGTAAAACGGTGAATATAAACATTCTTCCCACATAAGAGTTTGTAGAATTAAATGTTTACTTATTTGTTGGTATAGAAATCCAAAAAATGGTGTTTGTGTATGTAAAATATTGTTCTGCGAAAGTTTAACGAACGTATTGTTACTTAAGACCAAGTTTAGTTTAGGATAGGATGATTAAGAAAAAAATAACATTGACTACTACTACAACTAGATTTTTTTTTTGGAAAAAAAGACTTTTGCCTATAACTTGAAACAGAAAAGAGCAGGGCATGTACAGAGAAGGTGAAGAATCAGTAACTTCCTCGCCTAAACAGCTCCAGTAGAAATCGTTCGGAAGTCTCGTTTCGTATACTTAGTCAGTTGTCCGGTAATGTGCTTAACTGTCCTGAACACAATGGAGACGAAGCTGCAACTGAAAGCTGCAAGGGTTCACCATCTTTTAACTTTTCACGTACAACATTTTTGAAGTTTCAAATTGTATAAAGAAAAAAATTTGAGCTGGACAAAAATATTGAAGCTTTCAGTGCTTATTTGTTATTTGCGAAGAAAATTATATATTAAAAGAAAACATATCGGAAATAAAAAAGTGGATAATAACCCCCGGGATTGTTTTTTTTTTATATACACGAAAAACTACACAGCTGCATTTTGGGCACGTAAAAAAGCACGTACCACACTTTTTTACAGCTGTTCCAGCTCCAGTTCCAGATGCATCCATTCTGTTATGTTCAGGCAATAAGCATATTAAACCCTTACAGCCTTATTTATTAACTCGTTTTAGCGACGGAGTAAATTTACTCCGACTTTACAACGTCTCTAATCCTGAAAAACCTATTTATAAAAAAAATAAACGAGTATTAGAGGCGGAGTAAGCTAAAACTGGTACATAGTAGGAATAAAGCCGTAGTAAAGCCGTTTTAGTATCTAAATGTCAATTTGACATGACATTTAGAAACTAAAAAGAGTGTAGAAGAAATTTTTTTATTTGTTTGTTACTAATTGTAAGAAAAAAGGGATGTTTATTTTGCATTTATAATAGATTTAAATTCTTTAAACGCTAAGCAGTACAAAACTCGTTTTAATCCCATGGCACTGAGATGAAGATTTCCGCTCGAAGTACCGATTTTCGAAAGAAAATATGAAAAAAATTAATGGCCATAGTTCGGCTTTCCCTAAAGCGGCATATACACAGTTCAAAATCTCATCAAGCATGGGAGAGTGTATTAGTAAAATTGGCACACGTATACGTTGTGTGTATGCTTGAAGTAAAATCAAAACTTTTTGATTTTTGGTCAATCAAGTAGTCAAGATTGACGTAGTGTATATTTGTGATTGAATGCTTGATCATGCATGTGCTCATTTTCATATTGAACAGCGAAGAAGAAAATTCAAAATACTGGCAGCGGATAAAAATCCTCTCATGTCTTCTCATCTGAACAAGTACGTATAAATGAGTGATTGAAAACTCATGCTTGATGTGTGTATATTCAATGTGAAACTTGTTTTACTAACACACTCTTCCATGCTTGATGAGATTTTGATGTGTGTATATGCCGCTTAAGCGATGATGAAGTATCTATGAACATGAGCAAATATATTTGTTTTTATCTGTTGTAATCTGCAAATTATTTATTCATATACCTTTTGAGAATTATCCCAGTTTTCAGGCCGTCTTTGGGTTCATCTTGGATGCAGAAGACCTCATCCAAGGCGTCTTTGACCCCCATTTTCATGTCTAGGGCGCTCAGATCTTTTATTAAATATAATGATGCTATACTTTTCACCTGTGCTTTCAATGCACCATTACCGATAAAAGCCCCAACCATGGAATGCAAGACTTTCATATTTGCTTATGAAATGTTAAGATCTGTATGAAAATACCTTAAAATCTTGTTTCAACATAAGTTTGTATGAGTATACCTATATTTGCTCGATATGACAAATTAGGTAGGTACGTTGTTCTATTTCTTGCGATTTCGCCAGATTTACAATTTCCGACAATGTCTCTATGTGAAAAAGTTCCGCCTGGGACAATCTACAGTGATTGGGAAAACGGAGAGACTTAATGTCAGCATGTCTAAGTACAAAACTCCTACATCATTGTTTCACCCTTCGTTGGTTTAAAGATAGATCAATTAATCTTCCAGGAATGCAAAGTCCACCCAGTAAGATCTGGAAGAGATACTAACTTGAGAGTTTTCATTGAACTGGAATTGTGGGATGGTTTGGTCTGTGTTACTTGGAAAAGATCAAAATTAGTTCAGATTGATGAAGTTGGCAATGTCATTGTTGGTCCACTGTGAGGAAGCTTTAAGATGGATGGCTGTGCTTGCAGTCGTTTGTTTGCCGAGCGGTTCACAATACTAGCACACCATATGATAGAATCGGTCTAATTGTCAAAGTGTACAGCCAATAAGTTATGAAGAGTCGGAGTTTTGAAAATTTTATAAGTACCGTTTTTATTAGGGTAAATGATTTAATTTTGTATGAAAATAGATTCCAAATCACCTTATTTCCTATAAAAATTCACATTTCCAAATTCAATTTCGGTAAGAAATTACGTTCAAAGCTCACAAACATAGCCAAGTAGAGTCCAATTAAAATGTAAAAATTCTATTTATAATTAAAATATAAATCAAGAGAGAAAAAAAGCAATGAGAGCTCGCTAAAAATTATATCTCACACTATTATATTTCTCGGATTAAAATAGTTTTGTGTTACTCAAAATGTCTGTCACATACATTTTAATTTTAATGAAGTCACCTTTTAACTAACATACATATTTTAAGTGGTTTCCTCCTCCATTTAAAGAAAATTAAATTTTAAAAATCCGCGATATTTATCGCGTCTTCTGGTTGTTAAGTCGAAGGCAAAACGTCCTTCTTTTATTTATTTATACTTTGGTAGTCAAATTTTTCCGATTCCCATTTTTTTTGGTGGGTTACACAATATAGTTATCCTAAAATCCCCATGAAAAGAGCCACGATTTTAATTGCATCTGTCGAAATTGTTATCGGCCGCTTATATGTATGCGTCTTTCATATATGTACTTATTTGCACTCGTTTGAGATGGGTATGGTATGTTTCGCAAGAATTGTCTGGCAAACTAACGTTTGGGGGGGGTTCATTTCGCCATTTTTCGTTTGGCATTTTGTTTATGTTTATTTAGCATTTTGTTGTTTGGCATTCTATGTTTTGCAAATTACGTTTTGTCTTTTAAATGATTTGGCAAATCATCCTTCCGCATTTTTCATTTAGTTTTTTATTTGATTGGCTTTTCGAAGTTCGGCAATTTTTTATTTGGCATTTTGCTATTACGCTTTTTTTAAATGGTATTTTATTATTTCGCTTTTTTTATTTTCCATTTTGTTGTTTCGCTTTTTTTTATTTGGCAATCAATTGTTTTGCAATTTTTTGGTCTCGATTATGTCGATTAAATATATGTCTTCTAGTTCTTGAGAAAATTGAAAATTATTAAAACTATTTTGTATATGACATTTTTGTTTTTTTGCTTGCTTACATAAATACAGTACCTACTAGCACCCCAGCATTACGGCGTGTAAACAGTGAGGTATGTATGCAACCCCCCTGCTTGGCACACTATAGGATTCGGGGTAGGTGCGTGGTTGGGTCATGCAAAGTTCGAAATTAAGCACAAGGAATTTCGCATCAGATCATAAAAAGAACGGTAAATCAAAAAAAGTCAAAGCTTATGAATGTACAATCGACCAAACAACTATAAACGGCGAAATGATCTATCAGCGAAGTGATAAAACGGCTCGTTGAAATTTTGAGAAATAATGAAACGGCAAAACGTTATTCCGCGAATAAAAAACTTGGCCAATTAATAAACGGCTTAACAAAAAAAAAGCTAAACAATAAATTGCCAAATGAATTTTGCGAAATGATTGAAAATATTTTTAAGAAAAAGCGAAATGTAAAAACGCCAAATGTTATTTGCGTAATGATTGAAAAATATAATGAATAAAAAGCCAAACGTAAATTGCCAATTGTGGATTGCGAATTAAACAAAATATTTAACGATCAAAGCGAAACAAAGAAATGCCAAATGAATTTGGCCAAACAATGGTGACCCGTTTGAGATATATTTAAAGTGGTTTACCATAAGTTCAAATCATACCAAAAAAATAGAGTTTTCCGTGGCGTCTGTCGGGGGTTTTGCGGTGACCTAAACGTCTGTCATAACCGTATTTATAACCAGACTTTAGAGAGTTGTTGGCATTGGGTTGTTTGTAATGCATTTGAAGTGGTTTCCCAGTTCCCTCACTAAATCTATTTGCAGAAAAGTTCTACTTTTGATGCAATATTTCTCGGTAATACTGATAATAAAAAAACAACTGCCTACATATAAAAAAAATTTATGTATTGGAAAACCGTGATGCTCGCATTAGCTTGAATCTTAGGATTTATCGGTAAAACCAAGAGATTACCTTCGCACAAGGAAAATGTTAAGAAAATCATTCCGTTCCATTCATATAGTATTTAGTATTTATAAAGAAAAATATTTCAGTTTACAATAAGAGTACACTTTTAAGTCTGTGAAAAGTTAACAATCATAAGTTACGAAATTGTTTTTAAATGAGATAGATCGATAAATAATTTTAAAAAGAGAATGAACTTAAAGTAATAATATAATAAAAAAATATATATACCTGACGTTTGATTGGTAAATATAAGCACTTAATTAATAAACGCGAATTAGTAGCGAGTTACGTTTAAATTGTAGATTAAAGGCAAAATCACGAGAACAAACTTCAAATGCAAGGGTTTCAATCCTTAAAATGGTTTTGTATGTTGACATTGACGAGGCCACAAGGTCAATGCAACATTTCAATGAACTAAAACAAATTTTTACTTAATGAAGTAGAATTTATTACAGGCTTTTCAATAAATATATAAGATTCTTACTCCACGAACGTTTTATTTTTATTAATAGGAAATTTTAACTCGCAAGTTAATTCCTATTCCATGATTTAGTACACTCGTACATGTGCGCGCACTCTCATATAGATTTAATCCTATATACTACTCTAAATAGAAACCAAAGTATTTCGAAACTAAAAGTTGCATGTGCGCACCTATCCTTTAGCGTATTTTTTATTAATGTGTCTATAAGGGCATTCCATTGTGGAAGTATTGTTATAAAATCATTATAGTTTTTGCTCCTAAAAATATAGTAGGAAGGGTATTCATGCAATGATGTAAAACACTAAATAAGTTTACCATTTGGCATTTGGTTAAGTTTACGATTTGGTTAATGAACTGTCAAATTCTGTTTGAGAAATGATTTACACAATTTGGTTAAAATTCCTCAAGGATTTTGCTGCGGAAAATTAACCAAATATTTTTGATCAATTCAAGAAAATGTCATTGTGACTTTTGATATGATATATTATATATCTAAAAGAACTAAAAAAAACTCAGCCTGTATTCTGTATCTATCGCATAGAGATTGATCGGCGGTAAAAATTGTGAATTAAAACGTATTTAAAGAAAACAAAAAATTATAATAGGCTATATGAATAAAAAGAACATTTCAATTCCAAACTTGACAAAATAGCAAATAACAACCAGGCTCTGGAAGAAAGACAAAATTATTTAGAAGGAAAAACTAAATGGAAAAAACGTTAAAACGTAAAACAAAACTTAGTGATCTACAACATTAACGAAATAGAGATATATAACAATTCCTTACAAAAATGCATTTTGGACATTTTCAACAATATTTTGGAAGTCGAAATGCATTTTTTTGAGTTGGATTTTGTAAGAAGAATTAGGAAAAAAGGACAAAGATCGAGACCAATTTTAGTAGGTCTCACAAACCAAATAAAAAAGACGTTATAATGAGAAATAAATACAAACTTAAAAACTTTAAATACGCAATAATTTATATAAAAGACGATATTATGAAAGAAAATGTGAACTATACTATAAAAGAAAAAAACATTGCACCGAAACCAAAACATGACGGAAAACAATCTCCAAATAAATGAAATAAATTTTAACAACCCAAAAAAAGGACTCTAGAAAGCGAACTTCAAATAATCGATGACGATCTATCTACCTCAGGAAAGAAAAAACTTAAACAAAATAATGTTAATTCATCGTACGGAAAAACTCAAAAGACAGACATTTATCAATTTTACAAAAAAACAGCAAGACCAATTAAACAAAATGACCAATAGCAAACAAATAAAAATAATAATTTGACCATGCAAAAAAACTAAAACTATACGATCCATTACAAAGAAGTGACAACTTCCTCAAGCCGGTTAGCCACCGTGAGGAATTTAGGCTCAATCACCCCAACAAATTGGATGAACTCAAAGAATTTAATAAAACCTACCAAAACCACTAATAAAGATAATAAGGGAAATAATTTGAATATATGCACACTTAACACCAAAACTTTATCGACAGACGAACGACAACAAGAACTAAAGATTGTAATATGTAGGTAACTTAAACTGGGACATAATTGGCTTATCCGAAACAATATTATTTGGACAACAAATTTTGGAATTTGACAACGAAATCTTCTGCTACGTAGGAGAAACCAAAGGCTTAAGCTACGCGCAAACCGACGCGATGGCGGTGGCGATGGCGATAACAATGTGGATGCAGCACACGTAAATGAATGGAGGGGCACACATCGACGCGATATGTGGATTGCGTTCACGTTCCTCTGCTGCGTTGAGTTACGCGACTTTTCTTGAACGCAGCAAGCACCATTTTATCGCTATATCGCCTGAAGAAAAATGACAGTTTAAAAAATAAAATTTGAAAATGACTTCAAATACAGAAAGATTAATTGAAAAAATTCGGGAAAATTCAATTTTATATGATTTTTCAAATAAAGACTATAAAAATATAAAAAAAGGATAAGATATGGGATACCATCGCCGAATCCCTGGGGGAAAAAGACGACATTCTAAAATAGGTGTAAAAATGATGCCTGTCCGCCCGGAGTTCCGCAAACATTGTGTGAAACTCGCCGTTTGTTTCACGGGCCAGGTTTATTTCATGGGCCCATATTCTGCTGCTGAAATAGGTGATGGAATTAAAATAGGCAATTTCTCTTTGTTTATTATGATTTTACCTTTCCGCTACTTCTTCCTCATCTATGAGCAAAGCTAAAAGCAGAGCCTCTTCCATTTTCTTTTAAAAGATTATATTTTTTTATTAAACTTCAAAAATTAAACGTTTGACAACTTAGCCCGCTAGACAATATATCGCGTTGATGTGAGCAGGTTTTTGAACGCATCTTTATCGCGCGATAAAAGTTATCGCGATCGCCACCGCCATCGTGTCGGTTTGAGCATAGCTTTATATGGATTTGGCTTTCTAATAAAAAAAATATTTAAAAAATGATATATTGAACATTGGATTATTTAACAAAAGGATTTGTTCCATTACCTTGAAAATTCAGAATACCAAACTAACAATCCTTCAGATATATGCAACAACAGACAGAGAGATGATGAAATTGAAACATTTTATGACAAACTGGACAATGTATATTAGCAGACAAAAACTGAACTGATGTTTGTCATAGGTGACATTAATGCTAAGCTGGGAACTCGAAAAGATGGATGGTAAAATTTGGATATGGAAAAAGAAACAAAAAAGGTGAACCACTGTTAACGTGGCTACAAGAGATGAATATGACCTTCGCAAACAGGTTTTTCAAGAAAAGACAAAAAAAAAAATGGACATGGTTATCACCTGATGCACAAACAAAAAATGAGATTGACTTAATATTTACAAATAAAATAACTATATAAATAGAAACATGCAATCAATATATGACAAGCTTGAACACATTATAAAAACTGATGCTAAAAACACAATAAGATCCTACAAAGACAAAATATCACTTGATACAAAACTTCTCATCGAACAAAGGGAAAAACTAAGAAAGAACAGTAACAGGAAAAATTCAATTTAAAAATTTAAGGAAAACAATCAAGACGAAAAGAAAAAATGACGTTCAAAATTATAACGAAACAACTATTAAGGACATACTTAGGAACACAAAAGAACATAAAGATGACATTAACAATTATATACCGATCAGCCTGATATCGACAATATACAAATTATTTTCTAAGACCTTGTATAAAATAACGAAGAAATCACTCAATGACAAACAACCCAGGGAGCAAGCTGGATTCAGAAAAGGTTGTTCCACTTCTGATCATCTACAGACAATAAATCAGCTTCTAGAAAATCACAATGAATACAGAAAACCTCTTTATTTACTATTTATTGACTTCACTAAAGCCTTTGACACAGTGGAATATAAATGCATATGAACAGCACTAAGCAACCAAAACATTGACTCAATTTTTATAGAAACAATGAAAAACATATACAACAACAATACGGCTAAAATAAAAACAGATAAAATTGGAAGAGAGTTTGAAATAAAAAGAGGAGTTCGCCAAGATGACCCGCTATCTCCATCACTTTTCGCAGCAGTATAAGAAGATATTTTTGGACAACTGAAATGGAGAAATAGATATGGATTGACATCTGGGGACATAAACTAAATAATCTACGATTTGCAGACGACGTGGTTCTTCTGTCTAACTCACCAAATGATATACAAGCGATAATAAACGAACTTACTTCAGCTTGTAAACATTATGGACTATGCTTGAACTTAACGAAAACAAAGATCATGACAAACCATTTAAAACTAGACATACTTCTTAATGATGAAAAAAGCTTTTGTTGATGACTATATATATATCTAATATAAATCATTTTTGAATCAAGAAGAAAAAGAAATAAACTGACGAATAAGCAATGCCTGGAAGCAGTACTGGAGCATAAACAAATATAAGATTCAAAACTTAGTGATGACATTAAATTTACTTACTGGACTCCACAATTCTACCTATAATGACGTATGGGTTGGAAACGTTGGGACTGACATCAAACTTACTCGATGAACTAAGAATATGCCAAACAAAAATTGAAAGAAAATTACTAAACATAAGACAAAGGTGCAAAGAATAAGAAATGAGGATATAAGAACAAGGACGAAAATTGTCGACGTCGTACACAAAACAAAACTTTTAAAATGGAGCTGGGCTGGACACATACCAAGATTAGAGGACCAAAGATGGACGAAGCTAGTGACAAAATGGACACCCTTAAATAAGAAACGACCAAAAAAAAGAGAGAGTTTGGAAGACGACTTAAGACAGTTCAATCAAAACTGGAGATATATGGGCAGCAATGGGGGAGGCTTATGCCGGATGAAATCAGCATGAACGATTATTAATAATACTAATTTTACTGTTACTTCATAAATAGAAAAACAAGACTGTATTTTTGGGTTTATAAAGCTTAAAATAATAATAATATTATGAATAAACAAAAGTTAATGCTTTTACTTGCATTTGTTATGCTTTCCGAATTGTCATCGAAGTAAAAGGAACCATATCTTCTTTTCACTCCTCTTTCACCAAATTTCAATTGAGTTGAGCTCGGGACCATTTTTTCTTCCAAAAGAAAAAAATCAACAAAAGTTGATTTCAGGAGTTAGTAGATATCCACCATTATAGGTGCGCCTTATGATTTTCTTATATTCGCTCATTTACGTTCGACAATTACAGTTCTACCTTTCGCCCCGAAATCATTTTCTCAATACCTTATTCCCTTCGGCCCTTTGCGCTTAAAAATCAAGACTATTGTCGTGTATCTTAAATTTTACACAATTTTTAAACTTACGAACATGAATATCCTAAATAAAATTTTATTTAGAATCCAACATGTTAATCTATTTTAGGCATACACACTGGGCTGAATGAGACCCCTGGGCAACTAACGCTTCAGTTGCACACAGAGTAACGAAAGTTGGTGTACAATTTTGTGTACATGAAACGGCTTAAACTAAGTATGCTTTTAGAAAAATTGAAGTGCGCACGACAACAGATTATTTTTCGCCTAGAAACAATTAAGTGTTTATTATGTGGGCCTTAACATCAGGAACTCTGATTGAATTTAAGAACTTTTTTTGTTGTCTGCTATACAACATCAATGTATGCACCTTATGGTGGGCATTTTCGTTTTGGTTGCTGTGGTTTTTGTTTTTGTATTTTCCTTAATAGTTTGGCCACGATGTTTATAATTACATAAAGGTGCAGTATAAACAAAACTTAAATAAAACTTCTGCTAAATTTTTTACTTGACAACTTTGTAGTAATTAGATTTGAAATTGAAGTTCTTAAACTTGTCTCGCTTTAAATACAAAACTCCCTAACATAAAAACAATATTATTATGCGGTCTTGTCAAAGTATTCCTCTAACGAAACATCAATTTCAAAAAATCTAGGATATTAATTTCAAAGAGATTTTCAACTTGTTAAAAGCAAACACAAACTTTGGCTTTACGAAACAACACACTGCAGAAGCAGAAGTCCTCAAATTGACACACTTAAATTTGTGCATTTTTAATGGATGTGGATGCATTCAACTAAAACTACAACAATTTTGTGTAAGGGCGTTTTTGATGCATTTCCCCTCATATATAGAGAGAAGAGTAGTTAGTGAATGTGCACTTAAATTCAGAATAGTAGCACCATTCACTATACGTACGAACGATTTGTAAAACACCTGCGGCGGCCGACGGTGGGAGACGTTGTCGCCTCGGCCTGTTTGTTCAAAGTAGGGTGCTATAGACAAGGTAAAGGTATGGCACCTACACAAGTTACTTGCGATGCGAGCATACTTGCTGAAAATGGGGATAGCTAAAACCATTAGAGATTTACTTTTTTTTTTTTTTTTCTTTTTTGTGTGTACATAGTGCAAGGTAAAAATGTTTGACTTATCTCTGAACGAAATTATGCTTTTTGAACTCTTTTCAGTTTATTTGTCTTTCATCACCATTGATAAAATACAGAAATATAAAAATTAAGGCTGCGAAGCGTCACTTCAACTTGTTTTTATTCGTATTTGTATGTAAATTTTTCAGACTATAGCGATGAACTTGACAAGGTGAGGTTTTATTTTTCTGGTATTTATCAATTAAGAATATCTACTTCGTAGCTTGATAGCCTTGGTAAATATGACTAACTACGTTTTTATCATACATAGTTCGATTTACCGATTTCAAAAATTATATCAAAATAATTGAAATTCTAAAATCTTATAACACGCGCAATTTTAAATGTTTCAAAGAAAGCGCATCCAAGAAATTTTGTATAGCTTATTTAATTTCAAACGATTGGAGGATGACATTATTTAATCATTAAGTTTTCCCCATCAATCACCTTTGGCTTTATAATTATAGTTAGTAATTATAATTATAATTATAGTTACATACCTATACATACATATATACAACTGGATAAAAATATTTCGTCTTAAAAGACTAGGTATGTATCACCTAAATAATAATAATATTTGAACAATATATACATATATATACCTAGGTATATTGTCGAAGAAAATCAAACAAACAGCGTTACAAAGTCCTAAGAAGTAAGAACCTATAGGGCCAAATGAATTATGATTCGCATTTAATGCGCCATAAGACGAGAAAAAAATCGAATAGTAAGGAGGTAATATTTTTTCTAGCCCGAGAAATATAGATAGACAAATATTTTTAAAATCCATACGTAAGTTCTGGTAGAGTAAAAATAAATGTCTGCTCAAGATATATCAGTAGTTTTGAAATTAATTACATCACAAAAATGTATAGATGTCGTAATTGTGAGTTCGTTGGAGTCCGTGAATCGAATACCTTTTTATTCCACCTAAAATAAAAAAATAGAGAAATATTTTTTTTTAATCCATTGACTTTGTAGATATTTTATAAACTATATAAAATTGAAAATATTGCAAGTTGGCTGAATAGTTATAAAGCACGAACTTACGTTTAAAGAATTTAATAGAATTCTATATCGACAATCGTATTCTCTAGCTATGAGTCAAACAATGACATAATCTACAGTAGGTATTTAATTTAAAAAGTCTAAGGGCCAGTTTCACAGTGAAGTAAGTGTCAATTAAGGGCCAAATATGGAAAACTAATTCCCAATTTCACAGTGTAAACTTATCGGAATAAGTGACACTTAAGTCTCCCATGTTGGCCACTTAAGTTCCACTTACTCAGGTAGTAAAACTGCGGCTTAAGTGCCAAAATGGGAAAATTAAGTGCCACTTATTTTGTTAAGTGTGCACTGTGAAACTGGCCCTAAAAATTTCTAAATCGTTAAGTCGAAAATGAGAAAGTAGACGTTTCAGAAATTCGTAATTGTAATAAATCATAATGATTTTCGAAGGTTTTTGATTTAATTTTTTGGGAAAAGTTAAACAAAAATATTTCAGTCATGCTCGGGGAATTTTCGATGCATGTGTTTTTGTTTTAAAACTAATATTTTTCGAGATCAATTTTTGACAGTTTATTATTTTTATCTTTTTCGGGGCTGATGATTGATGTCTAGAAATTTTAAAATTCAAGTGATGATGGGAATTATTCATTCGGATTCTTAGTGTAAAATTTGGATTCACCAAGATCTGCTGAACGCAGTAAATGCGTTCAGCATTTACTGCACAAAAAACTGCGTTATTTTTGTGCAGTGTAGAAATAAAATGAATTAATAACTTGACCAAAGCGCCACCTGTCAGGAAATTGTTCGGTTTACATGCCATATTTAAAAATTTGTTAAAATTTCAATAAAATAAAAAAAATAATTACGTATACGACGTATACGCCCGAGTGTGCCATTGTTTTATCGGTGTTTTGGATAAAATTGAACTACTACATATTTACCGTAAAATTGTAGGTTTGTCTCAAGTAAAATTTAAAATTAAATGTGGCTCGACTTTACATTAAGTTTGAATGACCTCCATTTTTGAAAAAAGTGAATGTGTTACAAATTTTAATCCATTCATTGCTTTATATTTTGACACAAAACAAACTTTATCCATGAAAGTATACATATATATGTATGTCTGCCAACTTTCATGGTGATTGGTCAAACTGTGTCGGTGTTTACTAACGTCGGATATTTACCATACATCTTTTTGTATGTATGTTACTGCAAAACTTCGCGAAATGTAGAAATTCTCAGTTCAGTTTAATAAAATTCCAAAATGTTTTATTTTCATAATTCATTCCTGATATTTGTCAGCTATTTTGGGCAACAGTACCTCGCGGTTCCTCGCGGGTGCGCAAGAATTTTAACATTCTATTTGTGTTCTCTTCCGGCTCATGCAACTCCTTTGCTCCGCAGGCGTCATGTCAACAGTTGGACAAGAGTACATTGGATAACCCGCTACCAAATGCATGGTGATACAAGTCCGAAATGTATTATGAAAACAAAACATTTAATCATTAAAAATGTTGCTGAGAAATTCTAAGTTTTTCCGGCAAATTCTCGAATTTCCACATTTGAGGTTTTGTAATACATATGTATAAATTTATATATTAAGACTGTTTCTGACAGTTTTAATTTGCTGAAAGACGTTGATAGATTGAATGATTGGTATTGATTATAAGGTGGAGAATGTTAAACTTCAAAGAGTTATCAGCCAAAATGATTTGGGAGTCATTTTTGATTCACATTTAGCTTTTAATATGCATTTTGATTATATAATTTCTCGAGCTAATACCATGTGGGGATTTGTTTTTAGGAACTCTTCTGAATTTAGAGATCCTTATACTCTGAAGGCTCTATTCATTTCTTTAGTTTGTGTGATTCTGGAATATTGTTGTGATGTATGGTGTCCTTTATTTAATAAAGATATGAAACATATTGAAAGAATTCAAAAAAGATTTACGAAATATACGCTTCGAAAACTGAATTGGTCTGATTCCCTACCATCTTATAATATGTAGTAGGTGTGCATTGATTGGCTTAAAGCCTCTTTCATGTAGAAAAACTTATTTTTGTATTGCTTTTGCTAGAGATGTCATAACGGGACATATCGACTGTGCTCCACTTTTAGCCTTATTTGGTATCTATGCTCCTTCAAGAACTCTCAGACCTAGATCTGATGAATTTTTCTTTATTGCTCGTCGTGCAACAAATTATGGTTGTATGAACCTATCACGCATGCTTGTGTTAATTTAAATCGTTATGCATATATGATCGATCTTGATTTAAATAGAAATAGTTTTAAGTATTGTATTCTTGAGGCCATTAATGAATGATGTATTATCTCATTTTTTTGTATATTATATATTAAGTACTTTTAATTTAAGTATGTTGTAGTCTAAGAAAGTTTTTGTAACTTATCGACGTTTATAATAAAAAAATTAATAAATATTAAAATAGATTCAGGTAACGGATCAGCAATATTATTTTATGTCTCATTTTTAGCCTCCGCCTCTTTAGGCCATTTTGCTACCCAAACAAGATTTCAAACTCCTGCCAATTAAATAAAGCATTCTCTTAAATTTTTAACTTTATTCAAAAATATTATTTGGTGTCTCATCCTTAGCCTCCGCCTCTTTAGGCCCCTTTGCTACCCAAACAGGATTTCATACTCCTGCCAATTAAATAAAACATTCTCTTAAATTTTTGACTTTATATTCAAAAACTATAAACTTCAAACCTTTGCAAATTGACTGAATAGTTAAAGCACGAACCTACGTATTATTGAGAATTGTATTCTGTACACAATCGTACCTTCTAGCTTCGAGCCATCAAGTAGTATAATAAAAAGTAGGTATTTAATTGGCTTTATTAATTTCAATTTTTTTTTTAAATAAAAAAATAGGTTATTGTTATGAATTGAATTTCATTGAACCGAAACAAGCTATGACAAAAATTATCTTTTTGCTTGAGAAAATATAAATTTTTCCGTTGTGTTTGAAGTGAACTTTATTTATGATAATAAGATATAATGTCCATTTGAAAATAAAGTGTCACCATACAATTCCATTGTGACACCAATTGAGTAAATTGCTTCAATTATCATATTAACGAGTTTATTCAAATTTGTAACGTTCTTTATAATTTTCTTTTTTTTTCAGATATCAACTTTAACATTCAGTATTTAATGCATTCCATATATAGCTAAGAAATTATTATATAGTTAGCCAAAACCGAAGAAGAAATCACATTCTTCTATAGGAACTTCCAGAGCGTTTGCGTGGAGTTCGTAGACAACGCCAAAATACTTGCCAAATATAATCTCCTTATAGAATTATCACCGCTTGAACTCTTATTGAGGGACTGCGTTGTGAATTCAATTCTTATCTCACCATCATCAAGTTAACACTCAAGATAACCACACATCAGGAATCTAATAACTCCACAACAACAACATGACGAAGAAGTACGAATTCGATTGGATTATTCCGGTTCCTCCGGAACTAACAACAGGATTAGTATTCGATCGGTGGTTCGAAGACAAAGATACAACAGACTTTGAAAAAGATGCTTTATTTCGTGTCGATGAATATGGATTCTTTTTATATTGGAAAAGTGAAACAAAGGTAATTTTTTGTATTTTGATTTTAAATCTTATCTATAAGCTTTCTGGAGTTTTCTGATAAACAAATGATGAGGCAGGTGCTATACAGATATGAGCAGATCTGGAGACTGATTCGGTAAAGCCATTATAGCCCGAAGATAGTGACTTGCTTCACTTTGACACTGAAAATGACTATCAACGCGAAAGCTAACGTATCCATACAAAAAGTTAAATCCATTTCACGAATTGTTTTGTTTGAAGCTTTTGTATAAAATTGTCAAAAGTCACCGGAGTTGAGTGTTTTTTTTCAAACACACTATGAAGATGGCAATCCTTTGTATGTTTCACCGTCCAAAAACCATTTTTATACATTGTTGCTATTCATTTCGTGCCTATTAATGGTCATATGAAACGGGATCGCAAAAAACACATACTCTTGAATCTAATTTGACTTTCTAAACATAATTATGCGACCTTTTACGTCATCAGCTGATTTTAAAGTTCTATTTTCCAGTGTTTGTTCAAAAATTTTATCGATGTGAAAGTTACAAAACGTAGACACATATCTTAAAGCTTACCTGCTCAGATATACGAACAAATCAGAATAATTTTCTACATTACTGTCGTCTCCTGTATCTGTTTTTAGGAATACATTTGAGAGCGCTTAATATATTTTCAAGATTCTCAAACTGTTGTTGAAATCATGATTTGATGATGATCGTATGTATTTATATCGTTTCTCGACTAATTGTATCGCTGCGAGAGTTAAAGAAAGAAGGCACTGTATAGCTTAAGACATTCGGATCTGCCAATACTCGGGTGTATTCGGGTGCTATAGTACTATAGTTTAGTCTGAATATATAATACGCTTGAAATTAAGTGGAAAAAACTAAGGTCCAGTTTGTTCACAGTGGGTTAAATCTGCAATTTGACTATCACGGATTCTTCTTAGTCCATGATTAAGGATCCGTGGTAATCAAAGTGTGTTTGTTCACTTTTTTGTTCAGCTTGATTCAATAGCTTTTCCATAATTTGTTCCATTTTCCTTTCAATTCAGTTGTCAAACTTAATCCATAATTAGGTCGGTTCCTTTACTTCCCAAAACTGCCACTTTCTACCCATTTTGACCCAAAGTTCTGTCAAAGTACATATAAAAAAATGAAATTGGACTAGAATTGGTCAAAATTGGGAAGTTTTGGGAAGTAAAGAAACAGACCTTTTAAGTGCTTTTTTTATTATTGCTTACGATCACTGGCACTTTTTTTTTGTTGAGAATTCATATTTTTTAAACAAATTCTTTTTAAATACTTTTTCGAAAAAAAAAACGCTTCCAAAGATTTTCGTCCTATTGTTAAAAAAATATAATTTAAACATTTCTATAAACTTTATTTCAAATCCCATGACAAAATTGGTTCTAAATACAAATCATCCAGCACATCTCAGCTAGAGTCATCTGCGGATTTGATTTGACTTGAATATGTCTTGAAGTGTAATAAATTTTAACATTTAATTCTTGATCGTTATCCAAAACCTCCAAGAAATTTTCACTATCACTAAAATAATAGCAAACAGATAAGATAATGTTTGTATTCAATTCACCATCAATTCACAATCAAAAAAACTCACTTCTTCTTTCTTTCTAAGACTTTGCCCTCTGCTAAATCTTCGTTGTAACCAAGAACTGAATTGCAAATTTTGGGCAGATGAATTGGTTCATGATGGCCTGGACCATGATGGATCATTGCCAACACGTCTCAGATAGGTTTTAACGTGACATCGCATACAACATACATGAGCATTCTGCCCCGGGAACACTTTGCGATCCTTTTTGTTTATGTCGAAGTCCATCAAATAATAAATACCACTAATTGTTTTTGGTTACAAATTGTTTCGAATAGAGTTTGGAAATGATGAAATTTCAGAAATACGTGCAGTGGTTGGTTCGATCAAATGTATTTTACTTAATGAAGCTGAAGATCGCTGCATCGAAAGTGAAAAAATTGTTTAGGAGAGAATCTGTAGATACATAGGTATTGAAAAGATTTTTCAAAACTGTAAAAAGCATTGTGTAGGGCGTAAATTTTTCTGGACGTCATGTTTTCTGTTTTTTGTTTTTTTTCTGTTTTTTTTTTTCATCAAAAATAGCTAAATTAAAATTCGTTTTTTGTTTAGGATAGAATCTAGGCCACAAAAATGGTTGTATGAACAAAATAAAATATGTTATAAGAAGAAAGGCGAATTCTACACACGTGATCTTTTTATTTATTTTTTTTTTTGCATCGGTTAAAATTTTTGTACGATGGTAACTGACAAATTAACAACAAAACTTTATACGCCTACAACTTGGTGATGAATAAGGCTGAAAAGAAAAACAGTATAATATATCGGGAATTTAAAACTCTAAACGTAATCGATTTTCTTTTTTTAATTTACGATATATAAGCAAAATTTTTTACAAAACAATGAAATTATAACAAAAAAATATTTAAAACTAAATAACATTGGAATTGACGATTATTTTTTGGAAGCATCAGTCTGCTTATAACTATAACCAAAATCGGCTGATTAGCGAAATCCATGATTAACAACTCAAAATCATGGATTTAGTGAACAAACACTATCAATGATCATCAACTGGAATATTCCTTAATTAAAGATAAAATCAACTGTGAACAAACTGGCCCTAAAACTAAGTATAGAGGATTTTCTTAACTGTTAATTCTCTGACAATGAACTGACAATAGCCAACTACTTTATTGTTAGTTCACATACGTTTGGCAGATGTTTGTTTGTGAAAAATCTGTCAATCCGGTTTTAAAAGTTTTGTTCGTCATATTCAAAACAGATATTTTTGAAAGAAAAATGAAATAGTTAAAAACGCAACTTTTCATTGACCATTCACGCTCTTCTAACCTTATATATGTTTTTTTTTTATGGTGGTCATTAAAATGCGGCGAAGGATAACCCATTGAAATGTAACATTGACCTAGGACAAAATTTTTTCAAACTTTTTACTTCGAATTTACATCATATAAATAATAATTCATCATATAAATAATAAAGGGTGTTTTTTTAGACGTGTGGTTTTCAAGAAGAAATAAAATGCATATAATTTAATGTTATGGCTATGAATTTAGCTTTATTATAAAGATAAGGGTTTGCCATTATGTTTTAAAAATGATTTCGGGAAAGTGGCTGCCGCGGCTGGCTCGAATAATTTAGGCCGAGAGGCCCAAGAGACCCCAGCTCCAATTGTTGCGCGCGATGGCGGATTTACTCATTCGGGTCTTCTTCGATACTCTGCTCCACAGCAGCAATAGCGTCTTCGGTGCGCACTGTACGGCTTCTCTGAGGATGCGCATTATCCACTAGAGTAAACGTGGTGCGAAACCGATCCATGGTTGCTCAAATTACTCTTCTGGACGATTATGTCGACCGAATATTGGACGCAGCGCGTGATGCGTCGCGCGAACCGTACTATTATTTTGGTAATAAATTTGCACGATTTGAAAACGTTGCTCAGGAGTAAGTCTATTCATTATGAAATGGCAAACCAAACATTAGCATGAATCAAGTGACAGATGTCAAAAAGACCAACTCCGAAAAACGTATTGCCAGATTGAAAACCACACGTCTAAAAAAAAAACCCTTTACAAATTGTGTGTTCAGAAAACAAGTTTTGAAAATTATATACATACCTACATATATTCGAATATCATAAACAAGGAATAAAATTCAAGGACTAATTATGCCTCTCGTGAAACTTTTAATCGATGCTCAAAGACCTTCAATAATTATTATTTTGCATTTTTTTAAACCAATATTAGTAGAGAAACTTTTAAGAAACAAATTATGCAAAAAGTGATGGCCGATGGCTATTTTTTTATCAAATTTTTTTCTTTTAAACTTGTATTTTAAACTAAATCATGTAAATAATTTATTTAAATCTTTTTTATAACATTTGTAAATTTTTTCTAACTTTGTTGTCTTATTTTGGCAAAATAAACTAAACTAAACAATAAACTAAGGGCCTGTTACACAATGTTGGAGTAAAGTTCTGTCTGACCAATTTTCAAATTTATTGTTAAGCTATTTATGTGGGTCAAAAAACAAATCTGATCTTCAGTGCCGTAGCAACGTAGGGACTAGAGGGCCCCTCTGGCGTTTGCATTGCCTTCCCCCCTCAGGTGTCATTTTGCCCCACTAGGACTGCTAGTTACTATCACATCCATACATTTCTTGCGCAGAAAAATGTTCCAAGAAATCTCAGCGCTTGTGGGACTGAGCGGCCACATTCGTTACTAAATAGACGCCAAACACTATAAAAATCGTTAAAATTCAAATATTTAAGAAGAACCGACAGTAGATGGCATTCGAAAAGTTCGTTTTTTATTTAAATTGAATAAAGGACATTTTTGCTGTAGTTTTTTTCGGTTTATTGGCCAATGAGTTGAACAAGTTTTGTAATTTTGATCGAACATACTTTTTCTGATTTTTTCCATTGTTTTTTTTTGGCAATATAGTGCACTATTACCTTACAATATACATATATCAATAATAGAGTATCTTTGGCTGCTCGTAATGGTTTCATGGTATGACCACCAAGATCCAAGAGCGCTGCTGTAAACTGAAACACAAGTGAATTTGGTTACTAGCAGTCTATATACTGTATTACGTCAATGAGGGTAGGTATCTGTGTTCATTCTGTTAAGGTTATCTGTAGGTACTACCGAATGTGCTGGCGAATTGCAATTTTTTTTTAGAAAAAGACGTTAAATTTAGTAAAATTTCTTTGCCCCTCCCCCCCCAAACAAAACAGAGTACCTACGGCAGTGCTGATCTTTCTTTTGTAGGCTTATGACTTTGTGCGAATATTTTTGAAATTTCGAGTAACTAATCACAACTTTATAATGATATCAAGATGTCCGGAGAGTATAATTTCTCATAAAGTCTGGATCTCAGATCTGATTTCGATATTTGGTTGGATATCTGATTTTACACATTTTGAAACAATAATTTTTAATATTTTTCTTTCTTAACCTTAAATTGACTTATCTTGTACATCTTCTTTTTCTGCAGGAAGGTGACGTTATAGAATTGTGCCAAGTGAGTGACATACGAGCAGGAGGCACACCAAAGGTAAGAAGAATTGTCAATAGTATATACAAATATTTTTATTTTGCGTAAACTTAAATAAAAATTTATTTAGTTCGTCTTTTATAATGAGTAATACGGCTAGAGTTTGTAATATAAAGCCTTTGAATTTGTATGCTAGTTAAAACATTTAAAAAGTTGTTCTCTGCATAGGTATCTACTTTTTTGATCAGCATTTTTTTTAGTTTTGAAAAGTAAACCTTTAAAATTTTTGAAGCATTGGATTGGGTATTTTTTAACAAAAAAATACTATATTTGTTGTCTAGTAAAGTGTTCCCAGATTGGTGGTTTTTCCTATCAAAAAAACTGTTTGTGGCAAAATAAGGGGGACAAAAAATGTATGGTTGGATTTATGGAGGAAAATAATTCCTGTTTTATAAAAAATTTTGTATAGAGATACATATATAGGTAGATTAAGAAAAATTATGTGTACGCCCTAGCTTAAAAGCTACTAATTTTAATCTCTTCTGAAATGAGATCAGAGATACATATAGGATACAAATGAATCTGTTAATGTAACAAAGTTTTTTATTTGTTAAGTTATTTTTTTTAAATATTAACTTGTTGGCCCGCAAGCTTCGCACTGAATTTTTCTTACAATTTTAGAATTTAAAAAGCGAAAATGAATTTGGAGAAATTTAAGTCCAACAAAAAAAGTTTTTGACCTGATTTTATTCTGAAAATAGTGTTGTATATTCTAAAGAAACAGATACTCATATTATGTCCCATCCCATCACATCATATATTCATAAATAAATAAAAACTTATATGCAAATTTCAACTTCTGAGAATTATTAACCTCTTAACAATTGGTAGTGTGAATTTCAATTCCATGTATTGCTCAAAGAGCAAGTCTCTTCTCAGTCAGACACTAAGGCAAATTCTCAAGAAATTCAGAACTACATTATAACATACGAAACAAAATTATAGAGGAGAAGAAGTGTTATCAATTCTAAAATGAAGTTGAAAATTTCCCAAAAGTAAAATTATTTCCCACTCCTGATGGGAAAAGTTTGAATTAGATCTAGTACATTAATGATGCAGAATGAAATTATTCTCTACTCTCCCGCAAGACAGAAAAATGCTGGGGAAAACAAAACGGAAGAAAACTGAGTGTTTCACCAATTGAAAAAATAAAACAAACAATAATTGCAAACAAATCACGCATGGTGTGAACTAAAACGAAAATGAATACATTTCAAACGTAACTTTTCCGCAAACAATTAATGGTCCGGACAATTAAGTCATTAAGAATAAAGAACGGAGACTTCTCCAAATAATCTGCTATAAGTATCAATTTGGTTCGTCGAACAGGGTAAAGCATTTTACATAGTGGAGTGAACAATCTCAGTGGAGAAAGTGATTTTTTGTCATTTTTCGATCGAACAGACTTGCGTTGTGAAAGTTTGAAGTTTAACATCAATTGAAACAACATTTGTCGAGTTCAGGGATATATCCAAAGCTATCCCGATAGGTTTGTATTGTTGTAATCCATTGTGACAAAACAGCTGATGCAACAACAATCCAACGTTTCCGAAAATTTTTGGGATAGGTTGATACCTATTTGATAGATCCCCGAACACGACAAATGCTGGTACAAAATAAATCAAAGAAAAATTCCACTTGTGTGAACGAATGCATTGAATTTTTTTTTCATTTTTTTGCCTTGGAAGATAAATAAATACTGTTAAAGCACAAACAAGAAAAAAAAAGCACTGCAACTGTGCACAAATTTTGTTTTTTTGTAATCGATCTGTCAAAGTTTAACCAAAATTCTTTTACTCCACATGCAAATTTGTATGGAAAATATGTTCTTAACTATAGGCCAGTTACGAAAATCAAAGCGAAGTATTTATATGTGGGATAAATAACGAGCAGCAACGTACGACCGACCTGAGATTATGAATTATAAAGATTGGAATCCTCGGCTGTCATTCTGGTTTGCCTACAAGCTAAAAAAAAAATGGCGGATGGTGGTGAATTCATATTTTTGCACTAGTGTTCATTTTTTGACGCACACTAGTGCAAAAATATGAATTCACCACTGCATAAACCGTTGTTGCAATTCACATCTATTCATCGACACGAGATAAAATTACAAACACAACAATGTAAACAAATGGGTTTTGGGTGATGGAACGTACGAAAGATTCCATTCTTTATAATTCATATTCTCTGCGACCGACACAGCACTTTTAACTTACATATACACGAGAACAGATCGACAAGACAAATACCTACGCACGCATCACATAACTTACAGCTACGTAGTACGTACATAAAAGACAAAGGCAAGCCGCAAGCACATCTTCCCTTCCAAAAATCCAGCTAGTAAAAGAGTAGAGTAGAAGTAATCGTTGAACTGGCCGGTCGCATTCGTTTTTCGCTCTCTAAATAAATGTATTAAATCTACATAGATGTTCGTTGTTGTTTTTTAATTAATGTCGAATAGGACAAGTAAGTAATTGTCCTACATATATGCCCGTTCCAAATGTTTAACTTTAGATAGCTGTCAAACTGCAAGATCTTATTTATGATTTATAAACATTTTCCACCGATTATAAAACTAACAGACTGCAGTTGGTTATCGAAACCAATTCCAAAGTGGGTACGTTTAATGAACAAGGTAAACCAAATTTCTAACAAAGATTATGAATTATAAAGATTGGTAACCTCGGCTGTCATTCTGGTTTACCTACAAGATAAACAAAATGGCGGATGGTGGTGAATTCATATTTTTGCACTAGTATCCATGTTTTAACGCACATTACTCATTAGTGCAAAAACATGAATTCACCACAGCATAATTTGTTGTTGCAATACACATCTATTCATCGACACGAGATGAAATTACAAAAAAACAACAATGTAAATAAATAGGTTTTGGAGGGTGGAACGTACGAAAGATTCTTATCTTTATTATTCATAATCTCTGGTTTCTAATTTTTAATCTTGAAAATTATGAAATGTTCACTGAAAGTTTTCAAAAGTTCACTCAAATTCATTAATTCGACCGACGTTAACAGATTACAGGTATGTAGGTGAATATAAAATGAGGATATATTTAGACGCGTCGTGTGGAAATGCGTTTATAAATAAGGAGATGTCCCACTTCACTCAGTGGCACGGAATCTTGGCCACACATGATGTTTTTTGTTACTCGCCTCCAAATATTTTTTTGTTAATAATTTGATTGTAATTATGTTAAATGTGCATATTTAAACAGTTTTAAACCCTTTTAAGAGAATTTAAATAACAATAAGTTAAAATTTGTCATTTTATAAGAAAATAACTCTTAAATTAAATTTTGGATTTTGAGACGTGTCAGTTGGTCTGTTTGGTAACGTGAAATTTCTTGCGAATTTGCACAAATTTTCACAAAATTTCACAATTTGCTGTCAAAATTCATAGAAAAAAAAAACTCAGTTTTGGAAAATGTATTGAAAAAAAAGTTGCCAAACAGGCATAAGGTGTGTTTTTTTGCAATCCCGGGGGCAATTGGATGAAAAAAACGACAATTCTTCGGCCTACAAAGCTTTTTTGTATTTTAGTTAGAGTAGACGCACATTTTGCAGTTTGGTCCCATGATGATTGTTATTTTTGCCTAGTTAATTTAAATGGTATTAACTCAAATAACCGCAATAAATGGATTCTAATGTACCATCTGCCAAACGACCAACTTTCTTGGAAAAGGTCATTTTTGGTTGCTTCTGAAGAAATTTTTATTTTTGTTCGCCGCATGGCAGGTTTTTTTCTATAGGAGATTCCGTAAGTCATATCTCAAAAACTAAAGCTGATGGAAGAAAATGGGTTTTATTTTCAGATTCAGGATGCCGATTATCTACATAAAATATACTTATTTTCCCGGAAAAAATCTTTGTTGTTATGTGTAATCGATTAGCAACAACGCGATACGTTGAGGAGATCCTTGAGGAACACGTCTTACCCTATATGGGGTTCATAGGATACGATTATTTCCACATTATAGATGTGTTTTTTTCCAATCTCGGAGTTAAGTGGTTGAAAAAAACGATATCGGGGATTAGCGACGCCATGACAGAAAAAAAATGGAGTTCCCATACAAACTATCGATAGCAAGTATGTTATTCCCCCCGGTAATACAGTATTTCTCCGTGCTAAAGCTAAGCCTCGTAAATTATATGGGTTTAGCTAAACCCATTGGGGGTTAGTTGTTGTTGCATTTAACATGTAAATTATTTAGCCCCGAATCGTTTTTTTCATGCAATTTCCTTCGGGCTTGGAAAAAAACGCCCTATGCAACACAATGTACGACCACATGCATCGCGTTGCGTATATAATACCTTCAAAGCACTGGTATTCAAAAACTGCAGTGGCTCGCGTGCAGTCCGGATTTAAATTTCATAGAGCATATCTAGGACATGCTAAAAAGAAAGATAAAGTGCTCATACCATCCCCCACAAACATTGGACGAACTCAGGAATGCTGCTCAGCCGCTTGGCAGAGCTTATTGCCAAAGGATATTAAAAACATCACACAGAGTCTGACCGAGCGAATGCGGGCTGTAATATGGCCGAGAGGAGGGAACACACTATACTGACACGTCTCAAAACAGACAAAAATACGTAATTTTTTAGTTTATACTGTTTTTAATTTAAGTGTTTTTTTTTCTAAGAAAATGTAAAATTTTAAGTTATCGTTATAAAAAATAAAGTAAACCTTTGAATTCTCTTAAAAGGATTTAAAATAGTTATTTAGATAATGATCTTCTGAAGAAAATCGTATTGTTGGACAGGTTTAATAAAAATCGCCTTACATATGATTTCTGCATATATGTATGTCGTTGATCGCAAAAAAATCTGAAATTTCAGTCGAAAGTCATTGTGTCAAATTTCTGCATTTACCTTTAGGGTTTACATTGAAGCGAAATAAAATAGAACTTTAATTACATTTGTAAATTAAACATTGAGCATGGGTAGTTGTGAGGATGAAATTATGTGTAGCTAAATCAGCAACAGGTTTTATTAATTTCATTAAAAGTCTTTTTATTGATATGTATGGCCTACAAAAATATAGAAAAACTTTCCTAACATCAATATAAAATTTTTTGATTTAAAAAGACAACAAGAGGAAAATTATACAGTTCAGCTTTTATGTGCAGTGCTTCAGCTGTTCTGGCAATTTCCCCGCCACAAACAAAAAAGTCATCTAACTTTTTATGACAGCTGGTCAATCAGAAGCTCTAAAAATTCAGAATTCTGAAAATTCAGATGTAAAACCTAATGCAGTGAACGTACCCATTGTTTTGTTAGATCTCTCAAAGAACACAAAACACACAACTTGATTAGTATCATTTGGTTTTTCCAAGTGAAAGGAGAATAATTTCAGTAATTTAGAGAAGGGTGTTCCAATGAAATACAAATAATATTAAAATATATATAAACGGCATATTTGGGGTAATTTTCATGCGAGTCGTGGTCACAGAATTATAATAATATTCAATATTTAGTGCTAAGAACCGCAGGATATGTGTAATTACATTTTCAAAATAACTTCGGTCTGCGAGAACTATAATATTTATGATAATTTTTAACAAGATAGGACACAAAAAATCTTTAAAAATAAAATGTTTTTCTATTTGCAGATTCTGGCTTGCAAGGTAAATAGGTACTTAATTAATTTGGCCAACAATAATAACAAAACAAATATTCAAGTTTTTGCTTTGTATACATAATAATTTGCTTTAACATTTTGTATTAATTTTTTGCTTAAAACTATAGATACACTAAATGTAAATGTTTGTTTCTAACTATTCTGGGTCTTAAGACTGCATGTAATAATAAAAACCAATATATTGCATTTTGTTTCAGGATCCAAAGCTATTAGACAAAGTAGTTAAAAAACACGGGAATGATTTAAACAAACTAGATGAAAGATCGTTGACAATATGTTCGAATACAGACTACATCAATATCACATACCATCATATTATATGCCCTGATGCCGCATGTGCAAAGGTAATTCTTTAACAACTTCATATAATTAAATAAATAACTTATTTTGAATGTCAGACGGATGCTTCGACTATATAGTGTCCTATTTCATAACTATAAAATGGTAAATTTCTACGAATGCACACGAACGTAAAAAAAACGGAAACAGAAAGAAAACACAAAATAACTAAGCAACCAACTTGCCAAAAATAAATTCATAGAGACATCAAACTACATTGATGAAGTGACTAAAGAAATGCTAATTTAGCACAGTTTTGTTTATAAAGATACCTTTTATCCGCAGGGTCAGGGCTCGCCGCACGCGTACATACAGTCCGTAACATTTGAATAGCCTCACACTTTAACTTTCTTACATTTAACTGTTTTTGATACTTCTTTGATTTTTACATAAAAAAATTTATATTAAAAGACAAGGTAAGAGAACGGTCTGTGAGATTAAGACATTTTTTAACAAATATCTTAAAGTTAAATAAATTGTATGTGCTTGTTTGTTTGCAGTCACTAAAACGATATTTTTTTGGAACATTTGAATAGCCTCAATTGATTTTATTCCACATTGTAAGCTATAATTTGGCAGCGTAAGTCTTGAAAAGTTATCAGAAAGTAAACAGTTATATTTTGTGATTTTTTCAATTTGAAAGTTTAAATGGGAAGATAAAATTCCTTAACGACTACAGAAATTGGCAAAACAAATCAAGGATTGAAGAAATGCCTTATTGGAAGGGTTGTCAGGTTTGAAAAAGCGGAATCGACAAACGTAAAGCCTAAATCGCCAAAAATCGCCAAATTTCAATATCTTAAACCCAATAAATTACAAAATCTAAAAATGAAATAAAATTTCGCAACTTTTAGTTTTATATAAAAAAACCGTTCTTAAAAAAAAAAAGAAAACAATTCAAAAACTTAAAAAGATAAAGAAAACAATATGCATTTGTTTACCTAGTCTTCCTCAATAAATTCAATGTACATATGTATCAATTCTTGTCCATTGGATCTTTTTCATATAAAAAATTGAATCGCCAAAAACTAAAAATATCGCCTTTTTGGTGGTACATCGCCAAATCGATTTTCGTGTCGCCAAATGAAATTTCAAATCGCCTGTTTGGCGATAAATTGCACAATCTGACAAGCCTGCTTATTGGTCAGAAAACTGATCAAAGTCAAATTGGTATGCAATTTTTAAAAAAATCAGTTAAAGTAGGCAAAGAACTATAAAGAACAAACTTTTTGAATTCTATCTTATCTATAAATGACGAAAATAACGTGATAAACTTCTAATTGCAACCACTCTCTGAACAAATCAAGACATGGAGCTGGGTTAGAAGTCAGCCGAATGACCTTAAGTTGTGTTGCAATTTTAACACGCGATAATCGAATCTTTTTTATTTTTAATCAACTCGCAAGAAAAGAAAACCACGACACGAGCCAGTAATTTTTTTAATAAAGGAAATTACAAACCTTTTGAAGCGGAAGCGACGCACGTTGAAAGAAAAATTAAATGATTCGAATTATTTAAAAGAATGAATTCAGAAAAACAAGATTTTAGTTTAAGAATGATATAATATTTGTTTGGGAAACATTGCAAGGAGGAGTAAAACCCAAAATTTTTTAAGACAAAGAGAACAAAGGCTTGGAATTTTAATAAGATGGACCGGACCGTTATCACTTGGTCCCGAACGAACAAAGAAATTTATGAACGGGTCGCGAGTTCCGTTTTTCCGGAATTTTATCGGGGCAAAAGCCAAACGAAACGATTGAATAAAATAATTCGGTAATTTAACCACGCAAAACTAACGAAAGAAATATAACTCAATTAGAACAAGATTGATACTTAGCTTTTTCTTTTTCCCAATTCCCGATACGGCCAATCTTTCCCTCCAAAGAGAATATATAATTTCCTCAACTCTCCTCACCAGTTTTTCACAGTCCCTTATTAAACTTTTCTTGACAAGATTTTACAATTTTCAACTTCTTTTTTTTTTCTATCGCAACTCTTATTTCTTCGAACTTCTTCTTTTTCTTTGACTACTTTTCCTTTCTCTTTATTCACGTCCAAATACCTCTAACTAGTTTGAAAATCGAATAAAAAGTGACCTTCCAAGTTTTTCTTATGCCTGACCTCTTCTTTTTACCAGTTCCCCAGTGTTTTCGGCCAATCAGTGGCCGCGGTTTTCGATCGCGTCATCATTTAGCTACTCTCCGCATCTTTGCTGGAGAGAGCTAACACAGTTGAAAACCGACGGTCCTGCTTACTCACTCTTTCTCCCTGGCTTATGTATCGTCATCCAAGAATTCGCCGACCGATGGTTTCACTTCCAGGGGCGCCGAATTCGATGAACGAATTCTGCCATTAATCCCAATATTTCAAATTGTAAAAGAAAAGTTTTCGAAAACCATACAGAAGTTCGAAATTGCATCGCGCTCAAGATAAACCATTTATTGTGAGAGACTAAGTATCATCAAAAACAATATAGAAGGACAAAATTGGCAGTACCTAATTCCCTAAGTCGTTGGGCTTCTGCGCAGTTTTGGGGCTATTGGGGACCAGCTTTTAACGTTCCATCTTTTACAATCATTATATAGATATGTTGGGCTCTCGGCCATTCTCGAATGAGGAGTTACTTCTAGCTGACTGGGACCAACTGTCACCCGCGCTTCTTTTGGATTCGCTTGCAATATTTTTCCATTCGTTTACGGCCATGATCACATCGATGCTTTTGTTTTTGTTTGTTTTTCCAAGGTGCTGAGAGGTAGTACCATTGGCTGATGGAGCATGGCTGCCCTACTCTCTCCCAGCATATTGGATGAAACACCTGTAAGGGAAGAAAGGTAGCGAAAGACAGGAACAAGGAAAACGAAAAGGATAATTCTTGCCGCGGTAAATTTTACCGTGACAGATGGTTATCAGAAGTGACGGATACTTAAAACACTTAATGCTGATGAAAAAAACCTCCAACAATGTGCGTAGACTATAGCAGCTTAATTTAGCAAGATGCCGATTGCCATGGAATGCTGAAGGCAGCATCCATTCAAACAATTTTCAAAAATTGATTGAAAATTGAGAAAATTTGTGTTTTGATCGCTATCATAACCGTCAGAGGTCAATTATGTTATGGGGATGCAGTACTTTTTTGTGGCACTGTTCATTAAGATTTTGTAGACTTTAAAATGACATCGAAATAGTACAATAACTTATATGTATATAATACAGTCTACAGTTTCAGTGTATTTTAAGACTGCTGCTGATTTTTTTTTTGCAGCAAGACAATTAAAAAATTCACACAGCTTTTATTAAAATGCTGCAAACTTTAAATAAACAGCAATTATCCTTACCACCCTACTCTCATTAAAAATTGTGTAGAGTTTTTAAACACGCAATGTTTATGGAAATGGAACACAAGAAAAGTAAAGTTCATCGTAGCTATCAAAGTGGCCAGGGCCAACACTTCGTTAGATTTTTAAGAATCGTTTCTGATTGTTTAAGAAATCGAACATTGATTTTGTATGATTCCTTAAACAATCGCTTTTTGGAAGTAATTCAAAACAAGGAGGGCTCTAAAAAGTTCTAAAATATTGCGTTAACCACAGAAAATAAATACAAGCTATTTTAAAAAAAAAATTGATCAACTAGTTTTTATTTCTACTAAATAAATATACTATGAGGCTATTCTAATGTTACAGCAAATAAAACACATTTTTGTGACTTAACAAAACTAGTAGAGAAAATTGCCATACATATTCTAGCTTGCTACTCAATACAAATTTTCTAATTAGAGCTTTAAGAAGTACCAGAAGTACCAAGTCTCGCGAAGAGTGTTAGTGTACACCTACTTTTAATGGCTATAAACTGTTATAACTTTTATTAAATAATATATATGTGTCAATCTGTACAAAAACCATATTAATCTTTACTCTTACTTAAAAAGACATATATTCACTATCATTTTTAAACTGTTTTCTAAGTTAAAAGTAGGTTTAATGGAATTTTATGACATATACGCCTATGTTCGATTTTCAATTTCTACGTTTCGTTCGTTTTCGAAAATTTCACAATTACTTCGAAGTGTCAAAAAGGGATTCTTCATTAATAATTTTTAAAAGTTTTGAAATTAAACCGCGGATGAAAATGGATGCAATATTAGGCCTTATCGTTTACTTGCCAAACTAATTTTTACCAATTTTAGTACAATTTAATTTTTGTTAGTATATAAACTTTGACAAAACTTTGGAATAAAATGAGTAAAATGGCGCAAATATGGCCCACCCTTAACATTTTTTTAATAAAATGACAAATTTAACGCGAATTAATATATTTTTTGTTTTTACATTTAAAGAAATTGTTTTTGCTTCAATCTTTAATAGTTTAAAACATCAAAAGTAACTTAACAAAAAGCTATTCACAAAAAATTAAAAGAACTTCATTTCGAATTTAAAAAAAAGTGCTGCTAATATGGCCCACTTAGTTTCAAATATGGACCAACCTGGAAACAATGCTTTTCAAATATCTTAGGCGTGTTTTTTTTGCAAGCCCGGGGGTTATTGGACGAAAAAAACGACGGCGGGGCTTAACAATCACCATGTTAAATACAACAACAACTAATCCTCCTGCGGTATTAGCTTAAGCGTACAGAATTCTCGGGGCTAAACTCTTGGACACGCTAAAAACTGTGCTACCAAATACAACTTTGGTTAAGTTATCGATAAATTGTATAGAAACGTCAAAACCGACGTTAATAAATTTTCGTTTTACAATTTACATAAAAAATAAAAATGTCTGAACACAAAGATGGCGATTCGAAAGGTAAGTTATACCTTTTTATTTGTAAAATATAAAAAATATTCTTGCTGATAAGCTAAATTTGTGTGCTCTTTGTGTAGTGTGTGCTGATGGAAGTATGCAACTACGATCTCTGCAGGACTTTAAACTCATCACCACCATTGAGGTCCCTAACGAGCAATTTGTCTCGGCTGCTTATTGTAAGACACTGGACAGACTATGTGGATGCACTAGAGTGGTTCTCTTATTTTCTATTCGCTGCACTATACCGATAATGAATCTGGCGATGAAACGGTAGATGATGAAAACGCAACGTTTGTGGAAATACGGATTTTTCACAGGGAAGTGGAGGTGCTGGCGATGGAGATTTGTCTGAAACGGATGGCCGAAATGGCTCTCGAGCATCGGGATGCAGTCGTAAACAGCAAAGCGAAGCTCCATCAACAGGTACAACACCAGGTCCTAGTACAAGTGAAAATCAATCATCGAATTCAATTGCACACAAAAGTGATTTATCACTTGAAGACTTGCGCACCTTATGCGATTTAACGCAGTTTGATGAAGAGTCTGTCTAAAGACCCGACAGCGTACGCGAAATTAAGTGCTTCTCACTTCTATGCTTTTTTTGCTTGCTTACATAAATACAGTGCTAGCATCCAGCATTACGGCGTACAAGCAAACCACCTGCTTGGGCATGTCACTATAGGATTTGGGGTAGGTGCTTGCTTCATTGGGATGATTGAAACGGTTCTGAGTTCTTACTTAGGTCCTCTTACGTTATTTAAAATTCATTTTCAATTCTATCAAAAATTAAAAAAAATTTCTATCTAGAAGTAATTCTGCCATGATTTTTGAAAATTGAACAACGGCGGAATTACTTTTAGATAGAAATTTTTTTAAATTTTTGATAGAATTGAAAATGGATTTTGTGTAACGTAAAATCTGCTATGATTTTTGAAAATTGAACAACGGCGGAATTACTTTTAGATAGAAATTTTTTTAAATTTTTGATAGAATTGAAAATGGATTTTGTGTAGCGTAAGAGGACCTAAGTAAGAACTCAAAACCGTTTTAATCATTCCAATGAAGCAAATAGTTTTGAAATAACAGCATTTTTTATGTAGCTCTTACAAGAATTTCAATAGAAAATCATACGAAATTTGTTTGACGGTTACATAAAAAATGCTGTAACTACAAAACTACTTGCTTCATTGGGATGATTGAAACGGTTTTGAGTTCTTACTTAGGTCCTCTTACGTTACACAAAATCCATTTTCAATTCTATCCAAAATTTAAAAAAATTTCTATCTAAAAGTAATTCCGCCGTTGTTCAATTTTCAAAAATCATAGCAGAATTACTTTTAGATAGAAATTTTTTTTAATTTTTGATAGAATTGAAAATGAATTTTAAATAATGTAAGAGGACCTAAGTAAGAACTCTAAACCGTTTCAATCATCCCAATGAAGCAAGCACCTACCCCGAATCATTTTCGCGTACGCGCTGTCGGGTAGGTATTTAGACAGACTTTTCATCAAACTGCGTTAAATCGCATAAGGTGCGTTTTCTGAAGATTTCAAACTCTTTGTGCTCTTGCAAACTGAGGAAAAAAAAACTAATAAGAATCTACATGCTTCGCATTGAACTTCTTAGGACCACCAGTTATTTTTTTTAGATACAAAATGATTTTGTTTTCTTATAAACATAGCGTTAAGACATATATTTATGATTAAGTTTTTAGAAATAAATACATTAAATGCAAGGTTGTGTATTATATTTTTTTTTTACATAAATTATAACTTTTTAAGTGCACTTAATTTCGATATATCTTCTTTCGCTTGCCTTTATATTCAGAACCATCAGTAGGTATTATTGAGTTTTTAAATATACCTTACAATTTCGAAGCTGTTTTTTTCTATATGAAATTTCTTTGATGGACCATTAGCCCTATCTAATAAAGTTTGAGCTGGTTTGAAAGGTGCATTATATAAATCAGAATATGATTGCATTTTGTTGACTAATTTTGATGCTGAATATTGATCAACCTAACGGAATGGACCACCGGTGAATGGTGGGAATCCCAAACCAAATACAGCACCGATATCACCTTCCAATGGGCTATCGAGAATTTCCTCTCCCAAACAGAGAACAGCTTCGTAGATAAATCGAGAAACCATACGCAATTCTATATCTTCAACACTGCTATTGTTTGATGATTTCGAGAGCTTCCTGATTGACCTCTCGACCGTCCTTAGATTTTCATTCGTACAAAAATCATACCTTTCCAGATTTACGACCCATTAATCCAGCTTTAACAAGATCTTGCCTCCACTGAAGCGTTCACCAAAAAGAAATTTAGTAAATGAAGTAGGATAATTTCTATGTTGTCAGAGTGTATACCTTTTATAAATCTACTGCGATATGGGATCCTACATCAATACTAACTTCTTCAGTTAAAGTTGCAGCTCCTATGGGGAATCCAAAAGTTTTGCTCATTTTATCCAAGTCCTTTGGACAACACCTTCTTGTAGAAGCCTAAATTTTTGTTACTCAACATTTTTTTTGTACTACTTTTAGACTTTCGAATACACAGCAAAGATAATTAAGTTAATTTCGAGTTAAGGCTTAACTACATAAGCCAAAAAAGTGAAAAAGTAAAAAAGTGAAAATTTTCAAACTCATTTTAGGATAGTGTTTCTGACTGGAAAACTTATAAAAATGATGCAGAAAGCTTAAATTTTGGTTTAAAAACAAATTTGTGTATTCTTTTTCACAAAACAACGGCCCTAGCGGTACAAAAAATATTTGTACTTTTGTACTTCAGTACTTTTTGGCTTATGTAGTTAAGCCTTTATTCTTAATAAAATAACCAATTTGACAGTCGGTTTTTAGTGAAAAAATTGTTTGTTTTTGTCCTAATCCTGAGTTAAAAATGCAAAGAATATCCTATTTATTATTAATGGATGAAATACAGCAAGAACAACGATGTGAACAAAGAACCATAAAACGAAGATTAAGAGATCATTCAAATCCATTAGAACTACCACAGCCACTGCAAGTAAAAATATTTATTGATAGAAAAAAATGATTTTAATATCTTTTTCTCTTAACTGCCTCTTCAATCTTATTGCAGAGTTCTTTTTGGATTTCAATTTCTCGTTCCAAACCGACGCCACAAGTTATGGCTTTTTGTGGCTTCTTTGTAGGACGAGGAGTTGAAGCTCTGTTTTCAATATTCATCTGCGAATCATTCTTTTCAACGTCTGCTCCTCCAGTTCAGTTGAATTCATGATCATATCAAACATAACATTCTCGTCGAAGGATTTGTCCTTTAACACTTCAACAGAACGGCTGCCAGATGATGAATTTAAACAATTTTCACTATCGATGATTTGATTTCGATTATCGTCTGTCTTTCTCTTTTTGCGATAAAGGAAGTCCTGTCTTGGCTCAAAGAAAACGTGATATCAACTACAGATATCCGTATTTTCTCGGATAGCCAAGCAGCCATTAAATCTCTGGATTCTGTCTCTACAAACTCAAAAACTGCCCTTAATTGCCGATCATCTCTCTTGGAGATGGCACAGCAGTTCAACATTCACCTTTGCTGGGTGCCGGGTCATAGGGACATTCCAGGCAATTGCAAAGCAGACGAACTCGCCAAAAGTGGAACTTTACTACCTATACCGTCAAATCGGACAAAAATTGGTATACCCATCGCTACCTGTAAACTTTTGCTAAAGCAAGATGCAATAGAGCGAACAAACCTTAGGTGGAGTAATATTGCCACATGTCAGGCCACAAAACAGATCTGCCCTGTGCATGATCTGAAGCGCTCTAGGAACTTGTTATCTCTAAGCAGACTGCACATTAGCTCTGTCATAGGTGTCATTACTGGACACTGTCTAATAGGCAAGCATGCAACAAGGCTTGGTGTATTTTCTAACGACTTCTGCAGGAGTTGTATGGACGAAGAAGAGGAAGAATCGATTCCTCACCTTCTCTGTACATGCCCTGCTCTATCTCAACGACGTAGGCTCCACTTAGGAGAATTTTACTACAGTGATCCTAGTGATCTGGCAAGTCATGACATTAATAGTCTCGCTCGCTTCGTAAGAAGCTCTAAATGGTTCAACGAGTAGGAAGATAGTTTCCTAGATTCCTGTGGTATCACAATGGGCCAACCAATGGTCTAAGTGTGTCCAGCGTTCTGCTTGACAACCACATAAACCTAACCTAACCTTCTCTTTTTGCTACATGAGGGGAGGCCAAAAGTTATAGCATATGGGCATCCTTCCACCGATTCTTCTAAGGCACAAATTCGTATTATCGTTTCCTCCAACGCACTGAATTTATATTCCTTGTTTGGGCCTCCACCAATTGCTTTTTTTTTTCTCATGTTTTCAAACATTTTCTTCCTCACGTATTTTTTTTATCAACCCATGCCTTAAATTATTTTTTTTAAAGAAAAACATCATGCTAATCAATTTATGACCTACTTTTTTCCATTCAGAAATAGATTTTGTTGGTGGGCCCAAACTGTTAAGTTCTTTTTCTACTTTTTTCCAGAATGTTACTACATCTTCTTTCAGCTGATTTGTTGTGTTCCCATTAGCAATATCTCGATTTTTTCCATAAAGTTGATTAAAACTTGAATTTGTTTAATATTTGATGAATTCGACCTTAAAAAGATAGATTTTTATTAATATTTTTGGTACTATTTTGTTGAGAATTGCTTACATTGTTTGAAGAATAAATATTTGACTGTTAACAGTCGAATTGTTTTTTCCTGAACACCGTTTGTTTTAATAAATATGATTTAAAATCACGAAAATAAATATAAACTAGCATAAAAGTGTTCATATATGCGTTTCGCCCCGATGTAATGGTTGGGCTCATCAGAAGATGACCATTACATCTTGTCTTGACGCATATTTTCCCGAATAAATCGAGATTCCATATAATCCGAGCTACATAGAGCAAAAATCCATGGGAAAAGAAGTGCCCGATAACCCCAAATATTGTCTTATTTTTGAGCTATTCCTATGTATATAAATTGTTTGTAATGCCTTGACCAATGTTGTTCCTACTTTGAGTGAAAATAATATTGCATTCCTAAATTTTGTGCACTCCTTTTTCAATCCTACTACTCGCTGTTCTGATGTTTTCGGAGTGTTTTTTTGTTCCTAATTTCATAAAGAAGTAAAAAAGGAAAAAGGGAAGTCCGATTACTTATCAAGAGTGATAAATGCCTGAAGAAGCCATTTTGTTAAATGGCGGCATTCGGTAGTTTGTGCGTAAATCTGGGAAGTCGAAGTTTTCATTTTCGATTGGAATCAGAAAGCAGTAGAACATTCTAAAAATCCAATCGAAAAACGACATAAAAAACATTTATTTATTTAAAAGAAATAATTTGTTTCACTGCTTTTATCAGACTTGCATGCTTCAGTTAAACCACAAGAGCAAGAGCGTGGGAAGAAAGAGTTCATTTGTTTTTGATTGTTTTTCTCAAACTTCATTCATTCATTCATTCATTCATTTAACTTCAATACCCTTAATTAATCAACATTTATTAAAAAAAAACCAAGAAAACCTGGGAAAAAATGGACTTTTTTGTCTTAACCCAAAATTTCGGTATATAACGGGTGATTTTTTAAGAGGTTTAGAACTTTTTTTAAAAAAAAAAACACAAAAAATTCGAAAAAATGAATGAAATATTTATTTGAATCGATAGTTTGAACCTTGCAATTTAATGTTTAAAGATAATTTCATGCAAATGTTGACCGCGGCTGCGTCTCAGGTAGCCCATCCGCTGAGTCCAATTTTGGCATACTCTTTCACACATATCGGCCGGTATCTCACGAATGAATGCATGGATGTTGGCTTCCAGTGCGTCAATCGAAGCGGGCTTGTCCCTATAGACATTAGCCTTGACATACCCCCACAAAAAATAGTCTAATGGTGTCAAATCGCACGATCTAGGCGGCCAATTGACCGGCCCGAAACGTGAAATTAACTGTTCACCAAACTCGCCTCGCAATTGCGCCATTGTTTCGCGTGCTGTGTGGCATGTGGCACCGTCTTGTTGAAACCACATATCATGCAAGTCAAGAACTTCCATTTCGGGCAAAAAAAAGTTTGTTATCATCGCTCGGTAGCGTTCACCATTGACAGTAACGCTGCGATTCGCATCATCTTTGAAGAAATATGGCCCAATAATGCCGCCGGCCCATAAACCGCACCAAACAGTGGCTTTTTCGGGATGCATTGGTAGCTGTTGCAATGCTTCTGGCTGATCTTCACTCCAAATGCGGCAATTGTGCTTATTTACGTACCCATTCAACTGCTCAGAAGGTCGAGAATGAAATGGAAGCAGCGCGCGATGAACATTTCGAACCGAGCACGAATTTTGATAGTAAAATTCAATAATTTGCAAGCGTTGTTCATTTGTAAGACGATCCATGGTTAAATTGCAAACCAAACTGAAGCTGTTTGACAGTGACACAAGGTACTAAACACACGTCAGCTGTCAAAACCAGTGTTGCCAAAACCAAACCAGCTAAAAAATCACCCGTTACAATACATTTTCATGGTTTCTATATGAAAAAAGCGTGCTGAATCCGAATATGCCGGGTATACTTCTCAGATCCTTGAGCGTTTTGAGATATGACGTCATCAATAAAGGACATATGGAAAAAGGCTGCAGCTGGTGTGCATTTAGGAAAACTTGTGATTAACATTAATTTGGCACTAGATATGCAGATTTTATGATTCTCCAAATGCAAAAATATTTTTTTTCGATGAACCCCTGAGTAGGAAAGAAGATGGGGTACGAATTAATGAAAAACTCAGCCTTTGGAACTGGGTCGAGTGGGGTATCGTTTCCATGTATTTTTTATTGCTGAATTAAATGGCACCACAGAATTTTCGATAGAATCACTTTTCACTAAATTTTTATTATGACGTCATCATTTACGGACTTCTGAGAAAAGCCTGCAACTGATGTGTATTACGAAAAATTGTGTTTTATATTATAATTTGACAATAGAAGTGCAGATTTTAGGAGTCTCCAAATACAAAAATAGTTTTTCGATTTTTTGGACGAGGGGTAAACGTAAAGGAAAAAAATGGAGTTGTAAAAAAAATCGAACTCGGGATCTGGATCAAAGTTGACATTACGATGATAGCGAAGTCGAACAAAAATTTTTTTGAATTTTAAAAAAAGTTTAAAAATTTTTTTTTTGAGAACTTAATAATTTTAAAATGACTCGGACAATTTTAACTAAACTTGGTACCCAACTGTTTTTTAACATTGCCTAGCAGATTTTTAATTAAAATTATTCTTATAACAAAAAATAACCTTACCCCCATTCAAAGGTATTGAAAATCTCATATTTTTCAAAAACTGCTCCTACGATTCTGATTAAAATTTTTTTGTGATCTAATATTTATACGATCTATCATATTAATGAAAAAAAATTTTCTACGGTTTAAAAATGGTATCTCTCATAGAACCATTTTTTGATTTTCGCCTATCTCATTATGAGTTGAACTGATTTTAATGAATTTTTTTGCACAAAAGCTTCAAATAAGTTCTAATAATATTGCATACCAAAATTTAAGAAAAAATAAATTATTGATTTTTAAAATTATTTTGAAAATTATTTTTTGAAAATTCGATATTTCGAAAGTGGGTAGATAATTTTTTTTAATTAATTTTTTAACTCTGCAATAATAAAGGCTAACAAATTGCGTACCATTTTTTTTTTTAATTTTTTTCAAAATTTTATATATAAAAAACTATTCTTTTAAAAAACCGCTCCAACGATTTTCAATTTTTTGTCTCATAAATTGAGATTTCCTTAAGAAATCGGATGATGTACATAGCATTGGTGTCAAAACAATTTCAGAGGTTGTTTAACAATTTAATGTTTAGTTAAATATTTCTTTTTACAATTTCTCAGTCTAAACTGTAAGTTCCATGCATATTTGCAACACGGTGCTATAGGTAATGTTCATAAATAAATATACCTACTCGCATAATACTACATTAAACTTAACTACGTTTTAAGCAGGTGGTATACATTATACAATATAGACTCCCGTAACTAATTTATTTTTTTTATAAGATTAATATTGTTTTTGTAATATTAAAACTTTAAAAACAAAGTGTGATCGCACATAAGAGCAAGTTCGTGCGATATTTATGTATATATTTATATTCAATATTAGTATTAGAGTTTTTGTATAGCGTGCACTTGGTTCTACGCTTGAGATTTGAACCGTCTCTCTCAACAGAACTTAGAACAAAGGTTTCCTAACTTACCCTGAAATTAACTGATGCGGGTTACATGGCAGATGAGCTCCCTAGACCTTAACTATTTTTAAGTTACTGATATCAATAGTGACTTTTTGTCCGGTGGACAGATGTTTGTTGAAAATGTCTTCCTGGTTAATGCCTGCCTTGAACACTATCTGCTACAAAACTAAATTGAAGAAATTACATGATATCACATCACCTTGCATGTTTGGAAGCAGATTGGGTAAAGTATTGAATAGAAGATATATAGAGTCCAGTCGTCGGGTATGATTTCTTCTACCGATATACTTCGCTGATAGGTAATTTTATGCATGCACATTCGCTAGTAATCCATCAAAACCGGCGGTTTTTTAATCTAAGTTAAGCTCATATATACTGCATGGTGAAACTGGGTCTTCATTGGTTATTCTCACCCTATTACTTGCTCCATTCGAGCTCTATAGTAGCCTACAGTAGCTGCAAATAATATTCTAAGTAAATTTCGCTGCTTTGATCAACCAGCGTCCCAGTCTTAAGACCAGCGGCAAAATGCTTATTCTTATGTGTTAAAACTTCTAGATATTGTTTCGGTCGCGATTTAGGAGGCAGCATACTTACTCTTCTCAGGTCAATATTCTAGCCTCGCTGTCCTTATTTTATCCTGCAGCATTTTGCATGTGCATCTTTTGTCACCTTTACCAGGTATAAGCATTCATCATCATATCATATGGGTCTTTCCTCTATGGTGACTGGTATAGCGTGCGGTGGATTCGACTACCTCTTTGCTTAGGTATGTCGTGATATCTGGGAGCACTTATTGCTGTCGTCTGTAAGTGCATAGCAGGGAAGTTTTTAATCAGGTACTCCTGCAGACTCTGGATAATCCAGGTGTGATAAAGCACCTTATTTCGAAATACTTCTTGTTTTTCGTTAAGCAGACGACCTCTTATTTTCGACGAACTAAGATTATAGCCAACGTTGACATTTGACCATCGAAATGTATGCACTTCTTTTGTTGGATACGTGCCTTGAGTCTTTTAGTTCATGGTCGATTTAATTGAATAATTTTTAACATTTTTAAAGGTTTTGTATTTGATAATTACCTCAAATCTAAACATTTTTAGAACAAATCAAATCAAAAGGGTCCTTATGAAGATGTTATTGGAAATTAATAGCTTTTCAATAAAGTCTTTTAAAATTGTATGGTAGGTTAATCTTTTTCACATTAAAGCTACTTTCGCACCTTATACGCGACTTTATTCTATCAAAGCAGCTGACTTTCTTTTACTAAAAGATAAAAATAATTGACTTGATTGAATAATTCATTCGATTCAACATTTAAAAATAAATGGCAAAAATACCTCACTTGACTTAGTTGATATTTTCATTCATTCGCAACCCCTCTGATTTCGTACCCTTTCACCCCTCCCCCATAAAATCGAAAAATTATTTTTGTATTTGGATACTCATATAAGATCATTTCTAGTATCAAATTAATGTATATCCAAATTTTCACTAATGCACACCAGGCTTTTGTCAAAAGTCCGTAAATGATGAAGTCATAATAAAAATTTCGTAAAAAGTGGTTCCATCAAAAATTGAGTGGGTGCCATTTGATTCAGCATTAAAAAATACATGGAAGTGATACCCCACTCGACTTAGTTCAAAAGGCTGAGTTTTTCATTAATTTGTACCCCCTCTCCTTTCCTACTCGTGAACCCCTCCCCCAAAAAGTCGAAAAAAAAATATTTTTGCATTTAGGGAATCATAAAATCTGCATATCTAGTGCCGAATTGATGTCCATCACAATTTTTCCGTAATGCCACACCAACTGCAGCCTTTTTCCATATGTCCTTTATTGATGACGTCATATCTCAAAACGCTCAAGGATCTGAGAAGTATACCCGGCATTTTCGGATTCAGCATGCTTTTTTCATATAGAAACCATTAAAATGTATTGTATATACCGAAATTTTGGTTCAGTTCAGTTTTCCCCGGACTAATATGTGCGTCTCAGTCATCCGTATTATTTTTCTGAAAATATTGTATCAACATTTATAAGAGTTTCTTAAACTTTAATTTAATTTAATTTGAAAGATTACATTTGTTGAAACCACAACCTCAATTATTTTAGGAATTTTGTTCCTATAAATATACGATACGAAGTTTCATAGTTGCTATATTTAATTAAAGTTCAAACTTCTAACAGATATTTTTTGTCATAGCAGATATATAAAAAAAGTTTACTTACTTTGAAAGAAAGGAACTATATGAATGTCCCTTTACCTACTTTAAATAGAGCAAGAGACTAATTAGTATACAAGTAATATAGATAAAAGAAAACTTATTCGTTCATGATGACGCTGTGAATATGTGTGAAACACTTTTAATTTATAAATTCTATTCTCTGGCTTAAACGGATACAATATTATAGATAACTTCAGGAAAACTTTCTGCTTTGTTTTCAGAACTTGTGACCTAATAATAATATACTCGTTCACTAGTAAGTGGAACTATATTAGTTTTTAATTAAAGGTATAAGTTCGGTAAACTTTAATATAATATGCACATATGGTTGGTGCTTTTTCTTATTTCTCGATTTTGTTCTTCTTTTAAACCAAACTTTTTTCATTTCTTCAAAACGATTTGTATTAATCTGTTTAAATTGTGTTTGTAACAGAAGAGTGGTGGGGTAATTTTGATTTCATTTATTTTTTTTTAAGTTTTTGGTATACTGAATCCGAACAGAATTTCTTGGCGTAGCATCAACAAAATTGCATCAATAATATAATTTGTTGGTATTTAATGTTTATAACTACAAAACAATCAACTTTTCTTAAATGAAAGTATTTTCATATAACAAGGTTTTTTTTTAATAATACAAATTCTATATACTATCTACTGAAATACATCAGCCAAGTAGAAGACTTAGCACTATTTTATTTGGACTTGTTGAATTATTGATTCAAAATAGCTTTTAACGGCCTTTAGTCCTACAAAAATTTGGGGTTTCATCCCGGCGATTTCACTTGGACTCATCAGTTGACTAGTGAGGGCCTTTGTCAATACGCAATTTTTTGTTAAGTTCAGTTCATCATACATAGATTTCGTGAAAGTATTTTCATAAAATTCCGTGCAAAATTTTACAATAAGGGTTTTATTCTAACCGTCCAGAATCAATTTTTGTTGGTAGGAAGTACCTTCATATTTCGGGTTGGGGTCATAATCCTGTATGCCCCAAAATTCTGTATTCCAAAATTCTGAAATTTCAAAATAAAAAAAGTGCGGACTTTTTTTCATTACCAAAACAATTTTTCGTAGTTCAACGCGAAAACAATCAAATATTATTGAAAACCAAAAGTTATTTTTAAATTATTTATGTGGAATTGGTTCGGAAATATATTTTTGAATTATCTAAGTAAATATAAATACGTGATGTATAGCTAAATTTTTAAATAAAAAAGAAAGAAGAAAAGTTGCACTTGACGTGTTTTTTAAAAGATTAATTAAAAGGCAAACATTATTAACTGCACAATATTACAATACCGTATTTAAAGTTTTGCAATATTTTGGATTTACAGAATCTTGGAGTACAGGATCGAATAATAGATATGCAGAATAATGGAATACAGAATTATGTTCATACAGAATTTTCAATTCATTTACAGAATTTTGACATACAGAATTTTGGTTTCTACATATTTCATATAAGTTCAGGTAAAATAGTACACAAAAAACCATCATTCATGAAACTTTACTAAAACGTTATATTTATCATGAGAAAAAACAAAAGAAAGAAACAAAGACAATTCCAGCACCTTATAAAATTTTAGGTATTATTAATTTTATGTAAGAAAGAATATATTTTTAGGACAAGAGGTAAAATGTTTACCGAAAACCTTGCTAAAATAATGACAATAATAATGTAATGTTGAGAAACAATTTGGCATGGAAATGAAGGATCAAGAAGCTAAAGATATTTTATTTTGGTGCAAGCGAGGAATAATAAATGTAACACATGAATTCCCAGTAATTTTAAATGTTGGATCATAATACAGCACAACCAAAATATACATAGATACCTAGATAACCAATTTATAAAATCATATAGGTATTATGTGTCTCAATTGTACAAAAATAAATTATCAATTAAAAAAAAAACGCCTAACCCTGCTTTCAGTTCTAGCTTTTCTACCCGAACGGTTTGTCACAGAAACCGTTTTTGCACTTTTGTCCATGTTTCGTCAGTAAATATTGTTGATAAACCTTAGATTTGAATATCTACTTTTATTAAATAAAAATAAATAAAATATGTTTGTATATTTCTTATTATAATTTAGTTAACAAAAAATAAAAAAAGAAAGAAAAAAAAGAAATAAGCACTTAGAATTAATTTCTTTATACTTTCTTTGCTTTTAATTGAATTATTAAAACATATTTCTCAAATTGAATGCCTCTTTTACAACCGATGCCAAAATTCACCCACAATAAATTTTGAGACAAAACGTGGCTTCTAATTTAAACATCTACTTAAAAGCTTGAACTTAAAAGAGTTCAGCAAAAGACATACCCTTATAGTCATCAGCATAATCTTCAAAAAATTATATTATGACCTACTGATAGAACTCAATTATAAAATCATATACAAGTAATATCGTACTAAACCATTCACATGATATTGTCATGTAATTTCTTTTATATTTTTTCTAAATACATTGTTACCTTAAAGTTGGACAATATTTTTGTATCATTTTCTACATAAACACGGTCTTGTTATTTAGTTTTTTTTTTTTATGAAAATCGTGTATGTTTATTTTTTCTTCATTAAAAAAATACAGGATTCCCTAATATGGTACATAACAAAATACAGTATCGGTTATAATTTTAGGGACAGTATGTTCTTTTTAGCATCAGGTGTTTTTCTTGCCATGGACTGGGGCCTATTATTCGGATCAAAGAAATTATGACTTTTTAGAGAATATAATGGAGAGTTTCTTGTTGTCGTACGCTTAGGAAAATAAGACTATTTGGTGGATCTTCTAACAGGATAATGGTCCAAAGCATACGCCAAACGTTTCAAAAGACTTTTTTCCACATTAAGAATATTGCAATTATGTTTTGACCAGCGCAGTCACCTGATTTAAATCTAGTAGAGAATCTATGGAAGTATGTTAATGATCGACAGTTTATGGAAAAGAGTTCATGAAATATGAAAAGTAATACGAATCGAAACCTGTCGCAAACTTGTTGAAAAAGGAAAAGGTTATATATCTTAACACTTTATTTTATAATGAAAAATCTGTGAGTAATATTGAAGTTTATTTTTATCGTTTAACAATTTCTTTAATATCTTATCACAATAATGTATTGGTTTAAAAACGTTTGTACAATTTATTTGTTCAAAACACGATGATACTAAAAGGGATCTACTGTCCCTAAAAATATGGCCACCACTGTATATATCATCCCTTTATGTGTTCTGTAGATCTAAAGTAAGAAAAACCAATTCAACAAGCAGGGTATATGTGGGTAGCTTTTTTTGTATTTTTTTAAATTCCAAAATACAAAAGCTTTAACGTTTATCTAGAAAAATTTCTGGCTGTTAAAATACAAAGCAAAATCTATTTTAGTCTTCAATAGACGATTGAATTATTTCATAAAAGTGTTCTTTTTTTAAAGATCAAGGAATTTTTTTTGGAAGCAGAACCGTCGTGTCTTAAGAAATTTTAATTTTTCTGTATGGAAGTCTTTGTGTGAATCTGTATCATGAAAAATCTGTTTTATAGATTGAATTAAACAACATTATTTCGAATTTTGAAAATAATTTCACTTTTAAACTAATTAAAAATAAAAAAGATTAAAATATGAAAATATAGTAACAGTAAATTATGTTTAGTCTTAGAAATCTCAAACAGACAAAAGACCTTTAAGTAGATATTTAAAAAAACAATTTTGATGATTATTTAGTTATAATGGAATAATTGAATTAGAAAATTGAAGTTTGTTGTTTCGGCAGACGCATGGATTTGTAAAGTGTATTGCTTTTTTCCTAACGGTCGTAGAGGGTTGAAATGATTGGTGGTTTTGTTGGCACGTGGTTTGAGTCGACAAGATGCAGTGGTCTGTTCAACGTGTTTTTTTTGCGGGCGCCCGCTCGATTTTCCGTACCTTCCATTTACACTTCAATATCCATTCAACTAATTGTTAAAGAGCATCTTTATTTTCACCCGTATAAAATGGTTGTCGTTCAAGAATTGAAACCACGCGATTTTGGGGATACTTAAAATCCCTTGGCCATGCGGGAGAGGCATACAACTGTATGAACTTAACTGTAAATAAACCAGGAAAAAATAAAAAAAAAAATCCTTATTTTGTAACGGTTTCAATTTATTGACTTACATGAGCGAAAACGGTCCTTCCAGTTTTCTCAATTTTATGTCAAATGTTTCCAGGCCGGTCCTATTTTTCCTTCCGATTTTCTCATTTAAGTGTCAGTGTTTAAATTTTTTTGGATAAACCTTGAATTGAGTTAATTTTTTTGTTTAAATTGAACGACAGTATTCTGCCTTTTAACCCTCAGCCCAACGTTTATAACCACCTGAATTAGCACGGTGAAATTTTCGTTTTTTGTCTTCAACACATCCGATGATGGGTGATGGGAGCCACTCTTGGAGTTGAAGTCTTGCGCAATGGACTCCCATGCTTTGGCTTTTTCCATTGAAATTTATCAGTTTTTTTTATAATGTGCTTAATTTCATCAGCAGACGGCAACAGAGCCATGTCCTTATATTCTTAATTTTAAGTGATTGTATACCATACAAATTGAATAAAGAACTTTATCTATCTATCTCTATCATCACCAATGCCGTAAGCAAATCTACGTTATTACTTCTTTTTTTAACATTGAAAATGTTTATAGGGTCGAAATTACCAAAATGAATAAGATGAACCTAAATACACAATCGATGAATCGTACCAACACGTTGATCGTCGCCAACCGACGAGCTTCAGTGAAGGATATTTGAATTTGTATAAAATCCTAAAATCACTCGATTTGAGCCCACTTAGAAGCCTATTACTCAGGTTATATTTATCGGATGCTTAATATTAAGATAGATAATTGAAGATAAAATGACTACCTACAAATCTGCGACAAAATTTTCTTAATCAATTCGATTGTTGAACCTGGAATATGGATAAAGGGACCTATACTAGAACCTCTTTGATTAACTTATAACTTTAGTTCTATAAGGGCCAGATGTTGAAGGTTAAGGTATTTAAATTAAGGTTTACCAGGCTAGAGGTAGGATTAACCAAGGACGCAACTTAAATATAATACCTGAAATTGAGAAGGGTTGATTTGGCATCTTCTGTTCTAATTATCGGATCTTTTAGGTTACTGTCTTAGAATTAAGGTAAAATCTCAGGCTACAAATGTATGTGACAAAACTTGACCAACGTCTAAACCAATTCAATTTTTGAACTTGACCTACCGATTTTTGAAAATGACCTACGTCCAAACCAATGCTATTTTCGAACCTAAAATATGCAAAGGTACCTACTTGCGAATCTCTTTAATAAACATAACTTTAGTTCTAAGGGCCAGTTTTTGAAGGTTAAGATATTTAAATTAACGTTAATCGGTCTGGATGTATAATTAACTTACCGACGCAACTTAAATATAATAGTGGAAAAGGGTTGCTTTGGTGAGCTTTTATCTTCTGTTCTAATTAACGGATCTTTGAGGTTAAGGTCTTAGATTTTAAGTAAAATCTCAGGCTAAAAATTTATGTCACAAAACTTTACCTATACGTCTAAACCATTATTGAACATAGAATATGCATAGGTACCAATGTACTTGAACTTCTATAATAAACTTATATATTTAGTTCTAATGTTCAGATGTTCAAGGCTAAGGTCCTCAAATGCAAATAAAATGTTAGGCTTCATTTAAAGCAGCTCATACACGATTCATTTTAGTTGTCAACTCAGCTGTCAACTTAATTGGTGCTTGGCTTTTCATATACTCAGATAAAAGATTACTGCCTAACTGTCAAAACCATTTTTATTGTCTTAAGAAATTACACGACACGAGTTTATTAAATTCATTAAAAGATGAGTTCAAAATGCAAAATATTATAGAATAAAGACAATAAGGTAAATCAGGTTTGCGCATTGATTTTGAGCTACACATCAAATTATTTATAAATTTGGTCTCGCGTTAAAAAGGGTTCACTTTGAAAGTAAATCAAATAACTTGCCTATATAAATAGTTCAATAAGTTTGCTCTTTGAGCAAATCAAATTTGAGCAAATATTTTCTTTAACATCAACCGTCAAATTGATTAAATAAACTGAACTGAACAACATTAATTTAACCGTCAACTGGGATGTGACATTAATAATACCTACATATTGTAATTTAAGGCTGTAGAATGGTTTCTAAGACAGCTTCAGAAGTTTTGGTGCAACTATAGGAAACAAATTAGAAATCACTGAGGTTAGTCATATTTTTATTTTATCGAGCTAACAAAAGTCATTTTCAATGTCTCCATAGTTACTCTTTGAGTGAAATCTGTAAATTTTTTGCATAATCGTTTTCTTTATATTACATTCCATTTTTATAAATTTTCATCTCAAAGTCTGGGTCATAAAGGTACTTTCCCGATTGTCAACAACACAAAATATTTGCTTTTCGCGTGTTTTTTGTTTCAAAGACAGAAAGAGAAGACAAGGAAAGATTATAGAACAGATGCACAAAAAACTACGTACTGTTTACATTACGTCACATGACAGAAGAACGACGTAAAATGCTGCCAACTCCTATTCATACAATTTCTTTAAACTACGTTCTATTGAACTTAAGTTCAGATTACGCTCTGAAACCGGACGAGTTGAACTTCAAAAACGATTTAAACTCAAGTTCGGGTTCAGCTGAATTTAAGTTTAAACTTCATACTTTGAAATTGGGGGTTAATCTGTTAAAAAAAATAAACAAAAGCTTTTAAAGTTCCGAATGTTGAAGAATAAATATTATATGTACAAACTTGATCGATTATTGAATCCGCAAGAATTTACTCGAAGAACCTTTCATATTGTTTTAAAAAAGTACTTTGATACCAAACTTATGTATATTTTTGAATCTACGACAATTGTGGCTCAGATATGAAATGAGAATATTTGTATGCTGTGCGGGTATGAGTCTGACGCCTGTCGCCGAATTTAGTAATCGCCAATCGGTGTATCTATTTTTTTAAATGATTTTTAATTCTTCTTTCTATAAGTTATTTTTATTTAAGAACACCAGATAAAATATTTTCTTTTCAACTTAAATCTGTTTAATAATGTTTTTTTTTTAATTATAAAAATATCGTTGTGTACCTATTATTCTTAGGAATTTTAAGCTATAAACACCTAGTGGTGTCTTTAATTAATTTTTAACTCTTTGTGAGCACTGAGCATTATAGTTTTGTTTGCAAAAATATCAATATTTTGTCACCCTCCCTTACACTCAGAGAAAAAAAGAGTAAAAAAAAGGACAAACATACTTAAACTGACAAATTTCAAACTTCTTTTCATCGCAATCGTGTTTATACTATAATTAAGTACGACGGATTTGAATCAATATTAACGCATTCTTTCTTTAAGTAGTTGCATTACTAAGTTAAGAACGACCAGCAGTAAACTTAAGCACGCATTTTTTTGTTTTGATGGTATAGAAGTCATTTTAACTCCGTGCGTTCTTATTTTGAGTACTTTTTGGGTAAAATAAGAAAAAGCGGAGTTAAATGGAGTATGTTATGCTAAGAAGAATTGCGTTCTTAAATTCAATCTAAATATTTTCAAAATTAGACTTTCATTTTTCTCTGGGTGTAAATCTTAAAGAAGTAAAAAGAAACGAAACGATAAAAAAAAAAATTAAACTTTGCGCCCAAGTACAACAACTGCTACTTCTCGTATATATGTATATGTGACATATTTTTTTAATGAAATTCTACCTTTTAGAAAATATGTATAACTGTATTGAATGGGAGAGGAAGGATTTGTATTGGAAAAGTTTTCAATTTTTCTCGTCATGGAAGTTTTCTCATTTTGTCTGGTTGCCCCATGTTTCATAACTTCGCTAACCATCCATCTAGTTTGATATCTTCTTATACTTTTTTACTTTTACCTTGGCACCCACAGCCCACCTCCATTAGATATTAACACGTACAGAATACTTGAGTAATGTGAAATCGTTAAGGTTTTTCTTTTTTTGTCCATAGAAAATTATTTAGGTACGCCCAAGTCTTTACATATTGAAACGGGCTCCGTAAAAACAGATGCTGCTAAAGATTATATCCAGAAAGGAGTTTATTTTGGCTTGACCCCTGATAACATACATTAGGGTGTCTGTTATGTCCCAAACTCATTTTTCTTTATAAGACACCCCCTCATTCAAAATTATTTGACCTTGGATGAACCTATACCTACAGATCATACTTTACCCATACAAAGGACCATGGGCAACTTTGTATGGAGTTTGGCCCACTTTCAACATTGCTCAACAGTGATGAAACTTATGTCATATGAAAGCGTACGGTGATCACTTTATTTCATTATATGGCAGCTAAATTGAAATCGAGCGCAAAAGTTGTTTTTGGCGCATTTTATAAAAAAAGTATTTACAATGCAAAAAAAAAATATTTAAAAAAATTGGCAACACTTACTAAAAAGTGTTTCACCTTTTCTGAAAGCCTGAAGTCCGTTCTTTTATTTTATTTTTAAATCAACTTATTTGTATTAACAGTTTTCGAGAATATCACTTTCAAACTCAAAAAAAGATTTATTTTTATTTATTTAAGCCTGTTTGTTTGAGTTAAAATTCTTACAACTTTTAATCTAAAGGCTATCATTGGTGAGTTTTATACCTCTTAAGAAATTTCAATATCATGGCCAATTTTTAAATTTAAAAACCAGTATTGAGTTATATGATTTTTTTTCAGAATGCTCTTTTTTGTTGAATTGAAGTAAAAAAAGGTTTGATCAAAATGTTGTATTATCAATTAATTTTGAGCAAAATGGTGCAGGATATCAAAAATATTTTAATGCAGAAAATTAATCTTACTATCATTGTTTATGGGACACCCTATATACAGAAAAGTAGTACCTTACTTTTTCAGCTTTTTGAGTGTGAAAGAAATTTGTTTGAAAACTGTTTATACAAATAAGTTGATTTAAAAATAAAATGAAAGAACAGACTTCAGGCTTTCAGAAAAGGTGAAACACTTTTTAATAAGTGTTACCATTCTTGTTTAAATATTTTTTTTTTTTCATTTTAATTACTTATTTTATAAAATGTGCCAAAACACAACTTTTGCGGTCGATTTTAATTTAGCTGCCATATAATGAAATAAATTGCTCTCCATACGTTTTCATATGACATAAGTTTCAACACTGTTGAGCAATGTTGAAAGTGGGCCCAAAATGGTCATGGTCCTTTGTTTGAAATTTATGCATTTTTCAGGTTTTGTATTTTTCTTTTACTATGACAGCTATTCTAATTTTTGTTTGTTGATTTTCAATTTAAAAAAAATGAGAACAATTATATCTAATCAAATAAAAACAAAAATATTTTATAAATAATTTTTGTAAACACATTTTTGAATGAGGTCTTTTAAAGGGACATTTATACATGTACAATTTAGAATACATGTTGTAATTTGATATAAACAAAATATCCAAACAAAAGTAAATTCTTAGCCCTTACAGCCTCGGATAAATGAACTCGGACAACATTTTTTGGTAAAAGGACATGAACTTTTAAATAAGGGGTGTCTGATAAAAATATGCAGACATATTTTTTCTGAATCATTCTTTTTTTTATCAAGAAAACTGGAAACCTTGAAAAAGCTGAAGTTTATTTCATCGAATTTATATATATAATGTATGTTTAAACCTATCTCATTGCAATTTTAGATTTGGCTACGTGGTCTGCGAAAAATCACTCATAATTCGAAGGCGAACAACATCTGCCCCATGATGGTTCTTAAAAAACAGTAAGTTTAGACAAAGAGTTTCTGAGCCAACAGTTATATAGTTTTCTGCATGCAAATATTTAACTTTCGTCGAAAAAAACATTAATAAATAAATAATCTGTGTCTGCATTTGTTTGTATATTGTTCGCACCATTCTTTTGACGCAATTTCAATGAAAATATTTATTTGACTTTGTTAACTTAAACATTTAATAAAAAAATTGTAATCTTTATTTTGCATGGGCACTGTTAACTTCTTTCTGAATTTCATTTATATTTCAATGTTTCGAAATTATAGCGTTGGCAGGATGGATTACGCCATATCACTCATAATAACAAAGCAACTAATGTATGTCCAACTACTAACCTAATGAAACAGTGAGTATTATAATGTTTGAAATGATTTTTAGTAGATACCTACCCGTATAATATGAATTTATGGCAGGTAAGTAGTTGATGAAAAGATAAGTAGCATTAGTTATAGAATCTCGGAGAGATGAACTTTTCTATTGAAGAACTCAGATTTAATTTAATAATTTTTAAACAGTGTCTTTACATATGTTCAAAGATTGTTTGCTTATATATATAAGAATTTAAGTGTTTATTGATTATTATAAAATACGTAGAATAAAGGTTAATTTTTGGTTGTTTATTTTTCCAATAAATTATGTATGTAGGTAATGTTAGTCTAAAAAGATTAGTCATCTCATTTGTGACGCTCGTCAATAGTATTGGCTTTCCAAACGTGGTAAAGTTTCTTTTAGTTGTTAAGAATAAACAAATATTCATTTCCGTTCAAGATGAAACATTCATAATCTATATTAAAAGATATTTTTTAATAGAATATAATATTATATATTAATTTTTATTTTATAGTTTTACTTAAATACTCTTGCGATCTGTCGTGGTTTCTGCCTGTGGTTTGCTTTATTTATCTGTAAACTGTGAATTTCAAGTTAATTTGATGAAACATTTCAGAATAATGAACACAACCAGGAACAAATAAGGACGAGTAACATTTGGTGTTTTCCTTTGGGACTTGCAATGTACTTTTTAGAACTTCCCAAAAATTAAAGTGGTCCATTTATCATTTAGATGAATGGAAAACTTTAATTTTGCCAAACGAAAAATCTAACCTCAATAGTCGTTTTTCATTTTTAGCCCCGAGCGGGGCACAGAGCGGGCCCTGAGCGAATAGAGCTCACTCCGAACCAAGCGTAACCTGAGCGCACCAATCTATTTAAGGAACACAATTGAGCACTGAACTCTCATATGCTTAGTAATCTTGCAAATTACATGAAAATTGCTCGGTCATTTTTTTCCGAGCTTATCGAGCGAGTCCCGATCGAGTTCTAAGCTAAAAAGAAATGCAAGTTGGGAGATCGGAGCGCTCCGAGTTAAAAAGTAACATAGTTTTCTTTTTGATAGCTCAGTGCAACGCTCGGGGCTAAAAAAGAAAAACGCCTAATGTGTGTGCACTTGTGTGACAGACAAATGTCTGTCAAAGTTCATATAAAAAAAAAAAAAAATGTGTAGAAATTCACACAAATGCACAGAGTTTCAAAGTAAAGGAACACACCTAATAATTTGCTATGTAATTTCTTTTTACTGATGGTGTCACTTTCATGCGTGGATTCATTTCGTAACTACATAATTGAAGTGCTTTAAGCAGGGGCGGACGGAGTCAAAGGTCCTCCAGGAACTTTAAGAAAAAGGGGTTCGGTTACCAATGGGGTCACAATAGCTCAATATTTAGTGTGAAAGCCTCAACTATAGTTTCGTTTAAAGTGTGTGAGAGTACTGTGAGGACCCATTAGGCTCAATAATAATTAGTGTGGGGGCCCCATCAGTTTAACTATAGTTTTCATTAAAATAATCTTGTATAGGGACCCGACAGCTTTATCCTTATTTTTTGGGGCCCCTAACACAACTGTGTGCAGGGCTTCCTGAGATTTCTTTGGCACCACGAAATATGTATATATTTACCGTAAAGCCGTTAGAAATCCAATTTTATGAGAAAAAATTCTTTTAAAAGAACAGAAAGTACTGGAGGGGTACTTTTTGCTTTCCCAGGGACTTTGACTACAGAGTAAAAGTAGTTGACTGCCAGAAGTATACTTGGTAGAAGATGCTGCAGCCCAAAGGAACACGCTTATTCACGGATCTTTAAGCTTTAAAGATCTGATCTGCTCGAGCATTGGTTTGGTAACCTAATTGTTGAAATAAAACTAAATCTATAGAAAATGTTTCAAAATTTTAAATTAATTTGCTAAGAGGAAAAAATGCTTTAATTTAGGATGAAAAAAAGCTGGTCATGCATACGATAGAGCCATTTGAACCAAATCCATTTGGACACGATCTAACCTGAACCATTTGTGACAGCTGTTGTTTTTTTTTGTTAGCAAAAAGGAAGCTTATATATAAAATTATGCTGGTTCTATTAGGTCCGTTCGCTTACACGCCAGAAACTACCCAAAACTACCATTTTTTACCAGATTTAGTCCGAAGGCGTTCGCGTACGCAAATTTTGGGTAGTTTCTGGCAGGAGAGAGCGCTCATGAGAGAGAAAATAATTTCCCCTTCTTGCCAGTTTTTACCCGAGAAATTTCTTCGGGCAAAAACTGGTAAGTGCTGTGTTGTGTCAGAAGCCAGTTTGAAAGACAAAGAACAACAAAAAATTAACAAAATGGCTGTTGTTTACTTTTTGTTTTTTTTTTTAGTAAAAATGTAGTTTTTAATTCGTTAACTTCCAAAAATTAATTATTTTAGTAAAAGAAGTGACTTTTTAATAAAAAAATTAATAAATTATTTAAGAAACTTTGTTTGTGAAGTGTACTTTAATTCAGTGTTTTTTTTTTAATTCTGTCTTATGTAGTTCTGAATTCTTCATAGAATTCGGGATTAATAAAAAAAAATTACGTGATGTTCCTGTTTAGTGTCGTATTTTGTATTTGTAAATACTTACAACGTTAATTTTAATTTGTTCATCATCAAATTTAATAAAGAATGTGAAATTATCATAAAAATTTCAATTTTGTTGCTTTGTTTACTTTTTTACTTTTGTTTACTTTTTGTTGACGTTTAAAAACTGGCAAATATTTTGGTTTAAGGCGTTCGTGTATTCTCGGACAGTTTTGCTTCTCTTTGAGAGAATTTCAGCCCCACTCCTCCAATTTTGACAGTTTGCCAGATTTAGTCCGAGAAGTACACGAACAAACTTATTATGTATATATAGGTATAATTCTTGAGAAATTGATTAAATATTTTAATTTTAATTTTTGAAAACATTCTTTTGTTATTGGTTAAAATGAAATATGATTTTAATTGCTTCATTGAAGTTTTTCTGTTCCCAACTTTAAAATGTATCAGTCGTATTTATTAAATTTCCTTAGAATTCTCTTGGGCAGTTGTTCAGCTAGCCACTGTGTAAATAGTTGGGGATCTTCTTATTTACAAATGCTTTCAAATAGGTGTTTAAGTATGTTCTCATACACTCATCGACATTTCTGTAATCTGTCAACTTCGTGAAAATTTGGATTCGTTCAATGAACATTTTCATTTCAAGATATCTTTTCAATTTTTTGTTCATTGAACATACCCACCTAAGAATATGTTTAGACGACCAATTGAAGAACTTAAGTTACAAAATCGATAAAACACGTTTATAAATAAGGTTTTGGAGTTACACAGCTGTCCAAAGTTAGACATACTTTAGAATGGGTATATAAATAGTCTTGTATGTGTCTATTAGGCTTTTTGACGTAACCGTTCATTCAAAAATGAACTTCGTGGCTAAAGATGGTTTTTTTAACAATGTCACTGTCAAACTATTGAACTTATAAGGCCCAGTTTCATACTCGAATAAGTATCACTTAAGTGCCAAATATGAAAGACTAATGCCCAATTTCACAGTGTAAACTTATCGAAATAAGTGACATTTAAGTCTCCCATATTGGCCACTTACTCCGACAGTAAAACTGGCCCTAAGAATCCAAGTCCACTGCTATGCTTGGTAGAAACACATTTGAAGTAGAGAGTATTAATAACAAAGAGATTTTAACTTAAAAATTGTGTCTCATTTTGATGAAGTCAGCTAAATTTTACTATAATTACCATATTTTAAAAATGTTTCCAAATATGAATCTTGGTGCAACCGGGCACCTGTGAAAACGTTACTCCAATTAAATTCAAAAGAAAAAGGCAATCGTTCTTATGCATATAGTAATATGTATGTAAAAAAGCTCATCCAAGTGAAAATAAAATCTTCACATAAGCACATCAGTTGAGCAAATATATTGACTCGAATTCGTTCACACGACCACACAATTCTGAAAGGAAGAATATCCAAAGGGCATAAATCGACAGGACAGTGAAACCTTTAGTTTCTGGTTGTGTTCGAACGCAGATGCTAGCAACTGCAACAGCCGCTTACCGTTTCCTTTTGAAATAATTACATAACCATGATTGAAGGCTTATAACATACGCAAAGGTTTGTTAACGTAGAAATAAAACAAAGTTTACAAGGACACATGATGCTTTAGCAAAAATAATTTGATGCACCATCATTCGTGCAAGATATGGGAGTGGACAAACAAAATACAATATCAGGATCTGTGTGCACGTTATCGCCAGTTGAGGGAGCGTTTCCTTTTTCGTCAAGACGAACACAGAGTGAGTTATGCACTCAATGATCCAATAACTCGCTGTGTCAGGAAAACTAATCGTGTTTCAGAAATATTTGATTTCAATTTCCATTATAGTAAATTCTCCTTAAAACGAAACTTGTTGTTATATTTCTTAGTCAATTATCTTATTACTTTAAACGAGCTATTCTTGTATATATATTTATATATTTATTATACAGGGTGTCCCATAAACAATGGTCCAAACTGAAACTGGTGATAGACCAGGTCATGACCACTCAGAATTTAGTAACTTGTTCGTACCGCATCATTACGATTTTCGAGTAACCGCTGTTTTTTTGAAATTTCGAAAAACCCCTACTTCGACCCAGTTTTTTGGTCACCCTGTTCATAATTGATTTTTGTTTTTTTTTTTTTTTTTTACACTCAAATATTTCTTAATAGTGAAACCAATTTCGTGCATTAAAATATTGTAAATTTTCTCTACCATTTTGCTAAAAAATAATAAATATCGTGATGCTTTGATCAAATCTACTTTTTTACTTCGATTTTCAAATGAACACCCTGAAAAAAATCGTATGACTTAAAACTGGTTTTTACTTTTAAAAATTGGCCACATTTTTGAAGTTTCTTAAAAAGTATAAAACTTGCCAATATTAGACTTAAATTCGAAGTTATAAGCATTTGAGCTCAATAAAACAGGGTTATAAAATAAATAAAAATAAATATTTTTTTAAATAATAACTGGTTTATTTATTTATTTATTATTTTTTGTTTTTACGGTTAGCTTAAATTTTGTCTTACTTAATTAACAAAAATTGTTAAAAATGGTCCCCTCTTGCACTTGTACAAACCCAACCACGACTTAAAAACTGTCGTGTCTTGTGCTTCCCGAATTTCGATGAATTGTTTCGAAAGGGCAACATGGAATACCAAAATTTTCAATTCAGAGTATACTTATTCCATTTTCCATTCCCTCGCTAAACCAATTTTTCTTCCCAGCACTTATGTATTTTAAGAGATTAATTTTTACAGTCAAAAATACAGCCAAACTAAATCTCTATTTTAAATTAATTTAAAATTTTAAAAAATAAGTCTATGTCCGTCTTGTACTTCTAATCTCTCGCTCTACTAATTTTCATTTTTCACAGACACGTTTAATCATCTCCACATAAATATGTCAAGGTATCTCCACATATATAATAAAGAAGTATCTCCACATGTTTCTCCAAATATATCAAGGTATCTAAACATTTATCTCCACGTATGTATATGGAGGTATGTATGTATGTATCACCAAATTATTCTCCCCTTATGAGAAGGTATCTCCACATGTGTCAAGATATCTCCACATTTATCTCCACATGAATCTCCACACTTGTGGAAGTATCTTCACATTTGTGTCCACGTATTATGTCAAGGTATCTCCACATGTATCTTCATATGTGTTGAGGTATTTCCACATTCATCTCCACGTTATGGCAAAGTGTCTTGACATTTATCTCCACATGTATATATGGAAGTGCCTCCACACTTGTGGAGATATCTCCACGTGTAGCTACACACCTTAACATGACGTCACCCTCCGACACTTTCGTACTTTTAAACTCTCACACTAATACACTTTCGCTCTTAAAAAGGAAATACCGCAAATTTAGCTATTTAATAATGTCACAATTAGAGTAGAAGATGCCCTTCACACTGTGATACTATGACATTGTTAACATGTCTCCAGGATCAACCACCAAAAGCAAATATACATACCACTCAGCGATTTCTGGCATCCCCTCCTAGGAACGATGGTAAAAGAGAAGAGGTTGTGGAAGTGTGCAGATTTAACTAAAACCAATTTCAATATTTTTTCTCGTTCATCAAAACAAATCCATGTAAAATATTTGATGCCTTACTGAGAAAAAGCCATTTCCGACCGTATAAACTCTGAAAATTTCATTCAAATCGTTTGAAGTTTTTCCTGAGAAACTAAGGAGTAACAAAAGAAGGCGTGGTAGTTTTTCATAATTTTTCATAAATTTTTCATAAGAATGAACTCCAAATATTTCATGCAAATCGATCGAGCCGGTCATTTATTTTTCTCATAATTTGGATGCATTTTTCAGATATTGTTCTAATTAGCAGAAAAATGGTTTAAGAAGTTGTTTTTGTTTTTGATTTTGATTTGGAGTTTTTCCTTCCTTGTAGGTTAACCTACAAGATGAATATGACACTCTTTATCATCAGTCGTGTTCGCTGATGATGATGATGATAGACAAGTTCTATCGAAACGAGTTCGAGGTAAATCAATTTTAGATAAAATTAACTTCGGTTTTTATTTTTATTTTTATCTTCAGCTTGTAGGTTAACCTATAAGATGACACTCTTTATCATCAGTCGTGTTCGCTGATGATGATAGACAAGTTCTATCGAAACGCGTTCGAGGTAAATCAATTTTAGATAAAATTAACTCCGGTTTTTATTTTTATTGATAACAAAGTGCAATCAATAAGGTTTTAAATAGTGTTATATAATGATTAAGATTGCACAAAGTTTACGTTATAATTATAGCCCTTATGTATATATGTACTCATATGATATTCTTCTTCTCTACAAAGTTTTAAGAAAACAAAAATAATCTTCACGCATCTAGCCTCCGCAAATACGTAACAGTTCATTTTGTGGCAAGACTGGCCATTTAGGACATTAAACTAAAAACATAAACACTACGTGGGTGAAGAAAGCTACAAAACAAATTTTGCAGTGTTTTTTTTTGGAAGACGAACCATGTATGAATTAAAAGCAATTATTATTAGTTATCAAGAATTTTAAAAAAATACTCCCGTAATTTTTGGGTCAAACCAGAATTAATTGACAAGCGAATATTATATAATCTTATCATTTTATTGATTGATTTATGTACTTATCGTAATAAGCAAGAGATTCTGAGAAACCAAAGAGACATGATATAATTGAGATTAGGTATAACTTGTATAGATTCAAGCAAAATAACACTCTGAAAAAAATATAGAAAGAGCTTTTTTACTTGCGTCAGCGAGTTAGATCTATAAGAATTTTTTTTGTTTATACATAGTAAGATTTATTTAAATGAAATTCAAAAAAATTGCATCTATATATGTATGTAAAAGAATCATTTCCATTATACATAGTATGTATATTTTATAATGTTAATTAGAATTTCAAAATTGTTAGCCATCAGAATTCAGAAAACTTCAATACCTATAACATAGCTACATACTATATATGTTCATACATTATGTAGATTGTACATACATAGGTACTCGAATTCTTTAAGTTTTAAAAAATCCCAATATTTGAGGTAGGTATACCGTAATCAAGCTTTGGAGGAGAGATAACATTTTGACCGTTTTCACTCAAATGATTTGCATAAATAAACAAAAACAATATCCAAGACAATAATGCTAACATCATTGCATTAACAAATTCAAGTTCAAAACTAAAATCAGACTCTTTCATATCGAGCTTACAAACTCTATTAGATATAACAAATTATATATGTACATAATAATATACAAAACATAACATGATAGAATAAAAATTCTTTGTCAATACAATTTTATCTTACTTTTTAGAATATGAATTGTTTAATTTAAAAAAAACATAAACTTCGCAAAATATAACACTCTGACACCTCAAAACTGAATTTAGGAACGATTCTTAGACGTCAAAATGTTACACAATGTTATGATTTGCGAATTTAGGAACGATCAAAGTTAACAATAGAAAAAGAACGCACCACTTCACAGTGGTTCCACAGTAGGCCATAATTCAAAAAAAATTTCGTAATAATTTGTCCCAAAAACCATCTAAATTAGCTGAGCAAAACCAAAATATATATTATTAATCATACAAAAATGATATCTTTAGTCAATACCGTTAAGTTTTTATCATTAAAGTGGTGACCATCGTATAAGCTCATAACATTTGGGTTTAAGAGCACTAATAGTAAGGGCGACTTCAATTATTTTTTATTTTTTTCCCCGTTTGTATGGGTTGTAGATTTTTTTATGAAAAAAATATTTAATGTTAGAGTTCCGTTATCTATTTTTTGAGCCATTATTTGACTGAATATAAAAGTGGTGTGACTTTGAAATTGGGCTTAAATAAAATTAATATAAAATTGAGTTTTGGGGTTTGTTTTAAACTTTTAACTGTTACGTCCCACTACGCCCCAACAATGTTATATATTGCTAGAAAGGTACATTTAAGTTCTTTTGAATCCATGTTGAATCAACTGCGTTAACTTGCGTGTTTGCTTTTATTTCAGCTTTAAGTGACCATTCCTTTTATTGTTTTTATTTCAGGGCCTAACATAAAACGCTCATTTACCTACTAGAATATTTTTCCTACTGTTTTGTTTGCAACACTTTGTTATGCTTTCTTTTATGACGTCATAAAAATAGCTTGGTTCGTTCAAATTTTATAGAGCTAAGACTACAAAAATAATATATATATTTTCAAAATAAAACAGAAAAAAGTGGGCGTGGTACAAAACTTTGTAAAGGAGAATTGTTAAAAATAACATTATTATTATTATTATAAGCTTTTTTATTTACCATAAATTAGAGTTTAACATTTGCATAATACATAACATAAGAAAAGAAAAGAAATACAAAATACACAATATAACAAATTTACATAGGTACCTACATTATAAAGATAAAGAAAATATTAATATATATATTACCCTAAGCGGATATAAATTCTTTTTTTTTTTTTCATTGCTTCAGTTAAAATTTTAATTTAATATTTAGTATTTTGCAAAGTCTGAAAAAGTAAGTTATTTCAAAATTTTTGTTTTTATCTGGCGTAAGCCTCCCCTAATGCTGCCCATATCTCTCTGTCCTTTGCTTCATTATACCAGTTTCGTCTATAATCTCTTAAATCTTCATCCCATCTTTTCTCCGGTCTTCCGACCAGCGTTGCCGCCAAAAAAAAAATTTTCGTGTCACACTCTTTGAAAAAACGTACCATTTTTGACTAATCGTGCCATATGAAAAAAACTCAAGTTATTCTTTAAAAATAAATTTTAATTCAATACTATTACAAACAAAAAACAAACAAAAATCACTTCCTCTATTCGTGTAGGTATTTTCCAGAAACAGGAGTTTTTGGCAAGTTCATAATAAGTTTTGTTTTTATTTATTTAAATGGAATGTATCTAGCCATAACTTACAAACCGACAAAAATTCGTCCACCTGTTGGATCCCCATTTAGGTCATCGTCATGCAACAACCGCAATGAGTTTCCTCATATTTTCTTTGGAAAATCTACATACATATATTTCTTCCTGAAATCCACTTCACTTAGCACTTCCATTAGATCATATAATGTACATGTATTTTTGTATAGTTTTCTTTTTATGGTAGTTGATGGCTGATTGTCCAATAATTACGTCGATATTATTTACTCGATACATCCAGATTAAAACTTCAATCCGGATGTAAAGTATACAAATTCAATGTAAATACATCTGGATTTAAGTTTCAATCTGGATGTATCAAGTGAATAATATCGGCTTTAGAATCAAAAGTTTAAAAACTCGATAAATCTAGCAGACATTATTAATTTTATACAAAGTTGAATTAGCAATCTTCACTTATTTTTTTTTTATTTTTGAATAAATTTGACACATCTTGGTTTTATTTTTTCGCTAAACCACCTTCTCCGGTGGTTAAACTTAGTACACGTCACTTTTTAGAAATTTTCTTTTATTCATAACATTTTGCACTTAGTCCACGGAATAAGACCTAAACCTTCGCTTTTCCATGATTATTAATTTAGCTGAATGAGTTTAAATTTAGGTAAAATAATGAAAAAAAACGTGCCATATTGAAACTTTTCATGCCACCGTGCCACGAGAAAATTTCCGTGTCAAAATGGCACGATCGTGCCACATCGGCAACGCTGCTTCCGACTGGTCTTGTTTCTTCTGGCGTCCATTTGGTAATAATCTTTGTCCATCTCTGATCTTGTAGTCTAGAGATATGTCCCGCCCACTCCATTTAAGTTCTTTTATTCGTTTTAGCACGTCAGTTATTCTGGTTCGTCGTCTTATTTCGTCATTTCTTATTCTCTGGATTTTTCTAATTTTTAAAAGTTTTCTTTCCATTTTTGTTTGGCTTGTCCTAAGTTTTTCTCATAGACTGGAAGTCAAACAGATAGTTTGAAGTCCGTAGGTCATGACAGGTAAGATTGCTGAGTCAAGTATACAGGGTGTCCCGAAATCACCGCCTCAGAAGAAAACCATGAGTTCCTGAGGTCATTTCAAGTCGAAAAACTTAAAAGGTAATTTTCTCGTTTTCGCTTCGTTTTCGACTTATAACTATTTTTATGATTTGTATTCTTTTTTCCTTTGACTGGCTCTAACTTTGCCAAACTACAACCGATTTTTGAATTTTTTTTTTATTTGAACAAGAAAAGTTATAAATTTGTATCTACCATACAACTGTTTTCTGTGTGGATAACGGTTTTCCCAAAATTCATTATCAAATACATTTTTTAAGCATTTTAAGGTTGTTTTTTTGACTTCGATATGACTTTTTTTTTTAAACACGTTATTAAGTATAATTTTTTTGTCGTTATTATGAAAGCCCAATATGTGTTCTTAAAAATATTTAACATTTTCTACCTAAAAATATATTCAAAATTATTAAAAAAATAAAAACAAAAAATAAATGAAAATCAAGAAAATATGAATATTTTAATAAAAACCAATTAATCGGAAAAACAAACTACGCTGAGCTTTGAGTGTTGAATGTTCGAAAGAGTAAAGTAAGAGTAAGACCGTTAGAAATTTGTGGTTATGTTTTTCTCGAAGAATATGGCTTCTGCAGTATCTTTGCTTTTTCTCTTTATTTTTTGTTTTTTTTATTTTTTTAATAATTTTGAATGTATTTTTAGGTAGAAAATGTTAAATATTTTTAAGAACACATATTGGGCTTTCATAATAAAAAAAAATTATACTTAATAACGTGTTTTTAAAAAAAATCATATCGAAGTCAAAAAAACAACCTTAAAATGCTTAAAAAATGTATTTGATAATAAATTTCGGGAAAATAGTTATCCACACAGAAAACAATTGTATGGTAGATACAAATTTATAACTTTTCTTGTTCAAATAAAAAAAAAATTCAAAAATCGGTTGTAGTTTGGCAAAGTTAGAGCCAGTCAAAGGAAAAAAGAATACAAATAATAAAAACCGTTATAAGTCGAAAACGAAGCGAAAACGAGAAAATTACCTTTTAAGTTTTTCGACTTGAAATGACCTCAGGAACTCATGGTTTTCTTCTGAGGCGGTGATTTCGGGACACCCTGTATATTTCCGTGTTTCGTAATTTATATTCGATTGTAATACATATATATTTTATGCTCCAAAATTGCTTCCAACTGTTCGTGATGCGTCTGTTCACTTCTTTTTTCTCTTGGTCCTTGAATGATTTTAGCTGTCCTAAGTAAATATAGTCATCCACATATTCAATTTTTTCGTTGTCTAACATTATGTCAAGTTTTGTATGATTCGTCATGGCTTTTGTTTTTGACTTATTAATGTAGAGTCCATACAATTTACAAACCGAAGTCAATTCTCTAAGCATAGATTCTATGTGTTCGGCTTTTGATGAAATCAAAACTATATCGTCTGCAAATCTTAGGTTGTTTAAATATTGTCCCCATATGTTTATTCCGTATTTATTTTTCCAATTTAGTTTTTTGAATATCTCCTCCAGCACGGCGGTGAACAATGGTGGTGACATTATTTTAAACTCTCTTCCAATTCTGTCTGTTTTTATTTTAGCTGAATTGTCTACATAAATATTTTGTAAAGTCTGGATAAAAATAGGATGAATACCTTGATTTGCCAGCGCTTTCCATATTTCGTCATGTTCTATAGAGTCAAATGCTTTGCTGAAGTCAATGTATAAAAAGTAAAGTGGTTTATTAAACTCGTTGAATTCTTCGATCAGCTGTTTCATCGTTTGTAGATGGTCTGTTGTAGAGAATCCTTCACGGAATCCAGCTTGTTCTCTGGGTTGATTTTTATTTAGCGTCATCTTGATGGTCTTGTATATTATTTTAGAAAATAGTTTGTAGACCGTCGAATTATTACTAATGGGTCTATAGTTATTTATATCTTCTTTTTGTGAATAAGTGTTATGGTAGTCTACTTCCATTGATTTGGTATTTGTTGAGTCTTCAGGATTTTGTTGAATAATACAGTTAGAACTGTGGAGATTGTTTCCTTTCCATATATAAGCATTTCGGCTGCAATACCGTAATTTCCTATACATTTGTCTTTCTTTAAATCGTCGATGGACTGTTCAATATCGATTTTCGTCAGAATTGGTATATTGTCCAAATTGGTTCTAAAATCAATTGGTGGTATAATCTGAGTATCTCTTGTTGATTGGCAAAGTTGTTCGAAAAAAGATGTTGCTATTTCATTAATGTCCTTTCTATTTGTTACGTCCTTATTATTATCTTTAATTGATATTACCCATTCTTTACCTTTGGTTAGGAAATTTTTTGTCTTTTTCATAGATTTTGTGTTGCTTTATAGTTATTTCGTTTATCCTTTTTTCATTGAAATTTTGAATGTCTTTCTTTGCATCTTCTTTTATTGTTCTTCGAAGAAATTTGAGTTCAGCAGTTTCCTGCGTTGTAATGTGTGATTTGTTTCGCAACTGTTCTCGTCTTGTGTTGAGTGTTTTGGTGTCATCTGATAGTTTGTTATCTTTGGCAGTAATGGTTTCCATTATTGAACTTTTTGCAGAGTTCTTTATAATATATTTAAGTTTGTCATATGCTTTTTGAATATGTTCGTCTGTTTTCTTATTTCAATATTGTCAATATTGTCTGTTGTCACTGATCTAGAAATGCAAAGAGTTTGGTTGTTTCTTTTTAATGTTTTATGGTTGATGATGATTTTTGCTCTTACGAGTCTGTGGTCAGTGTCAAATTTTATATTGTTTAAGACTATTATATCTGTTATGGTTTTCAGTTTATTTGTCAGAATAAGGTCTATTTCATTTTTTGTCTTTCCATCAGGTGATATCCTTGACCATTTTCGCTTGTCTTTTTTCAAAAATATTAGTTTCAGAATCTCAGGTTTGTCTCTTCTAGCCATTTTATAACTTCTTCTCCCCTTTTGTTTCTATGTCCGTTACCAAACGGTCCTATAACTTCTTCATATGAGTCAAGTTCTTTCCCTAATTTGGCGTTAAAATCACTTATAATATACATCACTTCCGATTTCGTGTCATTATAGGCTTTGTCAAGTAGACTGTAGAAGTTTGAAAGTTATTCATTATTAGCTTTTTATGTTGGAGCTTATATTTGTATCACTGTCATTTTTGTGTTCTTTATTTCTAGGCAAAGGCTGCATACTCTTTCACTGAAGAAACGTATACTTATTATTTTGTCTTTTAACCATTTTTTTTACTATAAATCCAACTCCATGGAGTCCTTTGGTTTCACCAATATAGCAAAATATGTCATTTTTATTTCCAATTATATTTTTTCCTAATATTCTTATTTCCGAGAGTCCTAATATATCCCAATTGATGTTCTCTAACGCTAGTCTTAGTTCATTTTGTCTTGCTTCTGTAGCTAGGGTCCTTACATTAAAGGTGCATATGTCTAAGGTATGTTTATCTGCATTGTTTGTTGAGCAGTTTAGTGGTGGCCGTCGTTCCCCACGATGGCTAATCGGCTTGAGGGATTCCTTATAGTCAAAAAACCACAAAATAACGGTTTTTTGAGTTTAGTCAGGCTTTGATTTTCTCGGCGCTATTGTTTGTCTTGATTTTCCGTCATTATAGTTAATTCTTTTTGATGAGTGTGAAAAAATCTATGAAGAGTGTTGGTTCGATTTTGTGTGTCATTTTGTGTTACTTCATTTGTTTTTGGTTTTTTTAAACCTTTTGATTGTTGATTTTCATTCAGTTTAGAATTTATTTTTTGATCTTTGTCGTTTTCTCTATGTCTTTTAAATGGTTGTGTTATTTGCTTATCATTTTTGTTCAGTCCCGTGGCTGGTTTTTGTTTTTGTTGCCTAGGTTCTTTGGTAAAATGTTTGTTTTTGGTGTCTTGGACTGTTTTGTTGAGTTCTTCTTTAGTGTAATCGTCTTTGATATAAATTATTTCTTCCTTGTAATGTTTCAGTTTGGTTTTATTTTTCATTATGGTGTCTTTTTTAATTTGTGTTGTAAGTCCAAGTAGTATAGGTCTCCTTTTTCCTTTACAATTCTTCGTACAAAATCTATCTCAAAGTGTGCCGTCTGAACTTCAAGAATATTATTCAAGAGATATAGTACAAAATTTTGCAATTCTTCATTATTTTTTTCCTTTTCCTGTATGTTATATAAAACAACATTCTTTCGTTTCAATGATCTTTCTAAATATTTTATTTTATTTTATTTTCCAAATGTTCCTGTTTTTCTTCTATTTTATTATTTTTGTCAATAATTGAATTTAGTTTATCTTGTAAAGTTTCTGTCTGTTCTTTGATTTCAATTCTTAAGTCTGTTCCAAGTTTTGTTATAGCAGCAATGAGGTTGTCTATCATGCCGTCGATATTGCTGTCTTGCATTTTTGTCACTTAAAGTATTGGCTCTACTGTAAGAACGACTGTCGAAGTAATTATGTCAAGTGAAGGTTTAGAGTGGTAAACAATAATTGTTAAACGTCAATTAACAAAGTGAAGCGTGTCGTGTGTGGTTGTCTTTCAATTAATTGGTTATTTATATTTATCTTTTTTTCTCAAACTATTGTTGTAAAATTATTAATAATTTATTGTGAGAACGATTATTTATTGATTTTTGTGATATGAATCAATGAGTGCGTATGGATTTGATTTTTGTTTACCAGTTTTTATTTTACTTTTCTGCAGTGCTATGTGTTAGATATCTCTTCTTTTTTTTTCTTTTATTATATAAATGTATATGTGTGTGTTGGATGTGCTTAAAGAAGGGGAGAAATACTTTGGATTCACTCTCTTAAGTCTAATCAAAAACCAAACGGTTGGTATTTACTTTGTGACTTTTTTTTAAAAAGTTATCTGAAACTAATTTCATTCGATAATGCAAAATTTAAGAACCTCTGATAGAACTTTTTAACTTTTCTTAGAATTTGAACTCTTTTCTTGTTTTGTTTCTATTTGTTTCGTTCTTGCTTTTAATCATACTTTGACACGACCTGGCTTCTTCACTATAATATAATAATATAATAATAACATTATCTATATAATTTTATAAGAACACAACCAAGTTTATAAGTTAATTTTGGAAATATATAATATAACTATTTTTAAAAAGTAGGCGTGTCATTGGGGAAAAAATTATTTTGATGATTTAATGTGCCATTTTGTATTGTGTCTGAAACTTTCATAAAAATGGGATAATTTTTTAAGATTTTATTTAATTTTATGACCATTATGACCGCCATACAACTGGAGCCACTTTGCACTAGTGTCATAATTAAATTGTTTTAATGTCGAGTTAAATTCATTATAATTTGCGTCATTCTTTTAAATAAACTCTGGTAAAATAGAAAACTTTATCAACATTTTTAAATGTCAAAATGGCAACGGGATGTTAGTACGATGCTAAATGAGTAAACAAGTAGGTACTTACACATTGTCAGAGAGATAGTATGATGACTCGATTATTAATTTAGGCAAAGTCTTGTGTTTGGGTCAGTATTATACTTAAATAGTTTTAACATCTTTTGAAGCGATATAAAATTGTGTAATATCCAAATCAAAAATCTTTGCCTTGGCGTGAGCATGATCGCTATCAGTTTTCTTAATACATACATATTTAGTGAAATATGTTGAAATATATTGAAATGTTACAAAATTTATTTCTGATTTCTCGGTATAAGTTTATATAGCAAAATTATAGATAATTAAATTTTCTACAAAACTGAGGAAAAATTTTCTTTGTGGAACTTATAGTTCTCTAGATGTGGCGAATACCCTTTTACCCCCCCCCCCCCCCCCAAGCTGCAAAATTACTAGATCCTATATGTCTCAGGGGGCCGATTCTGGTTCTGTCAAAAAGTGAATCGAATAACTTTTCTCCCTTTCATCTTAAATCCGATTCTCGTTCTGCGAAAATGTGAAACCAAACATCAAAAACATTCATTATAAATAATTTGCTTTCACGTCGGCATTTGGAACTTGGAAGTGAATCTGTGAATAGAAAGGGTGAATACGAAATAAAAATGCTCAATTCAACCATCATTCTCTCGTCCTATTCATGAAGAAAAAAATATTTCTATCTCATGCGTTACTCTTGCCTCTTAAAAAATAAGAAAAATGAGAGAAATGCGCTTCAGGGGAAATTATAAGGAGGTTCGGGTCTCGGTTCACTGAACCAGAATCGCTTATTTGCACAAAGTGAATCGAAAAAGTGAAAGCAATGCATGAGAGCGAATGTGAAAACAATTTATTCGATTCACTTTTTCACAGAACCAGAATCACTCTCTTAAGTCTAATCAAAAATGCCGACGTGGTTTCACATTTTCGCAGAACGAGAATCGGATTTTAGGTGAAAGGGTGAAAAGTTATTCGATTCACTTTTTCACAGAACCAGAATCGGCCCCTGATATAAGGATATACACGATCGTTTTTATCTTGAATTATTAGGTAAATACATATAAATTTGACATAGTGACTTACAACTCTTAAAGTCTTAACCATAATGTGTGTTGTATTGATAGTTTAAGTTTGAAGAAGTGGAAGGGACCTACATTTTTTTGAACTGCTAAGATAAGAGGCAGAAGATTCCTCACAAGAGGATCTTCTTTAATGGTTTATACACATAAAAGTAGATAAGTATACGATTTTTTAAAAAAATATTTTAAGGTTTTAAAATCTGATGCAGACTTTGGGAAGTTTTAAAGTAAAAACGCAGTTCGTATAGTTAAAATTATTATTATATTAGTTTAGTTAGTTACATTCTATTGATTTAATACTAAGTTTACAATTGGTAAGAAAATAGTTACTATGTTTGTTTCGTTAATTCAAATACATATAAAGTATATGTAAATATTCATAATATACAACTGTGATTCTTTGTGCCCCAGTGCTTTAACTTACCTAAAGTAATGGAATTCTAGTTTGAATTAGGGAAATAAGTTTGTGCTACAATTTACATTAGAGAATGTTTAAAAATTTGCCACCCTTTTCCCTTGACTTGAAAAAGTATATACTCAATATGTCAGTACCGTGGCACGTCTCATCCTTATTTTTCCAATTAAATTGCTTGATTTAATTTTGACAATATCAAGTCAAAACATTTTGTCTTGAATTAAATAATTACAATTGAATGCTGTCCGCGGATTTAATTTAATTTTTGGATTCAAAAAATTTCCCGCTTATTCGCCATCTTTTTTTAAGTTTGATGGTTGCGTTTTATAATGAACTTAAATTAAATTATTTCAAGCAATAGTGCTAAAAACCTTGTTTTTTTATTGAGAATTGTACCAATACTTCGGACCAAACGAATAAAAACAAATAAATGTTGAGTAATAATCCAGCATAAAAATAAAGAAAAATAGATTTCAAAAACTTAGAAAGATACAATTTTAAAGAAAAATTGCCTTTCAAGGTTTAAAATGTCAAAGCATAAGATAGGGTTCAGAAGCTTATCAAAAATATTGTCAAAAAGACAGTGTCTGTACCGTGTCTTCGAGATTTAGTACTTTACTTTTCGCTTTAATTTTTGTTCCTTAAAAGTTGTAGTAGCTCTTATAGATTTAATACCATATGTCTACGTAAAGACAAACCAAATAAAAAAATATATTTTTCAATGAGTTTTAATTAATCACAGTTGGCAGAGAATCACCCATATGAATAAACATATGTATACAGTATACATACGGTTCATATGTATATTTAAGACTTTATGACGATTAATAAAATTGTTATTATATTTAAGTTTGAAATGTAGTTGTTAACAAACTATAGCTACCTTTATACATTGTGCATTTACATATTTAAACTTAAATATTAAATAAATTAATAATACAAAATTATTTAAACTAAATAGGTATAGAATTAGTTAAAATAAAATTGCACTGCAAAGAAGTTCATGACAATTTCTTAAGGTAAGTACGTACCTAACACATAAATAATTATTTTTATACGCTTGCTTCTGTTTTTGTTTGTTTTGGTTTTGTTGATAAATTTATAAAACTCTAATTATGTTTTCCACAATGGATCTTATATAAAAATGTTTTTAATTAATTTTAGTTGGATGCGACTATGCTTTTTAGTCGACGTTAAAGGTAGGATACCAGTAAAAGTCATTGCAAAAACATTTGCCTCTGGTAAAACAGAAAAGCTAGTCTATCAATGTATCTCCGATGTCGGATTGCCAGGTGAAAAAAGTGCCACAATGACCAAAGCTGAATTCACTTTCGATAAATTTTATGCTTTGTATCATAAAGTCTGCCCCAGAAATGATATTGAAGAGCTGTTTGCAAATATGTAAGTTTTTTTTAATAACACGATCTAACTGAATTCATTCCTAAATGTACATATATTTTTTGTATATAAAGAACCAAAGGGAAGTCGGATGTAATCGGCCTCGAACAATTTGTTCAATTTCTCAACGAAAAGCAAAGAGATCCCCGGATGAATGAAATTTTATACCCGCTTTACGATGAAAAACGTGCCACAGAAATCATCAACGATTACGAATTAGATGAAACTAAAAAAGGAGCTCGTAAGTTACAAATATTGGAATTAAATATTACTTATATTACTTAAGACTATAACAAGAAGCTTTGTTAAAATTCTGTGCGTGCGTCGGTTGGATTTTGAGATGATTGACGAGATTTTTCCATTAAGAAGCATTTTAGGCTGTACAAATCTAAAAGGTCGATATACCCATACCCACGTTTTTGCACGTTTTAACCTCAAAAAATTGTAAGAAATCCTCAAGAAAAATTCTTACTACAACAAACTAATTAAAGATTTATTTTTATGGAATAAACATTTACATATAAAAAACATTAATCCCTTTAATAACTTGAACGTGAATTAACCAATTAAAAAAAACAGAAAACATTGCTTTACAAATTCGAAGTTATCACAACTTATTAACGGCAAATTATCCACTTAAATAATTTTCTATCGGCAAAAATGTTACTCTAAAACTATCAAATACATGGTAATAAAAGTCCAGAATGAATTAACAAAAAATTGAAAGTGGGAAAAAGTTATAGGTATGCATTTTATATAATTTTATTACCGGACTTACAGCGTGGTCACGGGACCACGAGAATTTTGTGGAAACGTCGCAAGGTGGGGCAGCTCTATAGAGAGCCATGATACAAAGTCCATCTCATATTTTTTAAGCAACGGGAAAAAAATGTTGTTTTTCTCAATTAATACATAATTTTTATAAGACATGGCAGAACTTTGTTTGGTAAGTCACCTATGCTAACTTATACCACGCTGTCAAAGTTGATCAAGTTGGTGCGAGAAAACAAAAAAAAAAAAAACTGATTTTGAGGGATTTATTTGTTTAATTTTTTTTCTTATAGTGGTGATAAAAATGTCAAGTAATATTTCTGAAATTGATGAAGGTGTGTAGTTTTTATTTTAAGAAGACAAATTTGAAAAAACTTGTTGGCAAGGTTACAATGTCTCACATGAAACTTAGAGCAATATCTTCTGTTTCGGCATTTTTTAACCAGGTCTGTGAGTGTGTGTTGCCAGATGAACAGATATTTGGTGAATATAAATAAAAAAAGAAAAGTGCTTGAAAAATGCCGAAAATACTTTTTATGAATTTTTTAAGTTAAAAATAATTAAAACTACAATTTTGTATGGTTATTTAATAACTTACCAATAACCTTTTTTTTTGTTTTGCTTTTTTTTTAAATCCGTGACTAAAATGTTCCAACTAAAACTGGTTGATTTATATTTTAACAGCAAGACAAAAATTTCGAAGACAAATTTATCGCCTTTCTTAAAAATAAAACTTCATGTTCTGAATATTCTAGCCACTTAAAACTGAAGCTAAAAGACTTTAGGTACCAGTTTAAAAGTAAATGGTGTTTCAAAGTTTTCAGAGAGCAATATAGTAGACAATCTTCTAGAAAAGATACGTTGATTGACATTTTTAATCGAATGATGATTTCTTCGGATCCTTCGGTTTCAAGTTTAAGTCGAAAATTAAATATAAACAAAACAAAATTTCATCTTGAAGCTATTCAAATGTTTGAAGTAGAAAATGTCGTATGTTTTGATCCCGATTAAAAATACATAAATAAGTTAAAATAATCGTTTGTTACATTATTATTTTTTTTTAATTTTTCATCAATACTGTGTTTTATTTATTACTCAATCAGGTGAAGTAATGTTGTTTGAACCAAATAAGATTAATATATGTGAGTTATTTTTATTTTATCAAAAACATTAAAACTTGAGTTTTTTGGATTTTTATTGGTAAAAAGTTTTTCTCGAATAACTCAGAAACTAATAAAGATTTTTGCACTTGGTTTTCATAATCTTGCTAAAAATAGGTAAGAACATTGAATATTTAGTAAAAACGTACCACTTATAGAAGCAAAATTAAAAAAAAATCAACTTCAAAATAAAAAACTACGATTTTTTTTTAAATTTTAACTTTAAAATTTTTATTTTCATAAACTATACACTTTAACAACTTCAATGAAAAATCAAATTAAAGAATAGAGTATTAGCTTTCCAATAAGCTATAGCTTTAGCACAGAAAATAGTAGATTAAAAAAAATTCAAAAATCGGTTGTAGTTTGGCAAAGTTAGAGCCAGTCAAGGAAAAAAGAATAAAAATCATAAAAACCGTTGTAAGTCGAAAACGAAGCGAAAACGAGAAAATTACCTCTTAAGTTTTTCGACTTGAAATGACCTTAGGAACTCATGGTTTTCTTCTGAGGCGGTGATTTCGGGACACCCTGTATAAAATGTAAAACAATCGCGAATACAAATGTTTAAAATCTAAAATTATAGGTATGGTTCTAGTAAGAAGCTACATCGAACTGAACAGCATTCAGTACCATGAAACCGAGCGGGCGAAAACCTATAACTCCTAAAATATTTAAGATAATTCTATGCAGTAAATTTTTGAAATTTGTGGAAGTTTTTCTATTAGATTGACTAAAAAATACTATAAGGACCTTTTATTTTCGCCCTTTAGTGAAATTCTTTTTTTTAAGCAGTTTTGTTTGTTAAAAATATATTTAGGCCGATTTTATTCACTCAAAGTTTAACACAACTTGAGGATTTTCATTTTCAACTAGCGAATTTGTTTTTATTCACTCAAAGTTTACATTTTCAACTTTCAACTCTATAAGAGTTGATCAACTTTTGATTTCTCAGCTCCTGGAAAAACTAGAAGTTGGTCGAGCAAAATTGAGATTTTTGTTTGTTTGTTTTTATTTTTTATAATACAAATGCACTCAAGGGGTTACGAATACCCTTATAACATTTTAAAAAATAGTCCGAGCGTTAGGATATGTAGGATTGTAACTTGCAAATCCTTACAAATTTTCATAAGTTACAGTCTACTCATAGGAAAAATAACTTTGGAAAACGTCTGCATTTTCATATTTCTAAATTATTGGATCTGAATTTTGTTTCAATATACTGTACCATTTTTAGATAAGAAAAAGGTCTATGAATTGTCAATACATCACTGAAAATCCAATTACAAGAATGCGGAAATACGTACATATCCCAATCCAAACATTTTTTTTGTTTAAATCGAAATAAAGTTAAATCACTTTGTATGGAAATATTTCGAAAACTAAAACTTGTACAATATTTTGGTTTTCAGTTTTAGAAAAATTTTGAAAAAATAATAAAGAATTTTGAAATTTTAAACCACTTACGAGTTTCGATTGTAAAAATATCGCGATCCAAACTATTTGACGCGATCGTTCTTTTGGTATTTAAGCCATTTCTGACATCGTGGTGAATCTGAATAATCGATCCACTATTTTTTAATAATTTAAATTTAACACAATTTAAGACAATTTAAACACAAAATAACACACACATTACGTGGATGTGATTAATTTTTTAATTTAAAAATGACAGTTTTTGATTTATATTTCACAAATATCCCAGGGATATTTTTCAAACTGGAAGTTGACCAACTTTAGATCTCCAACGGCGGAGTTGAGGAAATAATTAGTGAATAAAAAGAAATTTCAACTTACGTTTCAACTGTCGAGTTGAAACCAACTCGTCATTTTCTTCACTATTTGTCAACTTGCCGCAAACTCTCAAGTTGGCCAACTCTAGAGTTGACACAAACTTGAGAGTTGAGTGACAAGTTGAAATTTGTTTTTCTTCAATATTTTAAATCTCAAACTCGAGAGTTGAAATTTAAAAGTTAGCCTACTTGGGTTTTTAAAAATTTCCCTGGGAAATTTTTGACAGGTACTTTTGTTTCAACTTTAGATTTCAGAATGTTTTTTTTTTTTAATAATACAAATTCTACATACTATCTACTGAAATACATCAGCTAAGTAGAAGACTTAGCACTATTTTATTTGAATTATTGATTCAAAATAGCTTTTAACGGCCTTTAGTCCTACAAAAATTTTGCGTTTCGTCCCGGCGATTTGAATTTATTCAGTCAGATTTGAATTTATTCTGTGCGATAATTTGAAAATTAAAGTTCCGGTTGTTTTTGTGCATTGAAAAATAAAAATAAATTGATGGCCGAAAAAATAAGCCAAAAGTGGTCTGTAGATGCCACGGTCTGAACGTTTGTAGAGAACCAACCCTTGCGGTTCTGCATCGTTTCCACCAGTCGATTTGTTCCAATTGTTCTTGGAAATTTGGCTATATCATAGATTTCTCTTGTGCTTATAATCGCTCTCTTCGTGTTTCGGGCATGCGAACAAACTGGGGCGCAAGGTTAGCATTTGCATTTGACACCCGCTTCACAATACGATGCACTGTTGAAATACTTACGCCAATAAAATCAGCAATGGCCAACTGAATTGACCCGAGTGCATAATACCTCAGCACAGTCAATAATTGAGTAGTTGGTCGTAATTTTCACGATCTATAAATATGTAAGTTAGTATAGTTTAAACTAATGAATATTCAAGATATTTCATTGCGTGCCTTGTTTTAATGCAAGGCAAACTACCGTTTATCAATTTTAAGAGCAAAATTGTCGTTTTGGACACATCGTATGGACACATTTTATATTGTCTTCTTTCAACAATCGCCAACGATTCTTCTTCATCTTCGCTTCCGGAAGCAGATTTTCCCAATAATAATTTTCTCGGAACATTTTATTTTAAAAATATTTTTATTCAAACCGAAACCAAGAATAATTTTTGACAGAAGATCAAAATGTATTACAAATTTGAATTTGACAGAAAACTCTCAAGTTTGCTCTCTACACTTCTATTTTTTTCGGAAGTTGAGAAAACCAGAAGTTGATAAACTCGAGATTTGAGAATAAAAAGTTGAAACTGTCAACTTTGAGCAATAGTTAATAAAATGGCCCATAGCGCATTTTGAAAATAACTTTTTTAAATGGTATCGTTTTGATTCTCAAATGGCTCTAAATCTAAAAAAAAGGAGAGAAAAAATTAGGTAATTATTGGAGTTTATAAAAAGTTTTATAACAGCGATAGTAAAGAATATTAGTAAAATAAATAAATAATACTTCTTTCTTCACAAAACTTATACATTAATAATAATTCTTAGCAATTTTGTTTTCGTCATATAGGAACTTCAGATAAATTAACAAAAAGTCAAAATTAAGTCAGTGCAGAATTTCTTCGAGAATCTCACAAACATCTGGTTAATCCTTAGGATTTTGAAAAACTTCTGTATCCAAAATTTCCCTATTATATCTTTAATCTAAAAGAGGAATTCCTGACGGCAATTCTTTTAGTCGGGTGCATATAATGGATCTTGAACTCCAACTACAGATTTGTAGTTCACCTGGAGTCTTGCTTTGACAAGCTCTTGTTTTGACAAACCGTTTAGTTGGCTTAAACTTAAAATGCTATTAATAGGTTGGCTTTGAGATTACTGGACACACTTCGCCGCGCCCGCGCTGTTCCAAGTTTTTTGACAGTTCCATATTCATTGAAAATTTCATTATACTTTTCAAAGGATGATAACTTCCTCATGTCAAACCTTTTTTCTGTATGCCAGCAAAGACTCTGTTCAACGGAAAAAAGGAATGACCAACAATTGGAAAGATTATTTAATTTTTTTTGCTGAAGGATTCGGCTCGAGTACGATAACTATGGCGCCAAGAATTGATAACGGTTTTTTGTAGAGGGGTCAAAAACAAGTATTTTTTACTAAGGCTCACCCCGTTTAGGAGGTAGGGGCAATTTTATAAAAAAAATGACTTAAATTGAAAAAAAAAAAGTTTCTTTTGCATTTAAAGAATCTGGATTTAGAGAAAATTTGAATTTATCCCATATATCCAATGGTAACAGCTGTTTTCTAAATAAATTTAATTGCCCTTTCCACATCAAGGACAAATTTTCGCGTGATGTTTCTCCACTCTGCGATATTATTTTCCCTTAGATCTAGCTGGATGTTATAACGGGTGATTTTTTAGCTGGTTTGGTTTTGGCAACACTGGTTTTGACAGCTGACGTGTGTTTAGTACCTTGTGTCACTGTCAAACAGCTTCAGTTTGGTTTGCAATTTAACCATGGACCGTCTTACAAATGAACAACGCTTGCAAATTATTGAATTTTACTATCAAAATTCGTGCTCGGTTCGAAATTTTCATCGCGCGCTGCTTCCATTTTATGGTCGGCATTCTCGACCTTCTGAGCAGTCTATTCGGAAGATTGTGACCAAATTTCGCACCAAATTTACTTTGTTGGACATTAAACCACCAGCTAGTGTGACAGAAGACCGCGAAATGTCGATTCGGCGCCGTTCCCAGCAGTTAGGCCTTTGTTACAGCACTACGTGGAAAATTTTGCGGAAGGATTTGGGCGTAAAGCCTTTTAAGATACAGCTGGTGCAAGAACTAAAGCCAGCCGACCTACCACAACGCCGAATTTTTGGTGAATGGGCTCTTGGAAAGCTGGCCGAGGATCCGCTTTTTTATCGAAAAATTGTGTTCAGCGATGAGGCTCATTTTTGGTTGAATGGGTACGTAAATAAGCACAATTGCCGCATTTAGAGTGAAGATCAGCCAGAAGCATTGCAACAGCTACCAATGCATCCCGAAAAAGCCACTGTTTGGTGCGGTTTATGGGCCGGCGGCATTATTGGGCCATATTTCTTCAAAGATGATGCGAATCGCAGCGTTACTGTCAATGGTGAACGCTACCGAGCGATGATAACAAACTTTTTTTTGCCCGAAATGGAAGTTCTTGACTTGCATGATATGTGGTTTCAACAAGACGGTGCCACATGCCACACAGCACGCGAAACAATGGCGCAATTGCGAGGCGAGTTTGGTGAACAGTTAATTTCACGTTTCGGGCCGGTCAATTGGCCGCCTAGATCGTGCGATTTGACACCATTAGACTATTTTTTGTGGGGGTATGTCAAGGCTAATGTCTATAGGGACAAGCCCGCTTCGATTGATGCACTGGAAGCCAACATCCATGCATTCATTCGTGAGATACCGGCCGATATGTGTGAAAGAGTATGCCAAAATTGGACTCAGCGGATGGGCTACCTGAGACGCAGCCGCGGTCAACATTTGCATGAAATTATCTTTAAACATTAAATTGCAAGGTTCAAACTATCGATTCAAATAAATATTTCATTAATTTTTTCGAATTTGTTGTGTTTTTTTTTTTTTAAAGTTCTAAACCTCTTAAAAAATCACCCGTTACTTTCTTGCGACATTTTCCCAGTCGTTATAAAACAATGTTTTACTTCTAAGCGCCTTCATGACGAGAACTTTGGTAAGCCGTGAGTCATCTTCCTCGTTTAGGACTTTGGTCACATAGTTCATACTGAGTTGAAGTGTATACACAAGAGCGGTGACATACCACTTTCGATTGTGAGCATATAATTGGGAGTGGTCGTTGGCAGCCGCAAGAGTTTTTTCAAAAAGAAACGCAAAAGTTTCTCTACATCTTCGTAGTATTTGCTTCCCCACACTTGCGCACCGTAACACATTATAGAGCGCATAACCGCTTCAAAGACCTTTATTTTTGATTGAAGCTCGACCCTGGAATTAGACATTAGATTTTTCCAAGTTGAATTGATAGCTTTTTTCGAATCTGCGAGTTTCATTCTAAAGTGTTGTTTGAATGAAAGGTCGTGATTAATTGTAACACCCAGATACTTGTAAGATTTGACAACTTCAAGATCCTCTCCGCCGAATTTCCAATAATAAAATAATATCTTTAAAACAGCAAAGGTGTAGATTTTATTTAATCTATGCGTGTAAAACATGCTTAATCAAAAACTATTACACCGATTTAGATGAAATTTGTACATTCTTATTTTACCGGCGACAAAATTTTAAAGTACAGGGTGGCGCACCAATTGTGGTACAATAAGAAATTCAAATAACTTTTTTTTAATCGATGTATTTCATTTATTTTTTTTTATTGGTTAGAAAATTAAATTTTATTTTAAATAGTTAGTTGTTTTTAAAGATTATAGACCGCAAATGACCTCCACGCTGTCCCACGCATATGTGGCACCTGGTCAAAAAATTATTCATTGCGGCCTGAAGAGTTGAAGTTGGGATCGCCTCAATTATTGTCGTTATGGACTGCTTTAATTCATTTAAATTCCTGGGCTTCGTTTTATACACCTCTTGCTTGACATAACCCCATAAAAAGAAGTCTGGTGCAGTCAGGTCAGGTGACCTTGGGGGCCAGCGAAGAGTGGAGTTCCTAGAAATTAATTTGTTTGCGAATTTTTTGTTTAGCTCCGCCATAACTGGTCTGGCTATATGTGCAGTTGCTCCATCTTGCTGAAACCAAACGCTGTTGAATGGTATACGTCTTCGGCGCAGTTCTGGGTAAAAAAACTCCTTCAACATCTTTAAATAACGGTCCCCATTGACAGTAACGGTTACACCGTTTTCTTCAAAGAAGTACGGCCCGACAATACACCTTGATGAAACTGCGCACCACACAGTGACTCGTTCTGGGTGCAGTTCCGTCTCATGGAGCATTTCTGGATTAGACTCATTCCATATACGGCAATTTTGCTTGTTTACATTGCCGTTAAGATCAAAATGGGCCTCATCAGACATGAACAAACAATTGATCAATGTGTTGTCTTCTTCGGCCATTGATATCATTTTTTGGCAAAATTCCAGGCGAACAGGCAAATCCTGAGGGTTTTACTTGCTAGTAATTTGGACTTTGTACGGAAACAAGTTTAAATCGTCATGAAGTATCCGTTGTAATGACCGTCTACTAATTCCAATTTGCCCCGATAAGTTTCGGGTCGAAACGTTCGGATTGGCCTGTATTGCAGATGCTACTGCTGCGATTGTATCCTGAACCCGAACATTGGCATCTCGATGGTACGGCCTTCGTGCGAGCTTCCAGATTCGGCAAACATGTTTACAAACCTCATAATGGACCATCTACTCGGGGGATTACCGCCAAACTCCCGCCTAAATTCCCTTTGGACGGAAATGACGGACTGCAAAGCATGGTACCGTTGCACTATCCAAATTCTTTTCTCCGTATCCCAAGCATCCATTTTTATAAATCTAAATAGTAACCTACAAAATAAAAAAAAAATAAGCCGATTACTCACACAGAAAAAAAGTTATTACGTTTTATTTTTGTAGCACGATTCGTGCGCCACCCTGTAGTTAAATTCATCCATTACCACACCCATTTTTTTTTATTTGTGTTATTTTCTTATTTTAAGTGCTTAGGAACCCAAATATTTTAACATTAGAAATTTTTAAGCGGAGGCATACCTACTAACAATGTGAAAAAATCAACAGAATTTCAAAAAAGTGTAACGCCGAGTAGAGAAAGAGGTTTCGCGGTATTGCGTTCATGCTATGATCTTACTGGGAAACAGAATACGAAAAAGATGATAAAACGGACACCAAAAAAGGGAGAAGTGTTCGTAGGCAGGGATGGCCACTACATTTTTCACATTTGCTACGTAGTTTATGTAGTTAAACGTATTTAAATGTAGTTAATGAAACAAATTGTAGCAAACTTAGTTTCAAATATCAAATGATCTGTCAGTTGTAACTTTAAAGCTTGAATTTTGAGTTAAAATGTTCAAATTTGTATTGAAATTTTATTATTTCTCTAAATTTACTTTGTATGTATATGAAAACGTAACAATTTGTAGAAAATAAGACGTGAGTTTAATAAAATTAACTACGCTTAGTTAATGATGTAGAAAATGTAGTGTAGTTAATTCGGCCAACCCTGCTCGTAGGCTTTCAAGATTTGCATTTGGAGAGCAAATTTAAAAAAAGAATTTATTCAAAGTTTTAAAATACATAAATGCTTTTTTCATTTCTAATGTACCTCAACTATGCTGGAATGGCAAATCGGGTAAATTTTTAATTTAGCTTTTTTAAACTTAATGCATGGCATGGGTATTTTTTCCGCCCACTTCCCACCCTACTTTCACTCCCCCTTTATTTGTTTTTGATCTTTTTCTTATTCCTTTCTTATCTTTTAAATTCTTTGTAAGCAGATATTTCTTAAATTAAATTTTACAAACTGAAATTTTGAAAATTATTATTTTCTTGCAAAATCCGCCTCTTAAAATTTCATATTTAAGATAGTACCTAAAATGGAAAAATTAAAAATGAATTTAAAAAAAAAAAATTATTCACAAAAAAAATAGTTCAAAGGTGCATATTATGTATATATGTATGTATATCTAGTTGTAGGTACTAGGTAGGTATACAAAGTTATTTCTATTTAGAAGTTCTTTAGCCTTGTCAAACAATTCTTTGGTTACATCAGGTTTTGTTTTACCCAGACAAGATACATATGTAGGGATCAGATGTATACAATAATATAAATTTTTATATATTAATAAGAACTATATTTGTGCCAACTTTTAACTTTTTTCATTAGTTATTAGAAAACTTATAGAAATTTTAAGTTGAAATTTAAAAACTGATTTTTTTCTGCTGTTTTTGCTTCTAAAACAAAAATGCATGAAAATGCGAAACTTTTTATTTTTTATCTCAATTTGCAATTTATTTAGTTAGAGAATACAAAAAAAACTATTAATTTAGCGGAGGCAGCCGAAGCCAACAGAGATAACTTCAATTGGAAACAAAATAATGAAAAAAAAATACTGTACCTTACTCAATTTTTTTTAATAAATTTACTGTTGCAATAAATTAAAAAAAAATAACTGTTTTGAAAAGAAGAGAATTTGGGCTTTTCAAAAATGTATAATGTTAATAATGTTAATTCGGAAACTTACGTAAGAATTGACTTTAAACTCTCACTTCTTATAATTCGAAAAATATAAAACATCGAAATGTCATTTTTAAGGGTCATTTTAAGTACCTAAAACAAAATAAATGTAAAAAAAATTGTTGTGTCGTAAAAAACCCTTTTTTTAGTATGTAAACCCATCATTAGATTTTTGATATTACGATTTATGTATGTAAGCAAACAAAAAAAAATAAAAATCTCATAAAAAGTAGTTTTTGTAATTGCCAATTTTCTCAAGAACTAGAAGACATAAAACCATTTTGTTTTTTTGTGTTCGAATCAGAATTAATATGTACACTGAATTCAAAAACCCAATTCAGCTCTTCATTTCACAATTTTGAAAAAAAATAGGTCTAAACTTTTTTTTCATTTTTTTTATCAAAATTTTGAGTTTGCATGCGAATTTTTCAAAAATTATTGACATAAATATTTTTATTTAAATTTATGGTAATAAAACAGATATATAGAAATATAGTACTTTATTGTAAGTGTTGCCGTTGTTTTTTAATAATTTTTTTTCAATGTAAGTCATTTTTTTTAATTGCCCCTACCTCCTAAACGGGGCGAGATAGATCCTCCCCTTCCATAATAATAAAAAATGATTGTTTTTGACCCCTCTACAAAAAACCGTTATCAATTCTTGGCGCCATAGTTATCGTACTCTCCCCAAGGATTCTTATTCAGCCAATTTGAAGCCAATGTACGTATATCAATGATAAATTTGTATTTCGGGCTGCACATCAGCGCAAAGACGTAGGTACCTTCCACATTTTTACTTGGATGTTGTTACCACAAAGCTTATTATAATAGGTTCCGTTTTTAAAATCAATGCTATATATTTGATTTCATTTAGAGAAAAAATAGAGTTGTTTTGAAAATTACTAGTTTTGTATGAAAGATAGGCCCTTTTTGATTGTTAAGAAATACTTAATAGCCTCGTTTTGATTCCATACTCATATTAAAAATAGTAATAACTTGTTGATTAGCTCGTTTTGAAACAATATGTTTCCACTATCTGGTAGCCCTCTTTGATACGCAAATTTTGGTATATCACAATCCATATATTGAAAAAAGTGAGTTTAGCACCGTTTTGATTGTTAACGCCACAAATACTAAAGAAGTAATAGATTTAATAATAAAATGCAGTTCAAATTTCATTACTTGTTATTGTTATTATAAGTGCATTTATGATTAGTTATTATATTTAAGGATCTTACATTCTCCTACAGTTCAACTTTCATTGGATGGGCTAAAAAGATACCTCATGTCTGATGAAAACGCTCCTGTATTCCTAGATCGACTGGAGATTTATATGGATATGGATCAGCCATTAGCTCACTATTATATAAATTCCTCGCATAATACGTATTTATCTGGTCGACAATTTGGTGGAAAAAGCTCAGTAGAAATGTATCGGCAAACAATGTTAGCCGGGTGCAGGTAATTATAACGAAGAGGAATTTAACTACTTTAAATCCGGAAGTAAATTAATTGAATTTAAATTAATTTACATCCAGATATAAGTTTTAATCTGAATAAATCGAGTGAAGATTATTTAAATAATTTAAACATGATAACTTTTTAGATGTGTTGAACTTGACTGTTGGAATGGTAAAGGCGAAGACGAAGAGCCAATTATAACTCACGGAATGGCCATGTGTACTGAAATTATGTACAAAGTAAGTTCCCAATTCGAAACCATAAAATATATTTACATCGAATTAATGTCTCTTCTAGGATTGCATTCATGCCATTCGTGATTGTGCTTTTGTAGCGTCGGACTATCCCGTGATTTTATCTTTTGAAAATCATTGCAATCGTGCTCAGCAATATAAATTAGCGAAATACTGTGATGAGATATTCGGAGAATATCTGCTCAAGGAGCCATTGCCTGACCATCCGGTAAGTAGAAACTAAAACAAATAAAAAACTCAGAAAAACAAAGGTGTAATTGATTTTCATATGTATATGTAGTTGGAACCTGGAAGACCGCTCCCACCGCCTTCAGCTCTTCTGAAGAAGATTCTCATAAAAAATAAAAGAATGAAGCCTGAAGTCGAAAAGATTGAACTTGAGTTATGGCTGAAGGGTGAACTGACAATAAGTGATGAGCCTAGCGAAGACGCCAGTGCTGCAAAACCTCCACCGGTAGAACCTCCACCAGAAGCTCCCCCGGCAGAAGGTGCTCCTCCAGGTCCCGACGGTGCACCTGCCGGTGAAGGAGCTGAAGCAGCTGCAAATTACAGTGGATCTACAACCAATGTGCACCCATGGCTGTCGTCGATGATTAACTATGCGCAACCCATAAAGTTCCAAGGATTCGACAAAGCAATCGGTAAGTAATAACTAACCAAATAATTCCGAGAATATAAACACAATTTTTTTCATGGAAATTTTAGAAAAAAATATTGCTCACAACATGTCATCCTTTGCTGAGACCGCCGGTATGAATTACCTGAAGCAGCAAGCCATTGACTTTGTCAATTATAACAAACGACAAATGTCCCGAATCTATCCAAAAGGTACAAGGGCTGATTCTTCAAACTATATGCCTCAGGTTTTTTGGAATGCTGGCTGTCAAATGGTGTCGTTAAACTTCCAAACATCTGATCTGCCCATGCAGCTTAATCAGGGCAAGTTTGAGTACAACGGGGGCTGTGGCTACCTACTGAAACCGGATTTCATGCGACGTAGCGACAAAGACTTTGATCCATTTGCCGACGCCCCCGTTGACGGTGTGATAGCCGCTTCATGTTCAGTGCAGGTGATTGCAGGTCAATTTTTGTCAGATAAAAAAGTTGGAACGTATGTGGAAGTCGATATGTTCGGTTTGCCTTCTGATACCGTTAAAAAAGAATTCCGAACACGCTTAGTGCCAAATAACGGTCTTAATCCAGTTTATAATGAAGATCCTTTCCTTTTCCGAAAAGTGGTCTTGCCCGATCTAGCTGTGCTTCGTTTTGGTGTTTATGAAGAGAGTGGCAAACTAATTGGTCAGCGTATTCTACCAGTAGAGGGTCTACAAGTAGGTTATCGACACATTTCGCTACGAACCGAAGCGAACTTCCCAATGTCCTTGCCAATGTTATTCTGTAACATCGAAATGAAAATCTATGTACCTGATGGTTTTGGCGACTTCATGGCATTGTTGTGTGATCCAGGTGGCTTTGCTGGGGCTGCTGCAAAACAGAATGAGCAAATGAAGTCTCTTGGTATCGAAGAGACCAGTGCAGGAGCAGCTCGAAACGCCGGCAAAGGTAAAAAGGAAGAGGAAAAGAAAGAACCACCTTTGGTATTTGAACCTGTTACACTAGAGTCCTTGCGGAGCGAGAAAGGTTTCCAAAAAGTCGCCAAGAAACAAATAAAAGAACTAGATACTTTGAAAAAGAAACACACTAAAGATCGTATGGCCATGCAGAAAACACAAAATGCTGCTATTGATAAATTGATTAAAGGCAAGAGGTTTGTATGAATTAATTAATTTGTGTGCAATTGATTTTAATCTTTTGTTTTATTATTACAGCAAGGATGAAATCCGCAATGATTCAGCTATTAAGAACGCCATTACTGAACAAACCAATCAATGGACTGAGATGATTGCGAAACATAAGAAAGAAGAATGGGATATGTTGCGCGTACATGTTCAAGACTCCCAGGAAGCAATGAAAGCATTGATGCTAACGGTTCAAGCTACACAAGTCAAACAACTAGAAGAAAGACATTTGAAGTAAGTTAACATTAGTTCTTTGTAAGGAGAACTTTCAACGTTTTTTATCACGAACCGTAATTTGGAATTTTGAAATTTTGTTGCTAAGTTACATTTAGATATCTCGGTGCAAGATTCATGATACCAATTCGTATTAAATAAGGAAGTGACTAAAAAATTACGTCTGTTTAGTCAGTAAGAAGTTGCAGTAACCAAACAGACATAATGATAATTTATAACAGTTTTATTTATAAACATACTGTTATTGAAGTGGGTATACTTCCGGTACTCAGAGTCTCTTTTACAAGTCACGCCAAGGGCGATAAATCACATCCAATTTTAATGTTGTTTCTTTTCACGTATGGTCTAATGAGTGACAACAGATTGAAAAATTCTATTTGAGCGCTTTTTTAAACCTTTTTGATCACCAGAACTTAATTAATTTGTCATTTTTTACATGGTGTCATTTAAATTAATTCCTATAGAGAGACCAGCTGACTGCCGAGTGCATTTCAATTCAGTCAAAATTTTTATACCATGCAGTAAAAAATAGCAATACGCTAGTTAAAAATATTACATAATACTTAGTATTATTAGGTTAAGTCGAATGCAGTTAGAAATAGTTTTATAGACTCTTACTTACTCTACACCTTATTTGTTTTACTTATAAGATCATTTATTATCGAAAAAAAATCAGAACTGGACCTAAAAACATAAAATTAAAGTCAATCATTAAAAAAAAGAGTGGAGGTGAAAGTGTTTCCTCTGAAATATTAGACTATATAAATAACCCGCGAAAAATCAAAAGAACAGGTATTTACATTTCTTCCGACACTATCTTAAAAAATGGTGGTTAAGTTTGATTATCTGTCGTATTGGTTAGGTGGATTTAGTGCTTGATTCCTACAATAGAGGTGTGGATGAATGTCATTCGTGAGATGTCATAAGGTATTATAGACCTTATTCCCAATCCAATGAGGAAATACAAATTCTTTCCTGCCTTTCTATTCTTTCTTTGAGAGCTAAACGAACCTTTTTTGTATTACAGAGATGTCAAAGACTTGAATGCAAAACAGGCAAAAGTTTCTGTAGAAACTGCAAAAGAAGTTCAAAATGATAAGACTTTGAAAACGAAGAATGAAAAGGATCGCCGACTTCGAGAGAAAAAACAAAATAACATCAAACGATTCATGGAAGAGAAAAAAGTAACAATTGATAAAATATTGTTTTACAAAATATTTATTTTTTTTCTAAATATTAATATTGTTCCTTTTAGCAAATCGGTAACAAACAGAATCGAGAGAAGGAAAAACTAAAGAATGCCCATACTAAGCAGGTCGAAGACTTTAGTACTGACGTTACAAAGGTACTTGATGCTAACATGCAGAATTCGACTACAGTTACCAATATTGAGACTGTACTTTAGGCTAGATAAGATTAATAGAAATCCTATACAGCTAGATACTCAGTAGATGAATTTATTAGTGTAATAATTATCATTTTTTGTTTTCTTTTTTTATAACGAATCGCTTATTTATTTTGTCTTTTGTACGTATTTTATGTGTTAGACATTTTATTAATTAAATTTTATAAAGTCGGATATTTGTATTCATTTTTGTTAATATGCATGCTATAATTATAATATTTTGTCTAACCTAACCTATGTCAATAGAACATTTTTTTTCATTTTTAATTCCTTATTTATGGTGAACTATTATTTGAAAATACACTTGGCAAAAAATTAAGGGATATACGCTTATCACTCAATCACAATTTATTTTTTTAAACGGTTTAAATGCTCTGTAAATTTTAGAATTAAACCAATCATTAGCAAGTTTAACTTGTTTAATTAACTTTCATTTGCTTTTGTTTTCGTCGATCTTAGTCAGCTTAGTTTTTTTTTTAAGTAGTTCAATAATGGATAGAAACGAAATGAATCCACACAAGAAAGCGACACCATCAGTAAACAGAAAATACATAGTAAATTATTTTTGTTGATGTTTCTCTAATCTAAAATAAAATACAAATACAAACAACAAACATTACATCTAAATTGAGGTTACATTTTTCTGTTGGAATAATAAGCCTTCCATTCCTGGGAAGTACTACAAAGTACTTTGCAAGGTACAAAGGAAACATTGATTTTAAAATTAATAAAAGAAGCATAGAAATGCTTACATATACAAAATATGTTCCTAGTTTGAACGTCACAATCGATTGGCGATCGAAGACTCCATAAGATTTTATTTCTTCATTCATGTTTTCTAATAAAATTTATTTTTATTTTTCATTGACCAATATACAAAACTACGAAACAATATATTATACGAACAATTTTCCATTAAAACAACACATTAAACAATCATTTAATTTTAATTTAATTTTTGTACCAAATGGTTAACAAAATTGCCTCATAATTTATAATAATAAATCTTTAAAACTTGTTTAGACATAGATTCTTAGATTTTGAATGCAATTTATTATATTTATAATTTTTTCATTTTGTATTGCTATTAATCAAAAAATACCTTACAAATTAATAAATATCTTAAATTAAAAAACAAGAAATATCCTACGCTCACTGTATTTACTAATTGGATATATTTTATTGTTTTCTCTTTTTATTTTATCTTTACCAATTTTTTATAAATTATAATAAAAACAAAAATAAATATCGATGCAGCTACTTGATATGTACAAAATGGAGGAAGAAGCTTACAAAATTCAAGGCAAATCGGAATTTTTCGCTTAAGTATTAAAATTAAGAACCATTAACGAATACATACCAAAATTATACAAAATCAAAACAAAAAAATATTTGCAATCGAAATATAAGTTAAATTTATGTTTAAAGAAATAATATATATATCTACCTATAATATAGAAGGATTGATTGCGATTATATTTTCAATCAGTAAATTGATTGATATTTTCCGACGTTTTGTCAAGGTTTATTGATTAGTTGATTGATTGATTGGTTTATTGATTGTTATATAAACGTGTTCGAAAGTTTAAAATTTAAAAAGAAAAAGGTATAATTAAGAATCAATCTAGTGTATTCAGTTATTTATTTAAATAAAAACAAGTATAGAAATGTATAGCGTAATGCTAATCAAGATTTATTTATATTTAATTTAATAACATTTATTTATAAAAACTAAAATATACATGTAGTCAAAAAGAAATATCTAAGATATACTTTAAATATAAAACCAGAAGAAAATACACCGATTAACTTGTAAGTAGAGCAATTGAATATTTTATTGTATTTATTTTTTGATTTGTAATAAAGTTCTTCAAATTTACACAAAAAAAAAAAAACAACTTTCATGAATTTCAGACTTTTTCTAATTTCTTGCGACAAACGTCACCATCTCTGGTCATGATTTGGTTTGTCTCTGAATCAATTTAAACCTACAAAAGTTGTATTGTAAAATCTTTTTGTATGTATTTTGCAATAACTTACCAGAAAACTGTTTATAATTTTATACTTTCTTAATATTTGAATTTGCTTTGCAAAACGGAATTTTATAATAAGATAAAAAAAAAACAGTGTGTATTTGAACCGTATGCATCATGTATTTCAAAACAAAATAAATAAAGTCAAACTTTATGAGAAAATAAAAGTGATATAGATGTTCTAGATTTTAGAATATTAAAGAACACAGTATATATACAAACATAGACCTAATGTGAATATTGAATCAATTAGAAACAAATTTATCTATGAAAAAACAAAATTTATTTTTTAAAAATACTAATTAAGTAATATTTAGTGCGTTGTTGGTAGACAGACAAAAAACTTGTTAATGCCTAAGCATTTTATTGAACCAAAAAAAAAATATTAACTAATATTTATCAATTTACTAGTATTGTGAATGAATAAAATGCGCTGTGTATCGATCGACGACGACGAATGAATGATAAAAATTAATTTAATATTTTATTGTATACACCACATTGGTATACAAATTGTCTTATGCAAAGCTTTGTTGTGTTGAGTCTTCTAAATAAAAAAAGACAAGAAACAATTAAAGTTTATTGGCAAGAAGGACCAATTTCGTAAAATACACACTCGGTAACAAGTTTCTCAGTTTTAAAGCGAAAACCAGCTTATTTGGTGTCTTCAAAATACTTTTGTTTGATTAAAATACTTGACATTAGACAATTTTTATATCGTGTTGATAAAAATAATTATTTATTTATTAATCAATAGCTTAGAAAAAATAAAAATTAAATGGTCATTTCAAGTCCAAAATCAAATACTATGTTCAGTTTTTGTTTTACGTGTTCATTATGTGAAAGGCTGAAGAAAACTGGTCAGAAAAACATGCCTAACATTAAAATTTTTAAAAATTATCTTAAATACCTATCAAGATATTGCTAACAAAAACTTACTTTTTTCCAACTACATTTTCGATCATTTTTGCATTTGATTTCGTGCCTTATATGTTTTGTAAAAAAAACTGTCTAAATCGACTATAATAATAACTTTCCTTCAATTAACTAATTCACTCTAGCCCTATCACAAGATCCATTGTATGTACTGCTCCCGTGGCTACAAAAAACAATGTTAGGTATTTATGGTAAATATAACTTCTTCTACGTGTTTACACCGACACCATCTCTTTTGAAAGTTTACTCTTCTGTTAATTATTTCGTATTGACGAGTTTATTTTCTAAATCTTAAATAAATACATTAATAAACTACATGAAATTAACTTCAGTTAAAAAAAAAATCATTGAAGATTTCATAAATTAAGTATAAATAAATATTTTATTCATTAAAAAACAATATATTAACTTTTAGAGTATCTAATTTCGATTACACTTTATTATTGGCAAGAACAGTTGAATAGAGTTAAAAAGAAATTTAATTTTCCAAAAAAATAAATAAAAAGAATCGTTGAGGAAAGAAATACTTTAATATCAACAGAAATTAAATAAGAGAAAATTAAATTATTTAAATGTAGATACAAAAATAGAAATAAAAACGGATAATTAAAATTATTGAAAAAAACCACAGAAAATTGAAAATAAAAGACATTCCTGAAATTATTTTGACTGAATGTGGGAATCATATAATTTTGTATTCCTGTACCTATACATAATGGAGAACTTAATATAGTGCAGTTAAAAAGGTGGAATCGAAAATAAATTGTTGGACACTTTGAGAACACTATTTTTCTGGAATTCAAGTTTGCAACAGACAGATTTATTTACCAATCTTTTCAGAAAGTAATTAAATAAATGATATGATAATTTAATTAGAGAGATTGTTTTTGTTTTTGGTTATTGAAAATTCTTAAATTCACCTCTTCCAAACTCAGACTGTTGATGGCCCAAAGTAAGTATAAGGATCATAATGTTATATTAATTTACAAACAGTGCAATTTCTTAATTGTTGATTGATTTTAAAGAATCTGGAAGAGAATGGGTTCTCACATGGGAGTTTCAGCTACATCACCTAAATTTTTCATCCGTTGGCGCTCATCGATTGTCAAGTAAAATGTAAAATTGCCCCCACTGGTTTCTTAAATATATAAGGAATGGTGCCATGTCTAAGGCAGAGAAGTTTATTTCAATTAAACAACATCCGTATAAGATTGATTAGTATTATCCCGTGACCACAAAGAGTAAAATTTCTTCGAAACGTCGCGGTCGGGAAAAAGAAATAAACACTAACTGCCTTATTCTGATAAACGTTTTCGTGAATTTTCGTATTCTTCTATCCTACGCATGAAATGGTATATTATACATATACATAAATGTAGAATGACTACATTTCACATCATAATAAACATCCTAAATTAGAGCCAAACATTTAACATTTACACTATTTAATCTAAATCATTCCATCTTTCATATTAATAATTAATATACAAACTATACTATACTATATAGTTTAAACTTAACGTAACTAAGATTCATTCGGTAAAGTAAAGTCAAGCAAAGTAAAGTTCAAGCTAAGAAAGTCAAGTGAAAGTCAAATGAAAGTCAAGTAAAAGTCAAATTAAAGTCAAGAGATTATATTTTTATATACTTTTTTTTATAATTTAATTATTTAAATTAAAACTCTTTTTATATTAAAATCATTTAATATAGTGAATTAATTTAAACTTTAAAAAACTCTGGTGTTATAATTTATTCCCTTCCCTCCCCCTCAATATTATTTTTTTGGAGCCGCTTCCATTTGAGCGTCAGCCTTAAAAAGTTAACATTGCCAATCGAGAAAAGAAGCGTAAAATTTATAGCAAATTTATGACGTCCTTAAGCCATATTTTGGTTTCAAGGTCTGTTTATTTTAAACCTTTTCTTATGATTTTAAAAGAAACAAATTAGTTAAGAGAGTCTATATTTTATACCACCTGCCCCAAAAAAGTAGTTTAAGGTATTATTATGTGATTATAAAAATGTATATAAAAATTAATTTTGAATTTAAATTTTTAGTAATGCGAACCCATTTCCGAAATATCGAATTTTCAAAAAAAATTATTTTTTAATCGCAAATTTGGAAAATTTTACTATGCAATATTATTTAAACTTATTGGACGCTCTTGTATAAAAAAAATTAAATTAGAATTGGTTGATATAGTCCAAAACTAAAAAAAATGATTCTATGAGAGAAACAGTTAATAATACATTAATATAAAATCAAAAATGTAAGATCGTACTTTTCTCACAAAAACAAATTTAATGAAAACAGAAGGAGTAATTTTTGAGAAAATGAGATTTTCCTTAATGATTGATTGTAATGATTGTACACTTGTATGGTAGTTACCTGCGTTATAAGAATATGTACTTAAAAAACTGCTAGGTGTCAAGTTTAATAAAAAATTGATCGCTTCGTTTACGAATTTTAAAATTTTCAAAAAATATGGAAATTTTTTTTTGAATTTTGGTATACAATACTTCTTTTTAAAACATTCTTTATAAAAAAAAATTATCAAAACCAGTTGAACCATAGCCTATAGGTATGTACAAAAATTATTGAATTTAAGAAAAAAAAATATGTATGTATGTATTTACATTACGGGGTCGTTAGTTTAGTCGTTAAAAAAAAGTTCATCTTGGATGGCTCTAAGTAAATAAGCTCCAAACAATTTATCATGGGATTGAAATATTTTCTATTCTATTTTCACTGGTTCACTTTGGCGTATGCGTATTTTTTTTTAATTACATTTTGAAATGGAGTTTTAAATCGAATTTTTGCAAGTACGAGTACAATCAGTGTTGGAAACATAATTAAAAAGGACAATTTTATTATTCATGGAGTCTGATCAAAACAACATTATGTTTACAATCTTTGTTTTGAGATAAATGCATTTTAAAGCTCCTCAAAATTTTTCTCTAAATCCAGTTAAAAATCAATACTGAAGTGTTGTTATGATAATGGAATATCTAACGAATCGGTACACTTAGAATTTTATTGTTAAGGCCAAATAAAAATTGATTTTTTTATATAGTTCTGCATCTATAACTCATTTTCTAAAAATGGCCTTATGGTGTTTTGACTAGACTCCATAGAACTGTCACCCTTATTACGACAGTCGTTAACAACACGATTCTGGATGCGTTAAGTAAACAAATAATTAAGAGTATTCATGCAACATCAGAAAAGAATCTTAAACGTGGTAAACGTCTTAAAGTTTAAGACGTCGTAAACGAACTGTCAAATTTTGTATGGGAAATCTTTTCCAACAAATCTTAAACTTTCCGACACAAAGGACCATGGGCAACTTTGTATGGAGTTTGTGCCCACTTTCAACATTGCTCAACAGTGATGAAACTTATGTCATATGAAAGCGTACGAAAACTAAAAATTGTTTCACCTTTTCTGAAAGCCTGAAGTCCGTTCTTTCGTTTTATTATCCACTTATTTGTATAAACAGTTTTCGAGAATATTACTTTAAAACTCAAAAAAAGATTTATTTTTATTTATTTAATATGCCTGTTTGTTTGAGTTAAAATTCTTCTAACTTTTAATCTAAAGGCTATCATTGGTGAGTTTTATACCTTTTAAGAAATTTCAATATCATGGCCAATTTTTAAATTTAAAAACCAGTGTTGAGTTATATGATTTTTCAGGATGCTCTTTTAAAAATTGAAGTAAAAAAAAGGTTTGATCCAAATGTTGTATTATCAATTAATTTTGAGCAAAATGGTGCAGGATATCAAAATATTTTAATGCTGAAAATTAATCTTACTATCATACAATATTTAAGTGAAACAAATTAAGAAAAACTAAAATCAATTATGGACAGGGTGACCAAATACCTGCTTTAAAGTAGGGGTTTTTCGAAATTTACCAAAAAAATGCCGTTATTCGAAAACCGTTATGATGAGGTACGGACAATTTACTAAATTCTGAGTAGTTATGACCTGCCCTATCACCAGTTTCAGTTTGGACCATTGTTTATGGGACACCCTATATACAGAAAAGTAGTAACTTTCTTTTTCAGCTTTTTGAGTTTGCAAGAAATTTTTTCGAAAACTGTTTATACAAATAAGTTGATTTAAAAATAAAATGAAAGAACAGACTTTAGAAAAGGTGTAAGGTAAAGGTTTTAGTAAGTGTTGCCATTTTTTTTAAATATTTTTTTTTTGCATTTTAAGTACTTTGTTTTATAAAATGTGCCAAAACACAACTTTTGCGCTCGATTTCAATTTAGCTGCCATATTATGGCAGAGAATAATCTCTGACATACGTTTTGGAAGATTCTGCAGCCAAATTTATAAGAAATAAAGTTGGACTGCAGGGTATGGGACTAGGTGATGGTAGAGGCGGACGTGGACGCAGAGGTGGGAGTGGAGGTAGCGGTGGAAGTGGAAATGGAAATGGGACTTTAAAAAAAGAAATACTGCTTGGGCGTCCTTGCAACTCACCACCGTTTAAGTAGCAGCACCTAACCATGATGTTTTTTAAACTAAAATTCCTAAAACTGATTTTTTAAATCTATAAAAGTACCTATTCGTAAAAAAATTAAATTACCTATCCGTAGGTAAAAAAAGTAGTATGTATAAATAAGTTTTATATAATTAAGTTTAAAAAAAATCAAGCAAATAAGCAAAAAAAGAATAAGAAGGATAAAAGTATAAGTGTGTATAGGTAAATAATGAAGTAAGCTAAACTAGTTAAAGAATTAGAAAAATATTAACTAAAAGAAGGTAAGTATATATTTATAATTATGTTTTTAAAAAACGGAAGCAAATAGGATAAACAGAAGTAAGTATATGCGGCAAATTAAGCAAAAAATAAAAAAAGAATGTTAACTATAGGTAAGTATAATAAATTAAAAAAAAATGCAAATACTTAAAGCAGAAGTGAGTAATGAGTATACGTAAATTTAGGCAAAGTTAAGCAACTATAGGTAAGTATAATAAATTTAAAAAAAAATGCAAATACGAAAAGCAGAAGTGAGTAATGAGTATGCGTAAATTTAGGCAAAGTTAAGCAAACAAGTAAAAAGGAAACTATAAAAGTAAGCACATACGATAAGCAGAAGTATAAGTATAAGTAATTAAATTAATGCAAAATTAAGCAAATAATTTAATAATAAGAAAAATGTTAACTAAAAGAAAGTATGCAAATATATATTTAATTAAGCTTAAAAAAGTAAGCAACAAGGATAAATAGACGTAAGTATGCGTAAAATTAAGAAATTAGTCTAATAAGAATAAGACAAATATTTACTAAAAGAATGTAGAATAAGTATGTATATATTTAAATAAGTAAAAACAAAATAAGAAATTAGCATAAGCAGAAGTATGAGAAAATTAAGCAAAAGTAAGCAAATAAGGCGAAAAGAATATATATATATATACCTATATAGAATATAAGAATAATAAGAAATATTAACTAATTAAATACAAAAACGTAAGTAAAAATAAATATAATAAAACGAGTGAACAAAAATAAAAACAAATCGCCAAGTTAATTTTAATTTATATTTATAATACTTAATTCGCGCGTTTAGTTCATTAATTGCAATTGCAAACGAGTAAACAAAAAATCAAAAAAAATCCGCTAATTTAACTTTAATTTATTATAATATTTGTTTCGCTCGTTTAGTTTATAAATAAATTGCAATTTAAATAAAAGAAAAAAGCTAGAAACGGGAACACCCTATAAGGCAATAGAAAATGTTTACTCGTGAAAATAAAAAAGAAAAAAAACGTACAGCACTTTTTCTTGTTAAGAGAATTTAAAAAAACACAATTAAAATTTAAAATTACAATTAAGAACACAAATTTGGACACTATATAGATTTTCAAAATGATTTCAATATCACAGATTAACACAATTAGGAACTTTGTAGGGTTGGAAAACCGAAATTAAAAAAAAAATATGTAGGCAGGTAGGTTAGTTAGGTATTTTTAGCAAATATTATTAAAATTTATTTAAAATTAATTTTTCACGGAAAACTCCAATTAAAAAAGAAAAAAGACAGTAATTTAAAACAAATAAAAAAAGTTAAGTCACATGCAAATAAAATCAGAAACACAACAATAAAGGGGGAATTCACTAGGTTTGGGGATATTATATTATTATTAAAAAAAAGTTAAGATAGTTGTAAGTAGGTAATTCTAGTTCAGTAAGTAGTTTTAAAAAAAACTTATTAAAAATGAACGCACAGCAATCAAAACACTCGTAGTCAAAATCACACCAAATTCAACAACTGATAATTTCAAATGAAGAAAAAACTAAATTTTCACTACAAATAACGGCTAAAAACAACACACACCAACATATATACATATCAAAAAAAAAAAATTGCAAACATTGACCCAAAGAAAGACACAAAATTATTTCCTTCTTAACCGTTTATTCTCAGCAAAATATTATTTTTTTTCTCTCACTCGAACTCCTATTAATAAATTATATAGCGTTCCCGTTCTTTTTTTCAGTTGCCTATTCTTCGTCTTCCAATAGATTGCTGAGTAAAAACTCTCCAAAGCGCACTGCACAACCGAAGTTGTGCATATGTCCTTAAGGTGACGCTAGTATCGCACCTCGCCGTGATAGTACTATAGTTTTTATATACAAAGGTACCATAGAGTACGTATATTATCTAGAGAACCGACTTAAGGGGTTTGTTCTCTTTCGACCTACAAGCTGCTAGAACACTGAAATCTACTTTTGCATAAGCATGTGTTAGTGGTCCCGTGCATTTTAAATGGGACCCGATGTCCCCACTACATTTAAGCATAGGAAACACGCTTAGTTTGAAATATGGTGGATTATGCGCTCAGATATTCAAAATAAGAGTCCGTTAAATTCAAAAATTAAAAGTTAAATTAATTTTTTACTTTTTGATTTTTATCTTTTTGACGGATGCTTTAAAAAATCTCAAAATCATACAGATGACAGATATTGGTTATCTACTTGTATTGTAAAATTTTTAGATTTTTCAAAAAAAATTTAACCGAGGTATTGACATATGTATTTCTGTTGTTTTATTTATCACCTCATAACTTTTAAGTTATTGCATCTATAGGACTAGTTTTTTTTAATTCGAATCTATAGAATAGACAATTAATTTGATATATAATACATAACTGTACACCCTACACGACCTTCACAATAGTTGAATAGGAAACCAAAAAAAATCTCGGAAAAATTGAAAAAAATGGGGTTGTTGTTCATTGCCGACCCAGCAAACATTTTCATTCAGACCATAAATGATTGACATATTAAGTGAACAAAACCTTCGAATCTGAATTCATTTCTAAATCGATTTGGGTCCAAACTCCTGGGTAACGAAACACACATAATATGAATCTTTTAAATGATTCATAAATGATGAATAAATACGAATAAAAGGGAATCCACCTAATTTACTTGTTTGAGGAATTACTTGTGTACGCTCACTTTTATTCACCTACAATGAGGAAGAATCGAATCTCAATCAATTTTATCCTGCAAGAAATTCAGCACAAACCCCCTCTTCCCTTCATAACGTAAAAATGATAATAGGCTTTTGAAACATTTTCAGATTTCATTCACTGACAAATTTATCGGATGATATTCTTCATTTTTGCTGAATGTTAAGTGAACATTCACCTAAATGTTTGTTGGGAACCGACGTGTTTCAGTGGGAATTGCCTAAAATTGAAAAACACCCGATTCGCGGTCACTTAAATGCTTATATCTTTGGATGCAATGGTCGGCTTTAATTTGAATTTTAAATTTTGAAAATCCGACCATTGGATCCAAAGATATAAGCATTTAAATGATCGCAAATCGGGTGTTTTTCAATTTTTCAACTTTTTGAGCTACTGGCACCAATTGTTGTTGTATCAACAATTCACACGTATTCACGGACAGGGAATTTAAGAGAGTTTTCTCTCATTGAGCTAAAATAAAATTTGAGGGTGTTTCAGGCAAGGGGGGTACGAGTCGGTTCTCTAGATAGTATAGGTACTCTATGAACCAACCTCAGCTGTTCATAAAAAAAAAAACAATTCTGTTGCGCAGCCGATTGGATTCTTTTATTTTCTCCTAAAATTATTATTCAGATTATTATTATTTGTGTTGTTTGTCAATAAAATAATATATTTTGGAATAAAAAATCATTTTAATTGATTCATTAAAAGATTTGTGTTTTCTTCACTCTACACGGTGGTGTTTTTATTGAAAAGAAAATATGTCTATTAGGGTGGCTCTTTTGTTCGCAATGTCTCAAATTATTCTCAGTTCTTTCCTGAAAGTGATCAAAAATCTCCAAATTTGAAGTAAATTTGGCACACATTTGAAGTTCTATTAAGATTGCAAAAATTTAATTCCTCGGCAGAGGTAGTATCCCATAAAAAAACATTTCTATTTTTACTTTTAAGGTACACAGAGGCTGGGATTCAATCCATATAATTATTTTTCGGTGTTACTACGTTAGCCGCTTTAAAAAAAAATGCACAACGTGTTTGTATGTACATTGTACAGGTTCAAATAATCAATTTTAGGGTGGACAAAAAAGAAATTCAAACATTGTCAAAATAAGCGCTACCCTAATATCTATATTGTATTATGTTGTTGTGTGTGTCAAATTGACATTTCGATACTAAAATATCCTTATACAGACACTATTCAACCCTCAAACGCGTTTAGCTTATAATGTCTCTATTCAACGTTGCAGTTTTATAAATACGTTTTTCGCGTTTAGAGGCATTATAAGAAGTGTATAACTTTATGTACTCGCTATAATGCGTTTATAAATTCGGCTGATATTGTATTGTAAACATACTTTTATGTTACTCTCCAATGATTTTGTAAAAAAAATGTAGCCTGATATTCAACCTGAATTTTAAGACTTCAACCTTAATGATCCGACTGTTGCTGATAGAATTTAACTCAGCCAGTTTTTATATAATTGTTTATTTTAGTATTTTAAGTTTTTAACTTCAAGTATTTTTCCAAATTTTGCACTTGAAAATTATTTATTATGAATTCGAAATCCAAGCTGTATAGAAGTCGAGAGAGAAGACTTTTTTAATTTTTAGGTAATTTATTTTCTTTTAATTTTCTTGTTTTATTATTATTATTATCATTATTATTATTTTTCTTTAATAAAGTTTATGTTCAACCCAAAAGGACGAATTTCACTAAAATTATTGTCTGCTCGACTTTAGTCAGCAATATTTCTAAAAATTAAAAAAATTAGACGTTTGCATTAAGATTAAGGATGTCTGTTGGGTATGACTGCAGTGCTTGTGAGAGGAGGAATGATGCCGAAGACATGGTAGAGTGTACCAAATGCAAGAAATGGTTGCATTTTAGCTGCGCAGAAGTCGACTCATCTGTTGAAGAGAGAGATCGGTTTTGCAAGGAATGCATAGATCTCAATTCACCAATGGCAAGTGACAAGACAGTGGCACACGTTGAAGTCGCATTAACAAAAGGTCCTACCATTAAGACATCGCAGTCAAAAATCAATTATGCACGTTGGAACAACTCAAAGACTGATGCTAAATCACATAGACATACTAGATGTATGTCTATGCTAAATCAATTGCATCCTCAAGCTAAAGTCACCGGGCGTTTAAGTTGGAGTTGCTTCGTTTGGAGGAACAAAAGAAAATTGATGACAAATTTCTCCAGGAGCGAGAAAAAAAGAAAAAAGAATTTATTCAAAGGAAATTTGAATTAATGGCATTGGAAGTTGAAGCAGAAGACGACTTGGACGACAACAATAGTATTCGGTTAAATGAAACCAAAGTCTGGGTGGAAAAATCTAAAGCTGCTTTTGTGAATGCCATAAATCCTGAAGATTCTGCAAAAGAAAGGAACTTGCGATGGAAGCCAACCACAAATGAGTTTAAAGAGCAAGATTTTCTATATCAACGGCAAGTAGCAGCACGGCAAGTGATGGCGAAGGATCTTTCTATGTTCTCTGGACGGCCTGAAGAATGGCCACTCTTCATAAGTAGTTTTGAGAATGACACAAAGCTCTGTGGATTCTCTAACCAAGAATATTTGTCTCGTCTTCAAAGAGCTTTAAAAGCAAGAGCTTTGGAAGCTGTTGGTACTCGTCTCATGATGCCATCGAATGTTCCAGAAGTTATCGAGACCCTTCGAATGCTGTATGGCCAACCGGAGTACATAGTTGACAACATCATGAAGAAATTAGAATGGAACCAGGTCCAAAAGCAGAACGATTAGATACTCTTATTACATTTGCTCTCTCTGTTCGGAGTGTGCATTGTATGATAGAGACATCTGGTTTGACCCATTATCGGAGTAACAGAACTTTGCTGAAGGAATTGGTGGAGAAGCTTCCAGCATCTTTGAAGCTGAATTGGGCAATGACAATAGATAGCAATGATACTCTGACAACCTTTAGTGATTGGCTTTATAACATGGCACAAGCGGCATGTAAGGTTACACCATGTGCAGTTGCTGATACAAGGATTGAAAAGCGTCAGTCTCATATGCATACACATTCAGAGAATCAGGCCATACCTAAAGATGGCTTACAAAACAAGAATACTGGTTGCTATCTCTGTGGAAAGGATCACAAGCTTGTCAAGTGTGATCGATTTTGTGAACTCTCCGTCAAAAAAAGAAGGGATCTGGTGAGTAACCGAAGTATCTGCGAGGGTTGTTTAAGTCATCCAAGGAGATTCAAATGCCGAAGGCAAGCAGTCTGCGGAGTAAACGGTTGTGCATCAAAACATCACCAGCTTATGCATGGTCACCGTAATGAGGCTAATGAATCCGGACCAGTTGTCGGTTGCTATGAACATCAATCAACCAGTGCCAATGATATGCTTTTTAGCATAGTTCTAGTAATTTTGCATGGCAAAGAAAAATCTTTAGAGACGTTTGCCTTTCTTGACAATGGATCTTCTCTAACCTTGATAGAAGAGGAGGTTGCGAATAGCTTGGAACTGGATGGGATTGCTAAACCCTTGTGTCTCAAATGGACTGCAGATACTGTTCGACTTCAGAATGACTCAAAGATTGTATCGTTGCAGATTTCAGGTGATTGTGAGAATTCTCAACCTGAAAGACACTGGCTTAGAGATGTACGCACCGTAAAAAAATTGGCATTACCTTCGCAATCCATTAATCAAATCTCATTGGCAGAGAAGTTTCCGCACCTAAGAGGAATTCCAATAAGATCCTACAATCAAGCTAAGTGTGGAATATTAATTGGCATCAACAATCAAAAGCTACTCCTGGCCCAGAAGTTACGAGAGGGATCCTGCGATGAACCTGTTGCTTTCAAAACGCGGCTTGGTTGGTGTGTTACAGGCAATAATATCAAAGATAGTCAAGAATATGGAGTTTACCATGCTTGTGATTGCAACAAGGATCTTCATGAGATGGTAAGGCAACATTATGTCTTGGAAGACCATGGGGTGGAGAAAGCTCTCATGAAGTCTACTGATGAAATACGCGCTACTCAAATGTTGGTTAAAAGAGAAGAAGATGCATTCAAGACTGGTTTGTTATGGCGTTACAATGAGGTTAATCTTCCGAATAGCTACCCTATGGCTTTCAAAAGACATAAGTGTCTGGAAAAAAAGGCGGCAGCCAATAGTTATTTGCTCGAAACTGTCAACAAGCAAGTTAATAATTTGATCACAAAAGGGTATGCAAGAAAGTTAAGTTCATCAGAGTTGAAGGAACCTTGTTCAAGGGTTTGGTACTTACCGGTTTTCATGGTTCAGAACCGCAACAAACCAGGGAAAATTCAGATGGTGTTGGATGATGCTGCCTGTTCTCAAGGTACCTCTCTAAACGACATGCTGCTGAAGGGACCAGATGAACTAACTGTTTTGACGGATGTGCTACATGCTCTTCGCTTGAAAAAGATTGTCATTGCTGGCGATATTGAAGAAATGTTTCTCCAGGTAAGAATACGAGAAGAAGTCCAAGACTGTCTCAGATTCCTATGGAGCTTTGGTAACGTAAATAGTGCTCCTGAAGTTTTCAAGATGTTAGTTCTGCCATTTGGATTACGATGCTCTCCTAGCATTGCGCAACACGTAAAAAATAAAAATGCGAAACAGTTTGCGAAAGCATATCCGGAGGCAGCCAATGTTATTGTTAAGCACCATTATGTTGATGAAATGCTGTACAGTGTAGATACAGTTGAGAAGGCAATCCAAATAGCTAAAGAGGTGAAACAGATCCCCTCCAGGGGGGGATTCAATATACGCAACTGGGTTTCTAACTCAACTGAAGTGCTTAAAGCTTTGGATCAATCCGATATTTGGCGTTTTTCTTTTTTGGCTCTGAGCAGAGGTTGAGCGATCAGAGCTAGAGCTAAGCTCTGAGGAGATTACGATCAGAGCTCTCAGATTTAATTATGAAACACACTTGAGCACTGAACATGTCTTATGCATAGTAATCTGTCAAATTACATAAAAATTGTATGAAGTTGGCTTTGCTCAGCGTTTTGCTCGATTTGCTCGGTCATTTTATTCTGAGCATACAGATCATGCTCCGAGCTAGCTCAGATGGAAAAAAGAAACACGACTTATGTGCTCTGATTTGTCTGAGGTAAAAAAGAAACATAGAATAAATTTTTGACAGCTCGGTGATCTGCTCTGAGGTAAAAAAGAAAAACGCCAATTGGCATGGGAAAATCTTTCCAAGATCATATGGACGAAACAATTTCTACAACAAAAGTGCTAGGACTATGGTGGAATTCATCTGAAGACAAATTTACTTTCTCTCTAAAGTTAAATAAGGGACACGTTGATGTTTTAAATGGAGTAAGAATGCCAACCAAACGCGAGCTGTTAAGGGTGTTGATGTCAGTTTTCGACCCTCTAGGATTCCTCTGATTTTAGTTGGTGAAATTAAAAGTATTACTTCAGGATGTATGGAAGATGTCAATTGGTTGGGATGAGATCATTCATGAGAACTTGCAAGTCACTTGGGAGCAATGGCGTCTACTTTTACCACAAGTTGAAGATGTGAGGATACAGAGGTGCTACTCATTGTGTGGATATAAGGATTTATCTATCCAGTTGCACGTATTCGTGGATGCTATGGAGGATACGATGGCAACTGTAGCATATCTCAGACTTGACAACGGATCTTTAGTAGATTGTGTCATAGTGGGTGCAAAAAGCAAAGTAGCATCACTTAAACCATTGTCAATACCTCGCTTAGAGTTACAAGCAGCATTAATTGGTTCAAGATTTACGAAGAACATTGTTAGAAGCCATAACATAAATATCTCACAAACGTTTTTGTGGTCTGATTTTCGGAATGAGTTATCGTGGTTAAAGGCAGACCCAAAGAAACTCAAACAAATTGTAATGTTTCGAGTTGGAGAGATTCTCGAAATAACCAATCTAGAAGACTGGAGATGTGTTCCAACGAGGATGAACGTCGCAGATGAGGCAACAAAGTGGACCAAACAGCCAAACTTCGAGAGAAATTGCCGATGGTTCAAAGGACCGTCTTTCCTGTATGAAGACAAGAAAGGTTGGCCTTCTATGACAAACGAAGAAGGCGATCTTCTTGAACTACGACCACAGTATACACTACACATAGGCAGTACCTTTGAAGATCAATTAATTCAATATGAAAGATTTTCCAAATGGAAGCGTTTGCTTCATTCAATGGCTTATTGTTTTCGTCGGAGGAACTACATGATGCAGAAATAGCACTAATAAGAATGGCCCAGAAGGATAGCTATTCAGATGAACTAGCCGTGCTGATGAATTCCAAGTGTTTGCCCAAATCAAGCAGCCTTTACAAATGCTCACCATACATAGATGGCGATGGGATTTTGAGGATTAGAGGAAGAATTGATAGAGCTTGGTACGTAACCGAAGAAACAAAACGTCCCGTAATACTAGCGAAGAATCACCCTATTAGTTTCTTGATTGTCAGCGATTATCACCAACGTTTCTATCATCAATGTCAAGAGACAATTGTCAACGAGGTTCGTCAACGTTTCTGGATACCAAGTTTAAGGGCACTGGTAAGGTCAGTACGTTTAAAGTGTCCATTGTGTATTATTAATTGTGCCAAACCATCGTGTCCCGAAATGTCCCCGTTACCGGAGGCGAGACTTGCAGCATTTGTCAGACCCTTTACCTACACTGGGGTTGTTTACTTTGGGCCGATATTTGTTCATTCTGGTAGAAAGACTGAGAAGCACTGGGGTGTCTTATTCACTTGCCTAACAATACGAGCTATACATATTGAGTTGGCATATAGTTTGACTGCTGACTCATGTATCATATGTATTAGGAATTTCATGTCAAGACGAGGAACACCAAGAGAGATTTACTCTGATAATGGGACCAATTTTAAAGGAGCGGAGAAGGAACTACGGGAAACCTTTAATAAAATGAATTTAGAAATTATCAAGAGGAAGTTCATCAGTGCTGAGACGAAATGGTTTTTCAATCCACCCGCTGGGCCACATATGGGAGGCTGCTGGGAGTGATTAGTAGATTAATGGCTTCGCTTATTGAGGTTGAAGGCATAGTAAACTCTCGCCAACTAACTCATGTTCCAGTAGAATCCGAAGATGCAGAGGCTTTAACACCAAACCATTTTTTGATTGGTTCATCGAATGGCAATAAGCTTCCTGGAAGATTTTGTGATAAGGATCTCTTGCTCCGAAAGAGCTGGAGAATAAGTCAACAGATCGCAAACTTATTTTGGAAGAGATGGATTAAAGAATATCTGCCAACTCTTACACGAAGAACTAAGTGGTTCAAAAATGTTAAAAATATAGAAGAGAATGACATCGTTTTCATAGTGAATGAGAATTTGCCAAAAGGATCTTCGATGAAAGGCGTTGTAATAAGTACGACAAGAGCAAACGGTGGACAAGTAAGAAGAGCATTAGTCAAAACAACGAGTGGGGTGTATGAGCGACCTGTTGTTAAACTGGCCGTTTTGGATATCAGCAATGCAAAGTCTGATGAACCAGCAGATGAACCTGGTGTTTCACCGGGGGGGAGAAATGTTGCTGATAGAATTTAACTCAGCCAGTTTTTATATAATTGTTTATTTTAGTATTTTAAGTTTTTAACTTCAAGTATTTTTCCAAATTTTTCACTTGAAAATTATTTATTATGAAATGAATTCGAAATCCAAGCTGTACAGAGGTCGAGAGAGAAGACTTTTTTAATTTTTAGGTAATTTATTTTCTTTTAATTTTCTTGTTTTATTATTATTATTATTATTATTATCATTATTATTATTTTTCTTTAATAAAGTTTATGTTCAACCCAAACGGACGAATTACCGACTATTAGAATAAAAGTTATCAGCCAACCAAACTAACCATATGAAGCCAATTTAACAAATTATGAATGAAAAATACATAGGTACTCTATGCGCTGTTCGCTGCTGATGCTTAATTTTTGGTGTCCGAACCCTATAGTTGAAAATTGAAAATGTTCTGGCGTTCACGAACCTATACGCTGAATTGGGCTTTTCCTAAAACTATCTTTGTCTTTTCTCTTTCTAATTTTGACAGTTCAAAACAACAAAAACAAAACATGTGATATCGTACTTGAAGAAATGTAAACAAATGCTCTTTTGTGGATGTGGATTTTTAATATTTTCTGTGATTTTTTTTTATATAAATAAGCTTTATAAGTTATTGAAATTGATTTTTTGTTAAATTGGCTTTATAACCATCGTTTTATACGTTTTTATTGGAAAGCAAACAAGCATTATATTTTGAAAATATTTGGTGTTTGTTTACCTTTCTCCGAGTTCAGACCAGCTGTTCCCTATTTTTTGTTTGCTTGTTTGAAACTGACGGCTGGTGGAAAAGCCCAATTGCTGCTGTTGTGTTTTTACTTTTGACTTTTGTCTTATGTCGAATTCCTTTCAACAAAAGAATCGAATTTTCTTCTAAAAAGAATCGAATTTTTTCTGTCGTTGAAAGGAATATGAAAAGACGAAAAGAATCGATTTTTTTTTGTGATTGTGTGTGTGGCACTTGACAGAAACAATTTTGAAGTAAAATATCCAGAAAATATTCAATTTGGAAAATATTATTATTGTTAATTGAAAAGCAACGCACTATAAAATTCACCGAAAATTCGTTGCAACCAAAAACACAATGGCGCATATTCATAGTCGTTTTTAGACCCCAGTTTATCTAAGCCTGGAGTTTATCCAATGTAAATAAGATAGGATAAACCCAGTATTTTTTTAGAAACAACTTAAACAGTGACTATGAATATGCCCCAATTTGTTTTCTTAAAACACCGCGACATTCAATTTGACATTTTAGAAATTTCAAATCTTGCTAGTGTATGTGCAAATCGGTGTAAAATCTTTCTTGAATCTTGCTAAATTAGCAAGATTTGTTTTGACAGAAAAAATCCGAATTGTTCAGAAAAAAAATCGATTCTTTTAGAAAAAAATTCGATTCTTTTGTTGAAAGGAATTCGACATTAATGAACAAAGCTATTTTCACGTCATTTCGATTTGTTGTTGATTTTGTTTATTTTGGCACTTCTTTCTACTGCATTTAAAGGTTTGTACATACATGTTCATTTTGCATACTAATCAAAATGATAAAATTTGGCGAAAAATTCACTAAATCATGGCCCAACGAAAACCCATTTAATATACTGACAGATTTTGGCAAGAAACTAATTGCTGATTGTTCGAAAATTGAAAAGAAAACTTTCGACAACATAACACTGTCGGATATAATAAATGCATCTTCCCGGTTTCCCATTGAGGTAATATAGTGTTTCTATTGATTCAAATGAAAACAACTTATAATTTATACTTATTCTAGTTTGGCACGAATAATTGCCGAATTCAGAATCAACCTGAAGACCGCAATGTAATTATTACAGATCAATTGGCATCTGCTTATCCTATCATACATGAAAGAGTTTTGTATCTCTATATAAAATTTCTGGAGCACAAGTGTCAGTATGGTAAGTGAATTTTTGCATTAGTACGATGATTCATAACTTGTAAGTATTATTTCACAAGATTGCGTTTCGACAGTGTGACGACGGCTTTTGAGGTGTTTTTTCTATGTAAAATAAATTTTTATTTTATAGAGAAGAATATTTCAGGTGCTGCCTAAAGGTTCTGATAAAATAAGGCGTCAGTAAATTTTTCTTGTTTAGAAAATTGCTTATGTTTGGGTTAATCCTCGTAAGTTTATTTTGCGAACAACCATATATGCAGGTACATAGCTAAGTACTTACTTTTTTTAGTTCAATTAATATTGATTGCAAAAAATAAAACAAGTTCATCCAAACACAGGTATTGGTGGTTTTAACTTTTTTTCCCAATATTGTTCAAAAAAGTGCTTTACTTTATTGTTACCTGTAGTACCTAGTTTTTTTCTGTGGGTGTCTACCCAGTTCAACAAAAATGTTTACACGTAAAACAAAAAGGTACCTACAGGCACGCCACATAATACATAAATATTTTGTTAATTTTATATACAAAACAAACAATGTATTTGCGTGTATAATTTTTTTTAATTGCTATACACTCACCAAAACTTATCACAGGCCCCGACTTAATAGTTTCGTAGTACGAATCTTGAAAAAAGGATCATAGCACCGTCGTCTGAAGAAAAATATTGCCACGATTTTGTGGGCTATCGGTCATTTATAAATTGAAATATCGTTATCACTTTTCAGACCTTGAAATTGGTTAAAAAATATTCATCTTACGACGGCAGCATTTAAATTTTTTTCGGGATTCATAGTACGAATCTATTACGACTGGTCCTGTGATAGGGCCAATAAAACTCTATTTAAGTTTGTTGACTAAACATTCACGTAACTTGTTTTGTCAATTAGGTATAAATTTTTAAATTTTGTACTTTTAACTGTCAAATTAAAGATGTTTTTGCTGTTTTATTACTCGAGGAACTTATTTATTATGAGTAGGTACTTTATTTTGAAATTCAAACGCTGTTCCTTTTAGAAAATTTTAGAAAAATACATAGGTACATAATATAATATTTAAGAATAAAGGCTCTCCCAAACCAACGCGAAATCGTAGCGAATCATTCACAATAACACAAAATATGACAAATACACAACGCTAAACAATAACAAAAATCTGTCGTCGGCGAATGTTTCGCGTTTGTTTGGGAGAGCCTTAACTTTAAAATTTTAACTTTTATTTGTTTAATAGAAATGCTTTGAATATTTGCGGTCTTTATGCTGAAAAACTTTCAATTTATTATACAGTCCACAAAATTGGCTATCAGGTGTTACCCATTAAATTTCCAAATTGAATTCAAGAAGTTTAAAGGAAATGTATGTATGTATATGTATTGTACATATGTAAATGTATTTAAAAAAATTTTCCTAAATAAATTTTTTTTAATTGCCAACTTCAAGCTCAAATATCTTCGGAAACGATTTTGGGAATTTTTCACCAATATAACGAAAAATAGGTCAGTTCACCCCCTTTGTTTTAAATCGATATAATTTTTTACTCAATAAATTTGTCCAAAGGCGCCAAAAAAACTAATTACTTCAGTGCAAAAATTTTAACCACAAGCTTTCTCGGGAAGTACCCTAATGAGTATTAAACAAGTTAGCGAGTGCATATCTGCACATTAAACGAATAGAGAAAAATACAAAAGTTGCGTCACTCTACATACAAAATTAATTTCGTAGAGATACTCGCCGGGTGAAGTTTATTTAATAAAATCTCTATTATGACAGATTTCGGAGTTGAATTTCGTAGTATTTGGCCCATTATAAATACTAAACCTAATTTTACTGATTTTGAAAAAGCTCTCCTTGAAAAATGTTTAAGTTCACAAAAATCCGACGAAAATGCTATCGATTTACAACAATTCACTCGGATGTCATCGAATTTCCCAGTAGAGGTTGGTTGGTTCCAAAGATGTCATGCGTTATATTAAATAAAGCCCAATTTTGATTTAAATGTAGTTTGGAACAAACACTTGTCGCATTTACGGACAACCAAGGAGTCGATATAAATTAATTCAACAACAAGTTTCCTCCGCTTATCCTGTTATCCATGAAAAAGTACTCTGGTTATATTTAAGATTTTTAGAACATAAATCAATTCACGGTGGGGAACAAAGCGTTTTTAGAAACAACATTCTTAAGGCTCTCCCAAACCAAAGCGAAACATTCGCCGACGACAGATTTTTGTTGTTGTTTAGCGTTGTGTGTTTGTCATATTTTTTATTATTGTGAATGATTCGCTACGATTTCGCGTTGGTTTGGGAGAGCCTTAATGTGTTATTAATTTATGTATATACTTTTTTAATTTTGTTTCAGCCAACAAGTGTGAAAAAGATATTTTCTATAATCTTTCCCTTACCGAATTTGTACAACGACTTTTAACAAAACGATGTGTAACTTTCTATGGAAAAAACGATAAATACCAACTTTTATCAAGAGAAAAAGGTTGTAGTGGATTTATGACGGTTGGAACGGAAGCAGAGACACCGCCATTACTTTTGAAAAATGTATTGAGCTATGATGAAGTCAAAGTAAGGACCTTCCGTATTAATATTTTGTATAACAGTATTAATGTTTTAATCAAAAAGAACCCGGTTTTTAACTAACTTGGAACTTAAAATTTCTGGGTAAGGAATTTTGTTTACCTCCCAAAAATAACGATAGGTTCCATACAACCATTATGAAAAAGGTTATTTGTCCGGAAATGGCTCTAACGATTTTTATAAAAAGTTTTGTGTGTATTATCGTGAAAACAATATTTAAAGCCACAGGGCCAGAGCCCCACACCGGTGGGCATACTTCCGGCATTCAGAGTTTTTTTTTTTTTGGTTTAAAAAAAATATTTATTTCATGTATTTTATTTATTGCATATTATTTGTACGAATCATGCATTTCTTCCATAATTAACGCGATGAAAGTTGACATTAAATAATAACACAGATGTTAGATTTCTTGGGTTCGTGTGATACGGAGCGGAAGTCCCAGGTATTTAATAACAAAATTTAAGCTATTTTAACTCAATATAAAACGAGCGACCCATCTTGAAACATTTGTAAGGGAAAATAATAATAAATGATACTATGTTAGAAAATGTTCTTACATTTAAAGAACATTAATTCCTTTGTCTATAACCGCCAACACAAAAAGATTTCTTTCAGACGTGAAACCCAAAAGTTCTATATACCTATAATTGCCCGCGTGGAAAACATGGTTCACTAAAATCAACTCAATCACATTCTGAGTTAAAGTAGATTTTTTTTGTTAGTTTTGTTTTCAGCCCGGGGATCTCTGCATTGAGTATGATGTTAAACCTATCGCAACAAGTTAGCCGGGGTTTATTATAAAAAATGTATTAAAAATAACCTGACAGAATTTTATTTTCGATCATACTCTTCTATTAGGTGTTTTATTCATTGCTGCAAAGCCAGCGTAGCAAAATTTCCCTTGGCAAACAGAAACAATTTGATTGCTGGCGAAAAAGAAGTCAGTAAAAAAAAGATGCCTGTGCTAGCGATAGAACTTTGAATTATTGAAATGAACGTATAGATTGAGTAATCGTTTTATTCAAACTTGTGCTGCGCTGGCTATGCAGCAATGAATAAAACACACATATTGTCTATACAAATATTCAAAAAAAAAAAAAAACTATTTCTTTTATTTCAGCTCTCTGCATTGCTCTCTGTTTCTTCACATTCGGAATTTCTTAATAATGGAAGTCGCAATAATATAGGTGTTATAGAAACAGATAAGTCCATAATTGAACGCGCAGGTGTTGTAATAGGTTTGATTGGCGCTCGACTCTCCCGTCGTGATGTAATGGAATTTCAAGACATAGTAATTTCTAAAACTCAAAACACATTTGAAAATGGTTATGGACAAAATTCTACAAGCAACGAAACCAGACAAAGCAGCTACCGTCAGGTTTGGAAAAGTTTTTACGAAGAAGAAGACTTTTTGTTTGACAAAGTAGTCAAAGATGGTAAACGTTTTGGCAATTCAAAAAATATGAACGACATTTTTGATAATTTAATCATGAAAAAACGATATGCGATCTCTTTTGATACACTGCTCTTGGAAAGTGAAGCAAGAGCTGCAGCTGCTGGGCAGCGCGCATTTATACATGTTGTTGGCATTGGATTGGGTGTTTGGAGAACAGCACCACAACAAGAAGAAATATTTCTACTGACTTTTACCGAGAGACTTAAGGTATTGCTGCCTAAACTTAATCATGTTGCATTTGTGCATTTTTCATGGTTCAGCGTTTCTGAGTGTGGAGAATTAAAACATGGGGGAATTATTAAATGTGATACACATCCCGACGGCGGAATAAGAACTTTTTTGTCAAAGAGAAATCCTGCAGATAAATTGGTAAGAAACACACTTCATTATTCAAATAAAAATAACTTTAGCCAGCATTGTATTCGCCTGATATCAATACAGTTTAAAACTTTAATCCAGATGAAAATTAATATAAAATCAATGTAAATACATCCGGATTTAAGTTTTAAACTGGATTAATCGAGTGAATAATATGGGCGTTAATGTAAACTGTCCCTTAACTTTTTTGCGGTAGATATAAAATTTTCACACATCACTAAGTTAAAAATTGCGAACATATGATTGACATAAAACAAAATTTGTAATCCCGAAAAAATCTTTTAAACTTTGCCTGCTACAGTAACAGGAATATTTTAAAAACATTACCAGATAGAACAAATTGAGAGTTCAGCACACCAAAAACCTTCAAAAAGTATATTCTGGTTTCTTTTACAAACAAAACATTAAAGTCCATGTATATAATTATGCACTAGCTTTGAACAGAAACAAAATTTAAATTTTATTAAAGGGAAAATTATGAATACACTTTACGTTTCGCCCAGGTACGACAGTTGGGCTCATCAGTTAGATGCTGTCGTACCCTTCTAAGACGCGAATTATGGTCGATGCTTACCGACTCTTATAGAACTCACAGAATGAATACACTGTGAATTTATATTTCTAAGGGAATTTGATTAAATTCAGACACTTAGAAAATTACTAGTAGCCCGTGGTCTGGCTTTTAAATAATAACGTAGATCAAGATAATTAGAAAACTACTTCTGCTTAAGTGGAGCGATTGAAACAATTTTAATTTTTAAGTTCAATTATCTATTATTTTCATCTAAGTTATTATTTAATACATTTTACATATTATTCAAAATGCTGTGGATGCATTAAGCATGCCTAGAGAACTCTGCACTGGGTGGCGATTCTATTGTACGTTAAACGCGTTACAGCGTTCAACATTTGTATATTTAAAAGAAAAATTGGAAAATTAGGTTTATTGATTTGCTATTGCTCGCTAGCTAAAATATTATTGCTGTCTAGGAATAAAAAGACATAAATTAACTAGGACAAGGTTTAATAAACATTCAAATTAAACCACACAAATCCTTAGGAATGTTCTTTAATAGTGAAAGGCTTGATGAGATTTTTGTAATTTTAGATTATAATACGTACGAGTATTCAGTTAATCGATTTTGCATTAGAGATTCTGTATCTCCAGACTCCTGCAGGCTTTAGTTCTTTAACATTGACTGGGGTCGCGAAATAGGAAATCACAAATTATTGCAAAACAGAAAATCCATCTACCCATAAAATTAAAAACTAATTTCTGGATCCATAAATGAAACCTCTTTGGAAACCGAGATACAATGTTGTTTTTGTATTACGTGTAATCCCGATCCAGACCCGAGGATAATAAAACGCGGCTAGTATCTTATAACATAATCAGTGCAAACTTTCGAACTTGCGGAATGACAAAAATCCACACAGGCTACTTCACAATTAGAATTTCAAGTTGAAATTGAAAGAGAATAATACAACTTATTGATTTGAACAGTTCTTCTTTAAAATCGGAAGTTATTCTTTTCAATTCATTCCAACCGCGATCAAGCCCATGGCAACGGGGTTAGCTATATGTAAGGTACCATCTACCTTCAGCACAGAGTGGTGTAGGGTTCACTCATGAATTTTGCTTTTTGCTTGACGTATAGTTAAAAATTTTGACAGCAAAACTTAAAAAATTTCTGAGTCATTATACAGGGTGGCGCACGAATCGTGCTGCAAAAATAAAACGTAATAACTTTTTTTCTGTGTGAGTAATCGGCTTATTTTTTTTTATTTTGTAGGTTACTATTTAGATTTATAAAAATGGATGCTTGGGATACGGAGAAAAGAATTTGGATAGTGCAACGGTACCATGCTTTGCAGTCCGTCATTTCCGTCCAAAGGGAATTTAGGCGGGAGTTTGGCGGTAATCCCCCGAGTAGATGGACCATTATGAGGTTTGTAAACATGTTTGCCGAATCTGGAAGCATCGCACGAAGGCCGTACCATCGAGATGCCAATGTTCGGGTTCAGGATACAATCGCAGCAGTAGCATCTGCAATACAGGCCAAAAAAAATTCGCAAACAAATTAATTTCTAGGAACTCCACTCTTCGCTGGCCCCCAAGGTCACCTGACCTGACTGCACCAGACTTCTTTTTATGGGGTTATGTCAAGCAAGAGGTGTATAAAACGAAGCCCAGGAATTTAACTGAATTAAAGCAGTCCATAACGACAATAATTGAGGCGATCCCAACTTCAACTCTTCAGGCCGCAATGAATAATTTTTTGACCAGGTGCCGCATATGCGTGGGACAGCGTGGAGGTCATTTGCGGTCTATAATCTTTAAAAACAACTAACTATTTAAAATAAAATTTAATTTTATAACCAATAAAAAAAAAAAATAAATGAAATACATCGATTAAAAAAAAAGTTATTTGAATTTATTATTGTAGCACAATTGGTGCGCCACCCTGTATGTCTGAAACTGAGATTGCTGAGATCTAGAATAGAGGGTGTTGCTTTCATGCACAACATATCCCACTTTGTTTTTCTTGTTTTGAGTAAATACAAACCCGCTCGTATTCGAATGCAACATTGTGTCAAAATTTCAAAGCAATCGGTGAAGAACTTTCGGAGATTAGCGGTAATTAACAAACGTAAATTTACATTTTTATTTATATAGATAGATAGATAGTTGAATTTTATTTATACATGATGTGAAAACTGTTTTTTTTTTTAAAGTTGGCGGATGTATCAATAAAAAACATAAAAACCATTTCTAATAAATCATGTGTATACTCATAAATAGTATGAAATTTTAATTTTATGAGGTGGAACAGGGGAATTCCGTAAAACCAAAACGATCGAACGATATCGTTTTGTTCTTAGGCTGTTTTGTTTCAGTTGCATTTCTGAGCTATATTTTATTTGATTTTTATTTTAAAAATGAAGAAAAGAAAATTTTATCTTTCAATAAAAGATAAATAATGTTAATTTGCTATTGTCTAAAACAGTGTGAAAATGTTAAACTAATTTAAAAAATCCATCATCAATCTCGACGAAATTGTCTATTACCAACAACAGCAACAATTCCACATTCAAATCCTTCCCGTAAGCCTTAATATGCAAATCTGAAAACAATTGTAAAATGACGCAAAATTTTCTAAATAAAATAAAACTACAATTATTAACCTTTCAACTTGTGAAGTGCAATTCCGTCTTCAATAAAACTGATAAGCATCTTTATTTTTTCCTTTTCATGACCGCAGTATTATTTTCTTCCATTTTTCTGATGTCGAAATACATTGATTCTTCTACTTCTTCAAGTGTTAAGAAAAAATTATTTTTGGCATTTAAAAGGCATCTATCATTAGTTGGGTTGTTCGTCAATGCTGATATCGTCTACAACACGATCATCCTTTTGATGTAATTCAGCAGGTTTTTCAGTTGCAGCCGACGATGAAACTTCCATTTGTGATTCTAATGTAATACCTAAAAATAAAATTCTGCTTTCCTCAAAATAATTCTAATAAACTTGAGTTTATAGCTCTTTATCATATTTACGTAAAGAATCCCGTTCGCGTTCTAAATCTTTAACGATTTTTATCATCCTTTCTTGACACTTATTTTGAAGCTCATTTAATCTTTTCAGTTCTTCATCCATTCCTGAAACTTGTAATAAGCTCGCACACAACAGCAACCAAAAATAAGAATTTGAAAAAGGATTGCACGTCTTTCTTTAATTGCAGAAACTTTTAAAAAATAAACAATTTCAATTCCATTGAATTGTGTTTGAATTTCATTTGATGCATCGTCGTTCAATCTTTATATCGTAATTTTGTCTCAATATTTAGAAAAATATTTTACCGACGACGATGCAGCAATTGTAAACCGAACACAATTTGATGGCACGATTTTTTTTTACAAAATTAACACTCACTTTCACTTTGCAAAACTTCAACTTAAACGCTGTTCTTTAATCACAAAAAAACAAACGATTGCAAATCTATAGAATTTTATTTTATATTTTAATTTTCAATATAAACCCGATTACTCACAAAAATTCCTCACTTCGCGTTGGTTTTTTTTTAACCTTTAAATTTATAGTAATAAGGGGGTTCCATAAGCGGACTCTCTAATAACCGCGTTGATGTGGGGGAACCTAAATTGTTTAATCCCTATTTATTTATTTTTAATTTTCTTTTAATATTTTCATACATACCTTTTGATCTATGTAATTATTTTAGATATGCACAATGCACATACTATAAATTATTGCCCTTTTCATATTCCTTTTAATTCATTTAAAAAATTTCGTTTAATTAATTTTCTTCAATTGACATAATATTATTATGTACATTATATTTCCTGTAGAAATTAATTTTTTTCTTATAAATTTTTATTTTATTTTTTCTACTATAAGGTATTGAAAAATGAATTTTAATGACAATGTCCGTTGCAGTGGTCGGATTTTCCTCAAACAACGTTCTAAACCATTCCGGTGCTATTAGGAACAAACATTGATGTTTTAACTGATACATTTTTCGCGTCAGGTCGAATAATAAATTTTTCATGTCAAGTCCCACGGAAACGGGATACAAAGTATCCTATGTCCTTCTCCTGGTTCTAAGCTACCTCCCCACCAATTTTCAGCCAAATCAGTTCAGCCGTTCTTGAGTTATAAATAGTTATACTAACTCGACTTTCTTTTATGTATATAGATTCTATTCGTCGTGGCGACGACGAAAACAATAATAATAACACGTGGTTGTCAATGAAAACAACACTTTGTTATTATTGTTTTCGTCGTCGCCACGAAAGATTCGCGTTGGTGTGGGGGATCCTTAAAGCCGTTACATGTACACATAATTTTCCGCCAGATTTCTTTACTTCGTGGGTTAAAATTGACCCAGTGTGTGATGTCCCATTGTTTAAAAAAAGATGCAAATTGTTTGTGTCCCCTTTTGAAGAGTTATGCCTTATTTGTTACTTTAATTTTCCCAATTTTAAACTTCAGTCGAAATTTCAAAAACGGTTTAATAAAATACTGGTTCTCGCTTTTGAAGGCTTCAATATCATAACATTTCATTTAATAATAAGAACCATGTACTCATATTCAATCTTAAGTTTTCAAATTCACTTCAGCAACAACCTGAACACGAAAATGTCCTTCTTATCGTATCTTATGCTTGGGATGGAAACGCCTTGCCTGGAAACGAATTTTGGATGGTAACATAATTGTTTGAATTATTAACTTTTCTTTAATGATTAAATTTTATTTTAACAGAGAATGCTTAAATCGAGTGGAGATTCCTCAACAGCTTGCAGCACTCTTATCACTGAAATTCACAATCCACATATTAACTCCCAAATGGTTTGTGGAGAGAATTTGCACATAGCTTCACCTGAATACGGGGTTATCCATATATCAGATTACAGCAAGAAAATTTTAAATTTATAACTTTTTGTTTAAGAATGTTATTGTTGTTCTACATTTAAATAATTATATTCTATCTTTTTTTCTTTTCAAATCTGAATCTGCTTTTTGTTGTTGGTTGGATCTTTTTTTGGCTCTATTGAGTTTTGGTAAACATCGAGTGTTGATTGTTGTGTTTGTTGGTAATACATCTCGACGGAAATGAAATGACGTTTGGTCATCGGGTGCTTCCAATTTTACGGGTTTTATTTGAGTTTGAGGAACAATCATTAGAAGGTTATTGTTAATGTTTCTTTGGATGTTATCTAAATGTACAATGGATCTTTCACACTTAACATGGAATTCTTTCATACCATTTATCGTAGATTTATCATTGTTGTTTGGTTCATTCTCTTCGGCGTATTTTAACTCTTCTTGCTTCTGCCAATCAAGAACATTTGTTAAGAGCTTTATGTACTTTATAGACATTCGAAGAATTTCGTTTTTTGATAATTTCTTGTCAGGCGGATGTGTTGGTACCAATTTTCTGAGCTCAGAGAATGCACCAGAAACGTTCTGCTGACGCCAGCGTTCTCTAGTATTTGTAAAAACTTTACGCACAATAACTTGACCATTTTTCATAATATTGCCACCGGGAGATGTGCTCCGTACGTGTGGCTGAAGAATATTATTTCGACCTACAAAACAAAAAAAAGGTGAGAATTTCAAAATCATAAAAATGCTTGGTTCCAAAAGCTAATTTTAATTTTAGCAGTTATTTATTAAGTCTCTATAATTTGAATAGGCAAATTTAACTCTAACCTTCAATGTGGTTATTAAATTCTTCATCATCGCTATCGTTTGAAAAATCAGACATATCACCATCGGAAATTGAATCTGTTTTTGTGTGACTGCAAAATCTGTTCATTGATGAAACTTCTTTGGGCGAAATGGCACGTTTAACATTATAAGATCGGGTATGATCTGTTGTACTGCTAATCGAAGAAGTGGAACTCCGATCGTCATTTTCTGCTGGCGATTCCATTCTAATGAAAAATTAAACGAAAAATTTGTTTTCAGTATTTCTTGGAAATAAAAATGCTTTACTTAAATTAAAGTTAATTCTTATCTCACTGGCCATGTTTAGGAAGTAAATGAATAGAGAACAGAACATACACTAACACCTCGATTTATTGCATTATTTATTTGAAGGTTTAGTTCGGTAGCTCAACTACAATAAAATTTTGACGTTAAAGCAGGTAACTAGAGGTCAAGAATTAAGCTCTGTCAACTTGCCCCAAACAAAAGTGTCCATTTTTTGTCGTTGTCATTTGAATTACCAGTCTTGTTTACCCATTCACTTTTTTGAAAACCCACAGTTTTCGAAAAAAAGCCTTTTTTAATTTGGGGGTCTTAAACAACTTTGTGTTTTATATGGTATTTGTGTAATTAAATTTTTTCATTCCACCCGAAACAAGGGCGATAACATTTTTAAATTTTCATTCAGCAGTCTTAAACTCATTCGCCTACAAACTTAATTTTTTGTTTCGGTTTAATTAGCACAGTGTGCGATGGCCCACGTTTTTATTTGATGTTGTTATTTTATGTTTTTAATGATAAATGATAATAAACTTTGAGTGGCAAAAAAAGTTTATGGTTGATCAATGAATAAATCGATTTTTGAAAATGCGGGGCCAATAGAAATCTTCCCCTAAAAAATCGATTTGTTTAAATTTGATACTCTCGACTGGGCTTTGAACATTATTGACCAGTGACCACCATTTAACTTCTTTTTTTTTGATTTTTGAAAAAAATATTATTTTTTTTTAATTTGTTCTCAATTTTTTAATTTGATTGCAAAATTTGAAAGATGACCATTGTAAAAAAACAGAAATATATATATGACTACCTTTCAGAATTATAATGTTTTTTGAATTTTGAAAAATCACCATCCCTTTGAATTATTCTAACTCCTCAAAAAATACTTTTGAGGTCAAAAAATTTTTTTGGAGTTCAACAAATATTTTTTAGTTCAAAAATTATTTTATTTCATGTAAAAAATAATAATTCTAAAGGATGGTCATTTAAGACAATTGTGTTTGAATTAAAAATAGAAAGAACAATAAAAAAAAATAATCGATTTTTTCTTTTAAATAAAAAAAATATATTAAAAAAAGTTAAAGGGTGGTCAATAATGTTCAAAAAGAGACCAATTGAGAGTATTAATCAAATTAAAAACAAAACTATTTTTTGGGGGCAGCGTCCTTTTTTCAAGTTAATGGGTGGTCAAAAAAAGGTCTTAGTCATCTTTTACAAACAAAATAAAAAAAATCGGACACTTTTTGGGGCTAAGTTAAGGCAGCTATTTTAGCCAAATTTTTGATTAAATTAAGCGACTGATGGATTTACTAATTAACTTAATCTAAATTTACCTTAACTAATTCAGTCAAATTAGACAAATAAATTTAGAAAATTTTGGAAAAATTTACATATTGATGAAAATTGGTACAGCCCTTTCAAACACCATCGAAATAACATAAAGTCCCTATCAATCCGACATAAGCTTACAAAATTATTTAACTCGAAAACATTAGCTGTGTTTTATTTTCCCCTAGAACAGATCATGAAAATAAAACAACCCAGGATTTTAGTGACAACTTTTTATATACCCGACTCTTTTTTCCCTTTTTTTTTTTATTTACACTACTGACGACATGTACAAATTAAGGGTGTGTCTTCAAAATAGATTTGGAAATCCAGATTCAAAACATAGTTGGATTTTGTGTTGCTTTTGTAATAAATGTATTTTCGTAAGCTAATCCAATCTAGTTCCGATCTGGGGGAAAATAAAACAGCTATTGTAAAAACGGAAGATGCTATGGAAAAATTAATTTTTTTTTACTCCGCTAAAATGTTTCACATACTTTTTTTCAACGAGCGAGCGAACGTTAAGAAGTTAATAAATTTTAGATGTCGAAAATATCGGTTTATCGAACAGAATGTTTGTAGATTGTGTTTCTCTAAGAGTTAAGGTTCCCCCAAACCAACGCGAATTTTCGGTGGCGACGACGAAAACAACAATAATAACACGTGGTTGTCAATGAAAACAACACGTTGTTATTATTGTTTTCGTTGTCGCCACCGAAAATTCGCGTTGGTGTGGGGGATCCCTTACTCCTAAAAAGATAACAATTTTTAAAAATTGGTCAAAAGTCGGAGCCTAAATAATTTCTCGGCAGCTTTAAGAATAAAAAAATACCTATAAATAACAAAATTTTTTACCAAATTTTTAAAATATAATATTAATATCTTTAAATGATCACTCTCAGAAAAAAAAATTATGTTTTCTAATAGAGGAACATACAACGTACAAACATAATTACCTTAATTACTTTGCAATAAAAAGAGTAATATGCGAAAGCTGATATTTTCAACATATGACATTTTTGAATTCGTAATAAATTCTTAACACGCGGGTATAAAAAAAGTACAAAGTTGAAATTTTTTTTCAGATAATATATAATAATCTAGAAAGTTGACTTGGAGACTTTTCGATAACATTTACCATTTTAGAGTTACGAGCGAAAAATTTTCGACAACTGGTATAAACAACTTTTTACACGGTTGTACACTCAATTTATTTTATTTTTATCGGATTGATGGAGACTTTATGTGGCTGATTCGTTGTGATGTTTGGGAGATCTGTACAAACATTCGTTCATAGGGAAATTTTTCCAAAATGTCTATTTTAGCTGCACTAAACCCCTAGTTCTGCCTTTGTTGCATTCCATATCTATTAACGGACTCTACAATAAACAAAAATATACACGAAGGTATCTCATCTTTTTTTTAATTCCTTTTGTACATTAATTAATTAATTTAGTTTTTCATTGATTTTTTATTTAAAATCATGCAATATTTTGGTTTTTATAACAAACGCACTACGCAGTTAGGTATACTATTATTTTAAGTTAAGTTCACTTGAATAATATAACACATACATAAAGTAACCCTTCAATATTATAGTAACCAAATTCACTTTTTTTTGATGACTACTTTTTATTTTTGTTTGTTAAATCTAAATTAATAACTGTTAACTGATATCTGAGAACTAAGATAACTTTCAAAGGCCTTATTTTTAATAAAATACTTAAAGATCAAGTTAACAAAAAGAACGCACATATTATAAAACCAATTTATATTACTCGTAACATACTCGTAGTTTAGAAAGATTAAAATTGTTATTATAAAAAAATACTATAAAAACATTAGTTTTTAGAAATTTGCTTAGCAAATTTTAAAACGGAGTTCTTGCTTTGAAAAACACTTCGGAAATGAGGAAACGAAAAATAATAATTTACTTTTTGTAAAGCGATTCGGTGTGCTTCAAGGACACGCCTCGATTAAGGCGGAGCCATTTAAAACAACCCCATCTGGTAGGGTAAAATATTTTCACAATACCATTTTTCAGTTGTTCAGTTAGAGGGTTGTGTTTTTTATCCCTCCTGGAAGTTGATGTACAATTAACTACTTTGACTAGATGAGGTTTTTGTTTTTGAGATTAAATGTTAAAGTGACCAAGACGCAGAGCGATGTTTTTATCTATTTAAGAGGATTGTTTGTTATTCATTAGGTGATTAGATGTCGTTGATATCGTTCCGTTTTTAATGCGACACGTGACTAGTTTTCGAAAACAAATTCATCTGCGGAATATGCAATGAAATATAGATTAATGTATAAAAAAATACTTGAAATTAATAAAAAAAAAAACGAATTATTTAGGTTAGAGCGGAGAACTCGTTTTTATCTATTAACATGCAGTCATCATAGTAAACATGATTTTTTTAGAAGAAGAAGAATTAAAATTGAATTATTGATTTTTAAAAATTTAAAATTTAGTGTTGTTGTTAACGTTTTGAATTGTGCGTAATAGAAAGAATACTTTCCAAATAAACCCACCAAAATTTATTCAGTAATTACTAAATAATAAATTTCTCTTATAACTTGGAGTTGTTTCAATATTACTCTACTTAAAATATTTGATATTAAACCTTCATACAGAGTTAGAAGTTGTCATACTTTTAGATCTCACTACTTTTCACGGCTGAGTTGTTACATACAGATTTTTATATAGAAGAACTTGGCTATTTTTTTTAACATTTATGTTTTTTTTCTGATCCCACTCCTTTTTGCAAAGATATTTATTTGTTGCCAGGTCAAAACCTCGTAAGATACCAATTTATATCATTCTACAACAATCTGAAGTGCGAAATTAGAAAAAATCTGCGGTGTCGAGAAGTGCTCCATAATTTTGATGATCTGTCAGTGAGTCAGTCAGTCAGTTACGGTTTTCGCGATTTTTGAAGTCCTATATCTCGGGAACCACTTATGTTACGGGTTTGAAACGGGAGTGAACCGCCTGTGTTTGGCTTAATTACCAAATATTCCGAATTTGAAGTTCCTGACTTTGGTACTGAAGTTAGAGGGGGGTCGAAAATCGCCTGAGTTTGTTCCTGTAAAAAGGGTGTAGTGCCAGAACTTAGCTGGACACTACCATGCCCTTTGATGCGAAAGTTTTTAACGTAATGGACAGGAAAGTTATTTAGGAATATTGTTGGAAAGTAACTTAAGTCTAATATCGTTTTTGAGATGACGAGGCACTTAGTCTGGACCGTTGGAACTAGACTCAAGTAAAACATTTACATCTGTATTTATATTGTGAACGGAATTCTCAATTAGACTAAGTGCTGTACTTTGAAGGTACTGTACAGTCTGGACAGTCAGCAAACATTCGCATACACATACTAGACGCTCAAGCAAGCATGCATACTAGTCGGTTATTAAAAAAAATACTTTTTGGATTAATTTCTCAGGACGCACACCAAAATAAAGAGACTTTCCAAAACAAATTTGGAGATGCATGAATACCCGAAGCCTATAGGGACTTAAGCAGCCCATAGACACTACACTTGTGTCTGCACCGGTGTACTGACACCGGTGTGGCTTCCGCCACACACGCCACACCGATTCAATCTCAATTTTGGTAGAAGTTTTTTTTTGAATGTATCACTAAAACAAGTGAGAAAAAAGGAACAAGAAAACGAAGAAAGGAAAAACATTCCCTAAGTTATGAAGTGAATTTAATTCATTTTTTAATTTGAGAACGGGTCGTTATTCTGTATTCCAAAATTCTGTAAATGGATTGAAAATTCTGTATGAACAAAATTCTATATTCCATTATTCTGTAAATCTATTATTCTGTATCTCAAAATCCAAAATTCTGTGTATCAAAATTCTGTAAATCCAAAGTTCTGGAATTTTGATTTTACAGAATTTTCAACTTTATTGGAAATTACTGGAAAATCACTTTTGGTTTTCAATAAATCAATTGTTTTCACCAATAACCATAAAAATTACCAATAACCGTTCCCACGTGGTACTGTAAACTGTCTTATAATTTAACCGTAAATTCGGTAGATATATAAGAGGAAATACAGGCGACATGAACTTAAAAATTGTGAAAATAAAAGAATTTCTACGTTCTTTTTATAATTTCGTTTAAAACCTCCAAATGCGACTCTAAAGTATTTAATTTACAAAACATACATTTTTAAAAAATTAGTTTGGAAATCTTACTAAAAAATTTCAACCCATCTACATTGAGTTATCGAATAGAATAGAAAAAAACAACAAAACCGTGTATGCAATCAATATCAAATTGAATTCATTTTCAAAACAATTTTTCTTTTATAATTTACAGAATTTTGAAATACAGAATTATGGTTTTACAGAATTTTGGAATTTCAGAATTTTGGAATACAGAATATACATTTACAGAATTTTGGAAACTGAATTTTGGCACTTACAGAATAATGACCCCAACCCTTTAATATTTTTAGTTTGAAATAGTAATGTAGGTTATAAAATTTGGTGAAGATTAAGGGTAGGTGTCCCTGACCAGCCAACTCAAAACTCATGTAAATGACTTTGAATGTGTTAGTAAGCTCTCTCTTCATCAAATTCTGTATTTGAAATTTAATGTTACTCTTGGGCTCTTTTTTTATCGCAGACGAAGCCGCAGGTAGAATCACGCACGCACAAGAAAGAAAAAACACAAGTAGCAACCCAGTGGGAAATTTCTAAAAATTCAATGGTGAATATCTTGCTTCTTCCTTGAGGAAAGGGAGCAGCACCCGCTTCCTTTGTGCGGAATACATCGAGGATTTTAACATGGGCATGTCATTGGTGGGGTGCACATGCAACCATCTCGATGAAAATTCCACAACTAAATCACTACTTCCTTGGAAGTTGCTTATTCACCAGTTGGACTGAGGACTCCGGTGAAAAATATGATGAATATTCAGCGAAGAAATACTTAAACAAAAGTAATTTGCTTATTCATCAGATCATTAATTTTTGATGAAAAATATGATGAACATTCTTTTATGAAATCGCTAAATAATTTGGACTTGTTTTTTCACTACCTCAATATTTGCCAATGAAAAATATGATGAATATTCAACAAAAAAGTCACTAATTGCGTGTTACTTAGTTATTGATCAGCTTAATATTTATTATTTTCGATGAAAATTATGATGAAAATTTAGTAGTGAAATCAATAGGGAATTGGGAGTTGCTTAATCGCTGAATATTTTTAATTCATAAATTAGAAAAATACTTCTGCTAAGTTGGAACGATTGAATATAATTCAATTAAAAGGTAAGTGACCTAAACTCCAAAATGCGTCTCTAAGACGCAAATTATGGTAAATTTTTACCGACCCTTATAAAAACCAAAGCATGAACATACTGTGAATTTTATTTTTCTAAGTGAATTTTTTTAAATTAGATATACACAATGCTCAGTTCATGATAAATGTCTGATGAAAGGATACATTACTTTTCTTCACAGAAATCCTCATATTGATCGCGTCAGGTAAAGGAAAGGGTAGTTTTCATTCTTTTCTTGCTCAGGGAAATAACTAGAAAAAAAAGAGAGCGTCGTGGGAGAATTATTTTTTCTTCTCTTTCAAAGTATACTTTACAAAGCAGACGAGTGGATCTAGACAACGAACTGCTGAACTTATGCATTACTTGTCAACGATTGAATCATCGCATAATTTTACCTATTAAAATAGAATCTTTTAATTCCGCATTAAACTCAATTGATTTTTGTGTGCCAGGTAAAAGAAGGGAGTGTTTCGACATTTTGCCCATTTCGCAACTCCTGTCTCTTCGTATTCCTTAATAATCCTTCTGATTGATCGTTCAGAAATTCCAGAAATTTCGGCAGTATGTGTGGTTGCGTAACTCACAGAATTTTCCAAAAACAAATTCTTGGCTTCTTCCATTTTCTCATTATATACTCTAACAACTATAATACGTGCCTGGCTTCCAATAGGTTTTCCTTTTCTAAATGGATCCATGAAAATTTCTTTTAAATGAATTTAGTTGTTTAACTCGTTGTTGTTTTTTAAAAACTGATTTCCAAACCAAAGCAAATATCTTTTAAATACGTAAATTCCCTCTGATGAAAAATTTCATTCTTAAAAACTAGTAGGTAAAAATTATTCAAACTCATAAACGCTGATCTATTAATGATTCCCCAAAACCCCACAGGTCAAAAAATATATCAAATAAACACTAACGCCATAAAACAAATATAAACACATCGCCCACGGATCCTCTGTTCCTAAGCCACAAATCATAAAACCATAAAACATAGAAACAAACAATAATCCCTTAACTATTTATCAATTAATCCTATGTCACAGGTAGTTTTTTATGTGTAAGCAATAGATTTATTTTTTATTATAGGTGCACTTAAATTTGTCCCAATAATAAAATCAAAAATTCTTAATCTTAACTTTTCGAAGTAAAGTTTACACCTAAAAAATCTCTTTCTTTTATCCCACCAGAGATGAAATACTTTTTTAGACATCAAGCTATGAAAAAAAATTACTCCATTATCATCTCTCAATGAAGGAAAGTCCATCGCTGGAAATCCATTTCTAATTTACTCTGAGCGAAGCTATAAACAAAACTCACCCTCCTTAGTGCTTCAGTATGATCGCAGCAGCGGTTATGACAACAACGTTGGAATGTACATCTTTTTTTTCTTTTTTTCAGTGATTTGTGTGTATCTTTTAAAATTAAAGAGATGAGCAAAGAAATTTAAAGAGATCTGCGCAGTAGAATGGCCAACTGATTTGGTTCAAGCTAGCTTGAACCAATTCAGTTGGCCAACGGTCGGTTGCGCAGAGAGAGGATTTAAGAGAACAAAAATGGCACGCAAGATATTTAATGAGTCCAGATTTTTCCTTGAATTCTACAGTGCCTAACTCAACTTTGTTTTTTTTTTATCTTAAATGAGATTGAATGTATGAGTTTAATTTTTTTTATTTGCATAATTTCAGCGCACTTATAAAAAAGAAATATTTTGCAAAATGCAATTGGGTTAAACATAAAAAACTACCTGTGACATAGCATGAGTTTAATATCATTTCTTTCACAAAGAAGTTTCCGGTTGTTTTGCGTTTTCTTGTAGCTAAACCCGTTGCTTCTTAAAATCCTGTTGAGAGACGTAATACTTAAGTTAAGCTCCAAGTCTTCCTGGACTCGTTCTCTTAACATTTTCAAAGATATCATCATCTTTTCCTCCTGGTGGAAGTTATGCATTATACGCCGAATAGTTGTGATGTCAAATTCGTCTAGTCCAGTTTTCCACTTCGTATGTGGTACTTTTTTATTTGGTGATTTCGCAACTCCTGTCTCTTCGTATTCCTTAATAATCCTTCTGATTGATCGTTCAGAAATTCCAGAAATTTCGGCAGTATGTGTGGTTGCGTAACTCACAGAATTTTCCAAAAACAAATTCTTGGCTTCTTCCATTTTCTCATTATATACTCTAACAACTATAATACGTGCCTGGCTTCCAATAGGTTTTCTTTTTCTAAATGGATCCATGAAAATTTCTTTTAAATGAATTTAGTTGTTTAACTCGTTGTTTTTTAAAAACTGATTTCCAAACCAAAGCAAATATCTTTTAAATACGTAAATTCCCTCTGATGAAAAATTTCATTCTTAAAAACTAGTAGGTAAAAATTATTCAAACTCATAAACGCTGATCTATTAATGATTCCCCAAAACCCCACAGGTCAAAAAATATATCAAATAAACACTAACGCCATAAAACAAATATAAACACATCGCCCACGGATCCTCTGTTCCTAAGCCACAAATCATAAAACCATAAAACATAGAAACAAACAATAATCCCTTAACTATTTATCAATTAATCCTATGTCACAGGTAGTTTTTTATGTGTAAGCAATAGATTTATTTTTTATTATAGGTGCACTTAAATTTGTCCCAATAATAAAATCAAAAATTCTTAATCTTAACTTTTCGAAGTAAAGTTTACACCTAAAAAATCTCTTTCTTTTATCCCACCAGAGATGAAATACTTTTTTAGACATCAAGCTATGAAAAAAAATTACTCCATTATCATCTCTCAATGAAGGAAAGTCCATCGCTGGAAATCCATTTCTAATTTACTCTGAGCGAAGCTATAAACAAAACTCACCCTCCTTAGTGCTTCAGTATGATCGCAGCAGCGGTTATGACAACAACGTTGGAATGTACATCTTTTTTTTCTTTTTTTCAGTGATTTGTGTGTATCTTTTAAAATTAAAGAGATGAGCAAAGAAATTTAAAGAGATCTGCGCAGTAGAATGGCCAACTGATTTGGTTCAAGCTATACTCTATGGTGTAGGCACTGAAAGGATGAAAGAAAACACACATAAGAAAAAAAAAATAGTAGGCTGCGCATCGTATCTGAGACATATATTTCGTTCAAATCAGCTATGAAGTATGAACGAGGTTGTTTTTTTTTTTGGTAGAATGAATGAAAAAAATGCTATACAAAAAGTACAGTAGGGGCCATTTCGTTACACTGCTTATGAATTAGGGTATTGTTTTTTTTTTTTGGGGGGCAATGTAGGAAAGGAAAAAAGTTGCGAAACGAGAATATTTTTTTTTTGGTGGAACAAATCTTTGTAACTAATATACAAAGAACGAATTTAAGGGAATATAGGAAAATCGTTACGATAGTTGATTTTTGAAGGTGGGGCATTGGAGTTTTCAAGTTAGGGCATTGCCCCCTAATGCCCCCCCCCTAGCAACGGCCCTGCGTCCGGATACTGAATATATTAGAAAAATCTCAAATTCTTATTTTAATGCCCTTAAATGATAGCTACGTATATTCTTCATGATAAAGAGGAAGAGAAATATATTTTTATCACATAATTTCAGTATTCGGACAGGGTTTTTTGAGTGAGCACAAGCGTTTTAGCACTCAGGAAACTCTGTCCGGATACTAAAAATACATGAAGTTCAGTATCCGGACAAATTCTGTTCTCTTATACAGTTTACGGTTTTTGTACCTTTAATCTTAAAATAATTAAGCTTAGTACATACTTCCTCGTGAAGTGAACAACCATAAGTGGAGAAGGTGAATTTTTGACACAATTTGCTTGACTTTTGCAGCTTTTATGGTCAAATTGTCAAAGCTACACCAAAAATCAAAGAGTTCATTTTGCGCGTGAGTATGGTTCACCGCTCGTGAACGCAAACTCTCCACTTTTTGTCATGGCTTCACGAGCACGCTCACGGGTGAACAAAAATGCAAATTTGTATGGATTCACGACATGATTCACAAGTATTTACTAGGCTTTAAAAGGATCACGACAGAAAATTTTAAAATTATTAATTGTACAAAAGCCAACAAATTGGGATTTAAATCCTAACGACATTTTTCTTTAAATACGCTTACTTTAAAGGTTTTCTATAAAAAATGGAGGAATTTTAAGACAATTCTGAAGACATTTTGTAAATCTATGAAGTTAAAAAGTTCTTTAGGGGTTTTAGAGGAAAAACAAACTCAACAAACTTAAATATCTCAACTGAAATATGTGAAATTTTAAATCAAAAAAGAATTTACTCACAATCTTTACGATTGTTTAATATTCATAATAATAATAAAATTTATCAAGTAACACTATCTCCATGTTTCTATTTATTGGTAAGATACCCATACTTGGTAGGTACATATTTGACTACCCTGAGCCTAGATACATTTACTCAACATATTATTATGTACCCTGTATTTACACAATAAGCATCTACACAGGTATGTTAAGTTAACAAAAAGTCAATTTGCATATTATATTTCACTTAAATTTCATACAAAACTAGTGCGTGCGGATACTAAAATAAATATGTCCGGGAACTAGCGCAAATCGAACTTTTTTTGCAAACAAATTGTATAAATTATGCAATTAACAAATATCCAAACTTTTAGAAAAACCATAATTTGTTTCTTAAATCTTCATAGTATGAAAATAAATTGAGACCAAAGTGAAAAAATGTGTTAAGTGTCCGGATACTACCTACATGATTTGTTTTCAAAACTAATTTTTTCAATCAGTATTAGTAGATATTAAAAAATGGCATAGCAATTTTTTTTTCTTAAAAATGTTTTCAAAATTTTATAGTTGTACATATATAAAAAATTATTTTTTTTTTAAAAACCGCTCCAACGATTTTTCTCATGAACCATACACTACTGAAATAATCTTACCATTTGCATTAAGACACTTAGAGACAAACTTATATTGAAGTATAACCTGTAGTCTTATATACCAAATTTTAAGGAGAGTGCAGCCGTTTAGATTACATGTGCCAATGTGCACCTATAAACACAACATTTTTGCTCTTCTGTCATTTTTGTCCAAAACACCGAGCATAATTTTTGTTCAAGCACTTGCTATGCGGATGCTATACAATATACATGCATATAATAATATGTACATTCATAAATACATACATACATGACGTGTATAGACATATTATGAAAAGTTAGTCTCTAATGGGAGTTAACAGACAAATGAAAATCTCTCTTGTATTGATATTGCCCAAAAAAATTTCCCACCATATTACGTTCAGTAATAATCGCATTAACACCTCTTCTCAGAATGACACACCCACCGATATCAATGACATTTATACCACAGCAATATCTTGTTCATTCAACCAAAAATCCTTTAAATTAATTCGAAGCGCTACCAGCACGTGTCCTGCGCCAAATAGAAACGCAGTTAGTGGTGAGTGCGGGCGTGATATTTTTTTTTTTCTCATGGACGCTGAGATAAGAAAAATTCATTGCAATAACATCAGCAACCAGCAAAAAGGGATGAGATATGAAGTGCGATAATACTTGAGCCTTGGAGAAAAGGCACGGATGGCTACGAGATTTTATTGTTAAATCCTTTTTTCAATCTTGTTTTTACGCCATGCGTATCGTTAATTTGGTTTTAAAGTATATTAATCCCTTCGAAGGAAAGGCCATGCCATTTTATGACACTTATTTTTGTTACTTTAGAATTATATTTATACGCAAATTAATTTAAGGTACCTAAATAAAACACACAATTAGGTCGCATGTACTTGCTCTGATAATACTACAATGACATAGATTGTTCTCAGATTAAATTTTATGTACCGACGTACATTACTATCTATAATAAAAATAACTAATAAAATAAGCAACAACCTATCCTTATAGAGACATAATTGTAAAAAAAAATGGGTGCACGACTGGGTCGCACGAACTTGCTCTTATGTGCGATCGTACTATTTTTTAAAAGTTTTAATATATCAAAAACTATATTTATCTTATAAAAGAAATAAACTAGTTATGGGAGCCTTTATTGTATACCACCTTTTAAAATGTAGTTAAGTTTAAGGTAGTATTATGCGAGTATTATCTATATATACAATTTTGTATGCATTCTATGCAATTTTTTATTTTTTATAAATGGGGAGATAAAAAATTAATTAAAAAACAATATAATCTACCCATTTTCAAAATATGGAATTTTCAAAAAATAATTTTTGATTTTTTTTTTTTAATCAAAAAATTTTTTTTGATAATTTGTGTATGCAATATTATTAGAACTTATTTGAAGCTTTTGTTAACAAAATTCATTAAAATCAGTTGAACTGATAATGAGATAGTCGAAAATCAAAAAATGGTTCTATGAGAGATACGATTTTTAAACGATAGAAATTTTTTTCCATTCAAATGGTATATCGCACAGATGTTAGATCACGAAAAAATTTTAATTAAAATAATAAGAGCTGTTTTTGAGAAAAATGAGATTTTCAATACCGGTTTTTAAACATTTGTATGGAAGGTACAGTTATTTTTGGTTATAAGAATAACTTTCATTTAAAATCTGCTAGATAATGTTAAAAAACTGCTGGGTGACAAGTTTAATAAAAATTGACCGAGTCGTTTTCGAATTATTAAGTTCTCAAAAAAAATTTTGAAACTTTTTTTAAAAATGCAAAAAAAACAATTTTTTTGAAAAATTTTGTTATACAAAACTATTTCAAACATTCTATATAAAAAATTTATCAACATCAGTTCAACAGTTTTTGAGAAAATTGAAAATCAAAAAAATGGTTGAAGTAAATCTACCGACCCGTTTAGGCTGCAGCCGAAAGGACAGACACACAGATGGACAGAATTGCGAGACCCACTTTTTTCGACTTCGCTATCACCGTAATGTCAACTTTGATCAAAATTTCGAGTTCGATTTTTTTTACGAATCCATAACTTGCCATATAGTACCTATATATCGCAAGTAAAAATGAAATTCGTTATTCGTGCTACAATAGACGTGTTTTTTCTCTAATCTTAGAAAATAGTTCAATCAAGCAAAAATATAATAATAACATATCATAAAAACAAGACATATGTATGCTGCTTATGAAAATAACCCCGATAGAAATTCAGGCCTACGATAAACAGGTGTAGGATATGTATATTAGATATGTTACTAGCTAGACAGTATCTAAATAGATCAAAATAGTTCAAAATAGTGGGAAAAATGCTTTATTTTTATTAAATAAAATGTTACATTAGCCAAGGTTTAGACAACCGAGTCCTCTTAAAATGAAATTAAAAAAATTGTGAGTGCCGGGACTCACGGTTAAGATGTGTAAACATACGTAACGTAACGTGAATAATAATCACACAATCACGAACACGATCACAAGTTACGTTTTTTTTCACCCTACTGCCAGTATAGAGGTTTACACATCAAAAATGTTTATCTTAATCTTGGACGGCTGTCAAAAGTAACACAACGTTTATAAATACGACCGAAAGTGTATTAGTTGCATAATACGTTCAGTAATAATATTTATATTAATTCTTCAAATTGAGTGTTCAAATTTAGCTAATGTTTTATTAATATTGAACAATTTTCTAATATAGATTTGAAAAAAAAAAAATACGCCTAATATTCGAAAAATATTTTGATGTACTGACTTCTTTAATAAATTAATATGAAATAATGGACAAAAATTATAATATCTTAAAAGTATACTTACAACGATACTTTTTTGGTTGCTAAAATTAAACGAACAAAAATATCGGCGCAGTTTTATTTAATCTTAAAAGGAATTTCCAAGGCTATCAAGATGGTGAGCTTCAAAAAAATATCTATACAGGGTGTGTCATAATTTTCTATTTTAAAACGAATTTAAAGATGATAGACATAATTTGTATTTCACTTTTAAAAAAGCAAAATTTCAGTTTTCAAGTAGCAGCAGAGTAAAATTTAGTGAAAGAATGGTGAAAAAAGAAAACAAACCAATACTAGTGAAACAGTGGGGAAAAAAAGAAAATAAACGATTTTTTCAATATTTTTATTTTCTTTAAATAAAAGTGTATTTCAATTCTTTGACATAAAAGAGTGCATTCAAAAATATTTTGTTGATAAAAAATAAAAAAAATACAAAATACTCAAAAGTGATAGATAGAGCGTGTAGGTTCGGACAGATAAGAAAATAGGGCCAGGGGGTCTATTTAAAAAAAAAATCAACTTAAACTAGAAGAAAATATTAAAAATCAATGGCAATAATTACACTTTAAAAAGGGATAATATGACATGTTTTAAATCCAGAGACCCATCCATTAATTCTGAATTTTTGGGATTATGTGAACAAATATAATAATTTTTTTCCCGTTAAGTTTAACGCGGGAATTTGCGGAGTTTTTTTTGTAACTAAAGATGATAAACTGTTTCCAAAGTGTTTTTTTAAAAAAACATGGAATTAAAAAGTTTTAAAATGAAAATTTAAAAATCCTTTTTTATTTTAATAATAAACAAATATATCAAGCAAAACAAAAAACACATGTTTTTTCACGCACTTCCCTCAGTTCCCTCAAAACTAAAAAAAAAAATATTTTTTCTGTCACCATAAAAATTGTTCTACTTTGACTACAAGAAAAATATTCATCCAAAGAAATTTTTTTTTGTTTCTAATGATCCAAACATTTGTTAAGATTTTTGCATTAAAGACTAATAGACCCACCCGAAAAATGATTATTGCACTACTTTTGCATAAACGGGCCCTTGTGGCGTGGGTCAATTCAAGATGAATCGCCAAGATTATTTTGCCCTCGGGCCTCGGCTATGTGGTACACTGGCCATGGTGGAATGTATGAAATTCTGCGGAAAACCACAAATTCATTTCCTAAAGATAAAATATAGTGGTTGGTTTAGTGTCGTGAGAGTGCACCAATGTTTTGAAAAAAGCTCCCTCATAAAGCCTGTATGCCTAGGCTTTTCAACCGTCCTCCATTTTGGGAGGACTGCTCCTCTTCCTTATTTTAAAGGTAGATAGGTAATGCTTTAACAAAATCTAAAGCATTTATTTAATAATTCATTTTGTATACTCAATGGAAAAAGTCATATATATATAATCCATATTTCTTTATTTAATAAGAATGCTATGTGCTGTATTTTAAATAAGTGAAATAGAGCAATATTTTAAATGACCGTCATCCGACCAAGTTTAAAATGCGTGTTTAGGGTAGATCAAAATATTTGTTAATTTCTTTTGATGGAAAGGTTTTTATGTTAAACTAAAACACCATTTTTTTATTTTTTATTATAATAGTATTATTTTCTTATAAATTATAAAACAAATAAAATTAATTCAATTTTTATTTTCTTGTCATTAAATTTTTTTTTGATTAATTTATGCCAAAAAGGATTTTATTTATTTTTAATATTAAGCTAGAAAATCAATCTAAATTTTATTTTTGTTTTTATTTATTTTAAAAAATAATGTTCTTCTTTTGTTTCGAAAAAAGTTGGGACAATTTTTTTTTAACAAAGTGACGACCTTTACAGTACATATTATATTCTTTATTCGTTGTTAAGCTTTTCTCGGGGTCTGCTGCATTGAGTTGAGCTTTTTTATAGCTTTAATGGTGTAGGGGTGGTTAAAGACACGCCTTTGATGAGGCGGTGTCATACGTCATAGAACAACCCCATTGCTTCTTTATGTTTCTTTTCTATTTGTGAGGGGAGAATTTCTTAAACAAAGTCAATATTCATTTCACCCAAAAGAATAAAGGTGACGGGTTGCCTTTTTAGTTTGTTATTGTTGGATTAAAAGTTAAAGTCACCGGATTCAGGATGATGTTTTTATCTGTTTAAGAGGATTGTTTGTTCATCATATGATGTGATTTGATTAGGTGTTGTTGATGTCGTGTGTCATTTAAATGAGACACGTGGCTAATATTTTTCGGAAGCCAATTCAACTGAAACCTTCGAAATATGAAATAATTAAATATAGATATTTTGAAAAAAAATAATCTCTACAAAATGCAATAAAAAAAAGTAACTTTGTGCGTGGAGATCTCATAATTTTTAGACAGAGAATGTGGTACGATAAAGATGATAAGCTTCCTATTAAGTAGATATTTGTATTAGCTGCAAATTTGGCTAGAACAGTCTTCTACTTCATTTCACGCTTTTCTGGCAAGAAATTCCGATGCATCGCTCATCAGACATAAGCCAAACGGGCTTGCCATGGCGCCTCTAAGTAAGATCGAATTGTAGATCGAGGGTAGAGAGGGAGGCAGTTGAAATTTATATTTATCAAAAAGGGACTTGCAATTGTCTGCTAAATCCGAATGGCTTGGGCAAGAGGAATTTTTTATGACAATTGAGATACTCTGGAGTATTTTTCACTTCATCGCAAGAGACCCCTGATTAAGTTTTATGTTTAGGTGTTATACCGCGAAATAAAAGATTTGTCGAGTTTCGTGTTATTAAATAAAGATGTATCTTTATTGTTTGGAGTTTTACTTAAAACTAACTTACAAAAATTAAATGTGGATATATCAACCACAGATTTACTCTTTTGATGAAGAATAAACATTCAAAACGAAGAATGTGCAGACTAATTAAAAACGAAATTTATTATCATGCTTATGCATAACACCTCCCCTCTTAAAATGAAAATTATATATATATATTTTAAACAAATTAATTTTCTTCAACTTCAAAATCATTTACTTTAAATACATTTGAATTTGGTCTTCTCAATACAGTTTTATTTTTTCTATTATCATAGCAATGCACAATTTTTTCTCTTTCAATTACAGGTTGTTTATTCTTTTTATTAAAACAGTTACGGAAAATGGTGATGCCATTTCCTTTAATACATTTTAAAGAACAGTAAATTATAATTACAAAAATTAATGTTCCACTTATACCTTGTTAATTCAAATTCTTCAATTGAATTATGTTGGCCAGATCACAGTACATACACTATGACTGGCGGTGTTTCACAGTGTAACACTATGAGAACAGTACTCCTGTCGAACAAAATATACTCACATGCAAAGTGCAACACCTTGATGTTTGATAATTTCAAAATGAAAGGTTACTCGCTGAAAGATTGTCTTAGTATGATATATTTTATTGCCTTAATCAATATTTATATAAAATTTGATCTTACGTACTATAAAACAAAATGTGAAGTAGAATAAACAAAAAACAAAAAAAGTACAACAAAAAAAAGATTTGAATATAATAGCATAGTTGAACATTTAATATTATTTAGCTGACAGTGCAGAAGGCACCGCAGGTCATTGATTCATACATTAAATTGAAAAATAAAAGTATTAATTTACACCTGCTGATAGTGCAGCAGGCACTGCAGGTCGTTGATGTTGATTCATAAATTGAATTTAATAAAAATGAATACAAACAAAAGATGAAAAGAATTAAAAAAAAAAAATATTGTGTTTAGAAACTAAACCTTGAGCATGAGGTGGTATTTCCTTTAAATTTCTGGAAATATAGCTTTCCTGATTTCTAATTTCAATTGTTAAGTCTTGTAATTCATTCAAATTTTTTTGTTTTATTTTTGACAATTTAATATCTTCTACGTTTAAATCGTTAATTTTACATTAAAACAACAGTCCATTGATGCGGGACGATAAACATCTTTATTTTCAATATGTATCTCTCTCTCAAGAGTCTCAATTCGAGTTTCTAAAGTTTCAAAAGTACAATTTCTTTTTAAATTTAAAATTCCAATGTTGTTTATAAAACCTTCTTCAATGACTTTATTATCTGAACAGTTACATTTATATTTTGTTTCATGGCTTAAGACGAATAGATATTTGTTTTCAGAAATTTTATGGAAAATTTCCACATGATTTATTATTTGTTTGAGTTTACAATCACTATTTATTCTATTCATAAAAACTATAAGTTCACAATCTTTATTCAAAACACTATTTTTAAATTCTAATTGCTATATATATTTATCGATTTTCTTACATTTCTTAAAGAGATCATTACTCAAAAAATGTTCTTCTTTGTTATCTTTAACTAGTATATTTACCCGAACAGTTGGCTACGCTAACTGTCACACGATGTATGTGCAAGACAATGTCTCAATCTACCTTTTACTGCAGTCACACGATGTATGTGCAAGACAATGTCTCAATCTACCTTTATCTCAAATCTACCTTTAACTGTCACACAATGTATGTGCAAGACAATGTCTCAATCTACCTTTATCTCGAATCTACCTTTATCTCGAATCTACCTTTATCTCGAATCTACCTTAATCTCACTCTACCTTTTTCTTACTCTACCTTTATCTCACTCTACCTTTATCTCAATCTACCATTATCTTACTCTAACTTTATCTCACTCTACCTTTATCTTACTCTACCTTTATCTCACTCTACCTTTATCTCACTCTACCTTTATTTTAAGAACCATACAAATCTGACTATTTAGAACATAAAAATAATAAGTTATAAATCTCTCTATATCTTTCTGTCCCTCTCTGTATCTTTCTGTCTCTCTCTGTATCTCCCTGTATATCTCTGCCTCTCTCTATATCAGTCTGTCTCTCTCTTTACCTCTCTATATCTTTTTGTATCTCTCTGTCTCTCTCTGTATCTCTTTGTCTCTATCTGTCTATATCTCTGTGTCCCTCTCTATATTTGTCTGTCTCTCTCTGTATCTCCCTGTATTTCTCTGTCTCTCTATCTATATCTTTCTGTCCCTCTCTGTATCTTTCTGTCTCTCTCTGTATCTCCCTGCATTTCTCTGTCTCTCTGTATATCTTTCTGTCTCTCTCTGTACCTCTCTGTCTCTCTCTGTATCTCTCTATATCTCTCTGTCGCTCCCTGTATGTCTCTGTCGCTCCCTGTATCTCTTTGTCTCTCTCTAGATCTCACTGCACCTCTCTGTCTCTCTCAATACCTATCTGTCTTTCAATTCACTAACTTATATTAGTATAGGTATATATACATAACTACCTATGTATGTATGTATGTATCTATGTATGTATGTTATTATATGTACATACATACATACTTTTTTTAAATTAATAGTATATACAAATAATTTACCTTTATTTTGAGACTTTAACCATAAAAATATGACCATTAGAACTCAAGTTATAAATCTACTATATCCGATTTGCCCAGTCAGCCCTTGACCTACTATTCTACCTCTAGCATGATAATTCACCTTGATTTTGGGAAATTAATCTTGAAAATCTGACTATTGTTACTCGTCAAGTTATAAATCTAGTCTACCTTTTATTCCAGGCATTCACTTAGTTTGACCTTTGTCGATAAAAATCGATTGCGGGTCCCCTGTCCCGCTCACGCAACTCCGTTGCTCCGCTTAGGGTATGTTCAGTCGCCAGGCAGGCGCCCAAGTTAACAGTACCTTTGGGTGAACCGTACGACATGTTTTGATAACTTGTTTTGTTTTTTTTTTTTGAACTTTTTGAACACTGTTTAGCCGGATACTTAATCAAAATTTAAAAAAACTTTACCTTGAAAATCTGACCATTATTAAAAATGTAACCAACTTGCCAAGTCAATCACTTGACCAAATCAACTCTTTTCTATAAATCTGAGTATCAAATTTGTTGCCCAATGCCCAGCCCAGCCCGTGCTCATATTAACGAAAGCGATTTTTTTAAATTCAATTTGATTTTTTTTTTTTTTATAAATTAACTTGGAAGTGAAGTTAGCCTAACATTTTACCTTTATTTTAAGACCTTAATCTTACAGATCCGATTAATAGAACAGAAGATATAAGCCAACTAAATAATATACTCTACCCACATCATAGTAAGTTTCATTAAAAAGGTCAAGTACACTTGAATGACATTCTACCTAAATTTTAAGACGATGCGATCATTAGAACAAAAGTTATCAGCCAACCAAACCAACAATGATGGTACCTTTAGGTTTATTACGAATGAGAAATACCTACCACCAACGCACGTGCATATAATAATAATATAAATATGTATATGTATATGAATATATACCTACAAAAATAGAAAAATTTTCGCGTTTTTTCATTTATTTTTCAAGAAAATTATTTAAGATTTTTTTATGAATTTTTTTTTTTAGAACGTTTTAATATATGAAATCGATGATAGATATATATGTTTTATATATCAAAATAAGCGCTTACTTGTTTGGAAGCGAATAAAAGTCATTTGATTAAAATCCGTTATTCTAGTAAAAAGAAATAAGCATTTTAATGAAGGAAACACTATGCCGCAAAAAGCATGTTATAAATAAATTAATTTCAAAATTTATTTAATATCTTAATTCTTGTTGGACTTAGAACTTTAAGATGTTCAACAAATATTTAGACAATATATTAATAAATAATATGTGATACATTTTTTGTCTCTATTTTGAATATAACATATTATTTAAAATTTTTTAATCAATCAAAGTGTGTGTAAAAAAACATTAATTCAATTTGTTTTTACATTTTTTTCATAATTGTCATGAAAATTTGATATTTTTTTTTACATACATTTAATGCTTGTTTTAATGACAGTATTTTAAGACCTTAATTTTGAAAATCCGTTAAGAATTTTAGGAGTTATAAATTAATTAATGATGTCATGTGGGATGATTTTTTTGATTAAAATCGATTTTTATCGTTAAATTTAATGTAAATCCCCCTCCCGCCGCACTTGTTGAATTTACCCCTATAACACTATTGACTTTTTTATAGATAAGGGTTGGGGCTACAATATTGTAGAAGATAATTTTTTGAAATTCGTAAAATTTTCATCAACTTTTGCATTTTTAATACAGAAAATTGAATTGATAACCTCTTTACCACCCCTTTTCGTATAGAACGCTTCCCCCCTCCGCAATAATTTTTATACAGAATTATAGCTTAGCATTTAGTGATTATTTTAATATCTTAATCTTGAAGATAGGACAATTAGGAGAGAAGTTATGAATTATTTAATCCATCAATATGATTTGGATTTTCTGATTTTGTTAAAATAACGGGTAGTCTGCCACTGGTCGGTGGTGGTTGGCAATGAACAAATGGGGTAGTTTCGATTAAATTGAATGGATTCTTTGATTAAATTAAAATTAAAATTGTGATGGTTTTATAGTATGTAGATTAAGAAATGAGGTATCAAATTAATTGTTATCATATTGCCATGCGGACTAAAGAAAAATGAAACTCATGCGTGCATGCACTGATGAGTAATAAGCTTATGTGTAAAACTACTTTAATAGTCCCGTTAGTGGTAAAAAAAAATGAAATAAAATTAAAATAAAATTTAAATCAATAGATTCTATTAGGTGTGAAAATTTCAACCTTCTATGACAATTAATTAAAACGGTATTGTGAGAAAACCGTAAAAAAGTGTTTTTTAAAATTTTTTAAAATTTTTTATACTTGAATAACTTTTCTCAACAGCACTTTAGAAATCCAATTTTCAGCAAAATCATGTAAATCCATAATCTCTATAAGATTGTAAAATTTCATATTTCTATCTACCCGCATTAAAAAGATAAAAAATAAAGAGTGTGAAAAAAAGGTAAAAAAAAATTTGTGTTTTTGAAAAATTGCGTGTGTCAAAAATACGACATAAATAAAAATTTTGTATTACACGCCTAATTTTTATTTCTATGCTCTATTCAAAATAGTAAATATGATAAAAATCAACACACCCCCCGATTTAATATAATTTATTTGTGAAACATTGATTTTTGAGATTTTGCGTTTTAAACGTTGGTAAGTGTGAAGATAATTTTTTATAATTTTTTTAACCCCCCTGACACACCTTAGAATTAAAAAATCTATAAATTCTATATAAATTAATAATTTTATTTCAACCCATTTAGAAAATAGAAATCCGACTTTACCCTATTTAAACCTAAGTTTACCCTATTAGTTTTATGAATTTCAAAAAATCCCTTCTTAGTGTGCACTTTCAAATATGTAGTATTGGAAAAAATTTTTTATATATATTATATATATTACACAGTAAGCTGTACAATGATGAGTTAATGAATGAGTCAGTGAGTGAGTGAGTGATAAACATTCGTCTTTATAATAATTTAACTAGTATATTTACCCGAACAGTTGGCTACGCTAACTGTCACACGATGTATGTGCAAGACAATGTCTCAATCTACCTTTTACTGCAGTCACACGATGTATGTGCAAGACAATGTCTCAATCTACCTTTATCTCAAATCTACCTTTAACTGTCACACAATGTATGTGCAAGACAATGTCTCAATCTACCTTTATCTCGAATCTACCTTTATCTCGAATCTACCTTAATCTCACTCTACCTTTTTCTTACTCTACCTTTATCTCACTCTACCTTTATCTCAATCTACCATTATCTCACTCTAACTTTATCTCACTCTACCTTTATCTTACTCTACCTTTATCTCACTCTACCTTTATCTCACTCTACCTTTATTTTAAGAACCATACAAATCTGACTATTTAGAACATAAAAATAATAAGTTATAAATCTCTCTATATCTTTCTGTCCCTCTCTGTATCTTTCTGTCTCTCTCTGTATCTCCCTGTATATCTCTGCCTCTCTCTATATCAGTCTGTCTCTCTCTTTACCTCTCTATATCTTTTTGTATCTCTCTGTCTCTCTCTGTATCTCTTTGTCTCTATCTGTCTATATCTCTGTGTCCCTCTCTATATTTGTCTGTCTCTCTCTGTATCTCCCTGTATTTCTCTGTCTCTCTATCTATATCTTTCTGTCCCTCTCTGTATCTTTCTGTCTCTCTCTGTATCTCCCTGCATTTCTCTGTCTCTCTGTATATCTTTCTGTCTCTCTCTGTACCTCTCTGTCTCTCTCTGTATCTCTCTATATCTCTCTGTCGCTCCCTGTATGTCTCTGTCGCTCCCTGTATCTCTTTGTCTCTCTCTAGATCTCACTGCACCTCTCTGTCTCTCTCAATACCTATCTGTCTTTCAATTCACTAACTTATATTAGTATAGGTATATATACATAACTACCTATGTATGTATGTATGTATCTATGTATGTATGTTATTATATGTACATACATACATACTTTTTTTAAATTAATAGTATATACAAATAATTTACCTTTATTTTGAGACTTTAACCATAAAAATATGACCATTAGAACTCAAGTTATAAATCTACTATATCCGATTTGCCCAGTCAGCCCTTGACCTACTATTCTACCTCTAGCATGATAATTCACCTTGATTTTGGGAAATTAATCTTGAAAATCTGACTATTGTTACTCGTCAAGTTATAAATCTAGTCTACCTTTTATTCCAGGCATTCACTTAGTTTGACCTTTGTCGATAAAAATCGATTGCGGGTCCCCTGTCCCGCTCACGCAACTCCGTTGCTCCGCTTAGGGTATGTTCAGTCGCCAGGCAGGCGCCCAAGTTAACAGTACCTTTGGGTGAACCGTACGACATGTTTTGATAACTTGTTTTGTTTTTTTTTTTTGAACTTTTTGAACACTGTTTAGCCGGATACTTAATCAAAATTTAAAAAAACTTTACCTTGAAAATCTGACCATTATTAAAAATGTAACCAACTTGCCAAGTCAATCACTTGACCAAATCAACTCTTTTCTATAAATCTGAGTATCAAATTTGTTGCCCAATGCCCAGCCCAGCCCGTGCTCATATTAACGAAAGCGATTTTTTTAAATTCAATTTGATTTTTTTTTTTTTTATAAATTAACTTGGAAGTGAAGTTAGCCTAACATTTTACCTTTATTTTAAGACCTTAATCTTACAGATCCGATTAATAGAACAGAAGATATAAGCCAACTAAATAATATACTCTACCCACATCATAGTAAGTTTCATTAAAAAGGTCAAGTACACTTGAATGACATTCTACCTAAATTTTAAGACGATGCGATCATTAGAACAAAAGTTATCAGCCAACCAAACCAACAATGATGGTACCTTTAGGTTTATTACGAATGAGAAATACCTACCACCAACGCACGTGCATATAATAATAATATAAATATGTATATGTATATGAATATATACCTACAAAAATAGAAAAATTTTCGCGTTTTTTCATTTATTTTTCAAGAAAATTATTTAAGATTTTTTTATGAATTTTTTTTTTTAGAACGTTTTAATATATGAAATCGATGATAGATATATATGTTTTATATATCAAAATAAGCGCTTACTTGTTTGGAAGCGAATAAAAGTCATTTGATTAAAATCCGTTATTCTAGTAAAAAGAAATAAGCATTTTAATGAAGGAAACACTATGCCGCAAAAAGCATGTTATAAATAAATTAATTTCAAAATTTATTTAATATCTTAATTCTTGTTGGACTTAGAACTTTAAGATGTTCAACAAATATTTAGACAATATATTAATAAATAATATGTGATACATTTTTTGTCTCTATTTTGAATATAACATATTATTTAAAATTTTTTAATCAATCAAAGTGTGTGTAAAAAAACATTAATTCAATTTGTTTTTACATTTTTTTCATAATTGTCATGAAAATTTGATATTTTTTTTTACATACATTTAATGCTTGTTTTAATGACAGTATTTTAAGACCTTAATTTTGAAAATCCGTTAAGAATTTTAGGAGTTATAAATTAATTAATGATGTCATGTGGGATGATTTTTTTGATTAAAATCGATTTTTATCGTTAAATTTAATGTAAATCCCCCTCCCGCCGCACTTGTTGAATTTACCCCTATAACACCATTGACTTTTTTATAGATAAGGGTTGGGGCTACAATATTGTAGAAGATAATTTTTTGAAATTCGTAAAATTTTCATCAACTTTTGCATTTTTAATACAGAAAATTGAATTGATAACCTCTTTACCACCCCTTTTCGTATAGAACGCTTCCCCCCTCCGCAATAATTTTTATACAGAATTATAGCTTAGCATTTAGTGATTATTTTAATATCTTAATCTTGAAGATAGGACAATTAGGAGAGAAGTTATGAATTATTTAATCCATCAATATGATTTGGATTTTCTGATTTTGTTAAAATAACGGGTAGTCTGCCACTGGTCGGTGGTGGTTGGCAATGAACAAATGGGGTAGTTTCGATTAAATTGAATGGATTCTTTGATTAAATTAAAATTAAAATTGTGATGGTTTTATAGTATGTAGATTAAGAAATGAGGTATCAAATTAATTGTTATCATATTGCCATGCGGACTAAAGAAAAATGAAACTCATGCGTGCATGCACTGATGAGTAATAAGCTTATGTGTAAAACTACTTTAATAGTCCCGTTAGTGGTAAAAAAAAATGAAATAAAATTAAAATAAAATTTAAATCAATAGATTCTATTAGGTGTGAAAATTTCAACCTTCTATGACAATTAATTAAAACGGTATTGTGAGAAAACCGTAAAAAAGTGTTTTTTAAAATTTTTTAAAATTTTTTATACTTGAATAACTTTTCTCAACAGCACTTTAGAAATCCAATTTTCAGCAAAATCATGTAAATCCATAATCTCTATAAGATTGTAAAATTTCATATTTCTATCTACCCGCATTAAAAAGATAAAAAATAAAGAGTGTGAAAAAAAGGTAAAAAAAAATTTGTGTTTTTGAAAAATTGCGTGTGTCAAAAATACGACATAAATAAAAATTTTGTATTACACGCCTAATTTTTATTTCTATGCTCTATTCAAAATAGTAAATATGATAAAAATCAACACACCCCCCGATTTAATATAATTTATTTGTGAAACATTGATTTTTGAGATTTTGCGTTTTAAACGTTGGTAAGTGTGAAGATAATTTTTTATAATTTTTTTAACCCCCCTGACACACCTTAGAATTAAAAAATCTATAAATTCTATATAAATTAATAATTTTATTTCAACCCATTTAGAAAATAGAAATCCGACTTTACCCTATTTAAACCTAAGTTTACCCTATTAGTTTTATGAATTTGAAAAAATCCCTTCTTAGTGTGCACTTTCAAATATGTAGTATTCGAAAAAAATTTGTATATATATTATATATATTACACAGTAAGCTGTACAATGATGAGTTAATGAATGAGTCAGTGAGTGAGTGAGTGATAAACATTCGTCTTTATAATAATTTAACTAGTATATTTACCCGAACAGTTGGCTACGCTAACTGTCACACGATGTATGTGCAAGACAATGTCTCAATCTACCTTTTACTGCAGTCACACGATGTATGTGCAAGACAATGTCTCAATCTACCTTTATCTCAAATCTACCTTTAACTGTCACACAATGTATGTGCAAGACAATGTCTCAATCTACCTTTATCTCGAATCTACCTTTATCTCGAATCTACCTTTATCTCGAATCTACCTTAATCTCACTCTACCTTTTTCTTACTCTACCTTTATCTCACTCTACCTTTATCTCAATCTACCATTATCTTACTCTAACTTTATCTCACTCTACCTTTATCTTACTCTACCTTTATCTCACTCTACCTTTATCTCACTCTACCTTTATTTTAAGAACCATACAAATCTGACTATTTAGAACATAAAAATAATAAGTTATAAATCTCTCTATATCTTTCTGTCCCTCTCTGTATCTTTCTGTCTCTCTCTGTATCTCCCTGTATATCTCTGCCTCTCTCTATATCAGTCTGTCTCTCTCTTTACCTCTCTATATCTTTTTGTATCTCTCTGTCTCTCTCTGTATCTCTTTGTCTCTATCTGTCTATATCTCTGTGTCCCTCTCTATATTTGTCTGTCTCTCTCTGTATCTCCCTGTATTTCTCTGTCTCTCTATCTATATCTTTCTGTCCCTCTCTGTATCTTTCTGTCTCTCTCTGTATCTCCCTGCATTTCTCTGTCTCTCTGTATATCTTTCTGTCTCTCTCTGTACCTCTCTGTCTCTCTCTGTATCTCTCTATATCTCTCTGTCGCTCCCTGTATGTCTCTGTCGCTCCCTGTATCTCTTTGTCTCTCTCTAGATCTCACTGCACCTCTCTGTCTCTCTCAATACCTATCTGTCTTTCAATTCACTAACTTATATTAGTATAGGTATATATACATAACTACCTATGTATGTATGTATGTATCTATGTATGTATGTTATTATATGTACATACATACATACTTTTTTTAAATTAATAGTATATACAAATAATTTACCTTTATTTTGAGACTTTAACCATAAAAATATGACCATTAGAACTCAAGTTATAAATCTACTATATCCGATTTGCCCAGTCAGCCCTTGACCTACTATTCTACCTCTAGCATGATAATTCACCTTGATTTTGGGAAATTAATCTTGAAAATCTGACTATTGTTACTCGTCAAGTTATAAATCTAGTCTACCTTTTATTCCAGGCATTCACTTAGTTTGACCTTTGTCGATAAAAATCGATTGCGGGTCCCCTGTCCCGCTCACGCAACTCCGTTGCTCCGCTTAGGGTATGTTCAGTCGCCAGGCAGGCGCCCAAGTTAACAGTACCTTTGGGTGAACCGTACGACATGTTTTGATAACTTGTTTTGTTTTTTTTTTTTGAACTTTTTGAACACTGTTTAGCCGGATACTTAATCAAAATTTAAAAAAACTTTACCTTGAAAATCTGACCATTATTAAAAATGTAACCAACTTGCCAAGTCAATCACTTGACCAAATCAACTCTTTTCTATAAATCTGAGTATCAAATTTGTTGCCCAATGCCCAGCCCAGCCCGTGCTCATATTAACGAAAGCGATTTTTTTAAATTCAATTTGATTTTTTTTTTTTTTATAAATTAACTTGGAAGTGAAGTTAGCCTAACATTTTACCTTTATTTTAAGACCTTAATCTTACAGATCCGATTAATAGAACAGAAGATATAAGCCAACTAAATAATATACTCTACCCACATCATAGTAAGTTTCATTAAAAAGGTCAAGTACACTTGAATGACATTCTACCTAAATTTTAAGACGATGCGATCATTAGAACAAAAGTTATCAGCCAACCAAACCAACAATGATGGTACCTTTAGGTTTATTACGAATGAGAAATACCTACCACCAACGCACGTGCATATAATAATAATATAAATATGTATATGTATATGAATATATACCTACAAAAATAGAAAAATTTTCGCGTTTTTTCATTTATTTTTCAAGAAAATTATTTAAGATTTTTTTATGAATTTTTTTTTTTAGAACGTTTTAATATATGAAATCGATGATAGATATATATGTTTTATATATCAAAATAAGCGCTTACTTGTTTGGAAGCGAATAAAAGTCATTTGATTAAAATCCGTTATTCTAGTAAAAAGAAATAAGCATTTTAATGAAGGAAACACTATGCCGCAAAAAGCATGTTATAAATAAATTAATTTCAAAATTTATTTAATATCTTAATTCTTGTTGGACTTAGAACTTTAAGATGTTCAACAAATATTTAGACAATATATTAATAAATAATATGTGATACATTTTTTGTCTCTATTTTGAATATAACATATTATTTAAAATTTTTTAATCAATCAAAGTGTGTGTAAAAAAACATTAATTCAATTTGTTTTTACATTTTTTTCATAATTGTCATGAAAATTTGATATTTTTTTTTACATACATTTAATGCTTGTTTTAATGACAGTATTTTAAGACCTTAATTTTGAAAATCCGTTAAGAATTTTAGGAGTTATAAATTAATTAATGATGTCATGTGGGATGATTTTTTTGATTAAAATCGATTTTTATCGTTAAATTTAATGTAAATCCCCCTCCCGCCGCACTTGTTGAATTTACCCCTATAACACCATTGACTTTTTTATAGATAAGGGTTGGGGCTACAATATTGTAGAAGATAATTTTTTGAAATTCGTAAAATTTTCATCAACTTTTGCATTTTTAATACAGAAAATTGAATTGATAACCTCTTTACCACCCCTTTTCGTATAGAACGCTTCCCCCCTCCGCAATAATTTTTATACAGAATTATAGCTTAGCATTTAGTGATTATTTTAATATCTTAATCTTGAAGATAGGACAATTAGGAGAGAAGTTATGAATTATTTAATCCATCAATATGATTTGGATTTTCTGATTTTGTTAAAATAACGGGTAGTCTGCCACTGGTCGGTGGTGGTTGGCAATGAACAAATGGGGTAGTTTCGATTAAATTGAATGGATTCTTTGATTAAATTAAAATTAAAATTGTGATGGTTTTATAGTATGTAGATTAAGAAATGAGGTATCAAATTAATTGTTATCATATTGCCATGCGGACTAAAGAAAAATGAAACTCATGCGTGCATGCACTGATGAGTAATAAGCTTATGTGTAAAACTACTTTAATAGTCCCGTTAGTGGTAAAAAAAAATGAAATAAAATTAAAATAAAATTTAAATCAATAGATTCTATTAGGTGTGAAAATTTCAACCTTCTATGACAATTAATTAAAACGGTATTGTGAGAAAACCGTAAAAAAGTGTTTTTTAAAATTTTTTAAAATTTTTTATACTTGAATAACTTTTCTCAACAGCACTTTAGAAATCCAATTTTCAGCAAAATCATGTAAATCCATAATCTCTATAAGATTGTAAAATTTCATATTTCTATCTACCCGCATTAAAAAGATAAAAAATAAAGAGTGTGAAAAAAAGGTAAAAAAAAATTTGTGTTTTTGAAAAATTGCGTGTGTCAAAAATACGACATAAATAAAAATTTTGTATTACACGCCTAATTTTTATTTCTATGCTCTATTCAAAATAGTAAATATGATAAAAATCAACACACCCCCCGATTTAATATAATTTATTTGTGAAACATTGATTTTTGAGATTTTGCGTTTTAAACGTTGGTAAGTGTGAAGATAATTTTTTATAATTTTTTTAACCCCCCTGACACACCTTAGAATTAAAAAATCTATAAATTCTATATAAATTAATAATTTTATTTCAACCCATTTAGAAAATAGAAATCCGACTTTACCCTATTTAAACCTAAGTTTACCCTATTAGTTTTATGAATTTCAAAAAATCCCTTCTTAGTGTGCACTTTCAAATATGTAGTATTGGAAAAAATTTTTTATATATATTATATATATTACACAGTAAGCTGTACAATGATGAGTTAATGAATGAGTCAGTGAGTGAGTGAGTGATAAACATTCGTCTTTATAATAATTTAACTAGTATATTTACCCGAACAGTTGGCTACGCTAACTGTCACACGATGTATGTGCAAGACAATGTCTCAATCTACCTTTTACTGCAGTCACACGATGTATGTGCAAGACAATGTCTCAATCTACCTTTATCTCAAATCTACCTTTAACTGTCACACAATGTATGTGCAAGACAATGTCTCAATCTACCTTTATCTCGAATCTACCTTTATCTCGAATCTACCTTAATCTCACTCTACCTTTTTCTTACTCTACCTTTATCTCACTCTACCTTTATCTCAATCTACCATTATCTCACTCTAACTTTATCTCACTCTACCTTTATCTTACTCTACCTTTATCTCACTCTACCTTTATCTCACTCTACCTTTATTTTAAGAACCATACAAATCTGACTATTTAGAACATAAAAATAATAAGTTATAAATCTCTCTATATCTTTCTGTCCCTCTCTGTATCTTTCTGTCTCTCTCTGTATCTCCCTGTATATCTCTGCCTCTCTCTATATCAGTCTGTCTCTCTCTTTACCTCTCTATATCTTTTTGTATCTCTCTGTCTCTCTCTGTATCTCTTTGTCTCTATCTGTCTATATCTCTGTGTCCCTCTCTATATTTGTCTGTCTCTCTCTGTATCTCCCTGTATTTCTCTGTCTCTCTATCTATATCTTTCTGTCCCTCTCTGTATCTTTCTGTCTCTCTCTGTATCTCCCTGCATTTCTCTGTCTCTCTGTATATCTTTCTGTCTCTCTCTGTACCTCTCTGTCTCTCTCTGTATCTCTCTATATCTCTCTGTCGCTCCCTGTATGTCTCTGTCGCTCCCTGTATCTCTTTGTCTCTCTCTAGATCTCACTGCACCTCTCTGTCTCTCTCAATACCTATCTGTCTTTCAATTCACTAACTTATATTAGTATAGGTATATATACATAACTACCTATGTATGTATGTATGTATCTATGTATGTATGTTATTATATGTACATACATACATACTTTTTTTAAATTAATAGTATATACAAATAATTTACCTTTATTTTGAGACTTTAACCATAAAAATATGACCATTAGAACTCAAGTTATAAATCTACTATATCCGATTTGCCCAGTCAGCCCTTGACCTACTATTCTACCTCTAGCATGATAATTCACCTTGATTTTGGGAAATTAATCTTGAAAATCTGACTATTGTTACTCGTCAAGTTATAAATCTAGTCTACCTTTTATTCCAGGCATTCACTTAGTTTGACCTTTGTCGATAAAAATCGATTGCGGGTCCCCTGTCCCGCTCACGCAACTCCGTTGCTCCGCTTAGGGTATGTTCAGTCGCCAGGCAGGCGCCCAAGTTAACAGTACCTTTGGGTGAACCGTACGACATGTTTTGATAACTTGTTTTGTTTTTTTTTTTTGAACTTTTTGAACACTGTTTAGCCGGATACTTAATCAAAATTTAAAAAAACTTTACCTTGAAAATCTGACCATTATTAAAAATGTAACCAACTTGCCAAGTCAATCACTTGACCAAATCAACTCTTTTCTATAAATCTGAGTATCAAATTTGTTGCCCAATGCCCAGCCCAGCCCGTGCTCATATTAACGAAAGCGATTTTTTTAAATTCAATTTGATTTTTTTTTTTTTTATAAATTAACTTGGAAGTGAAGTTAGCCTAACATTTTACCTTTATTTTAAGACCTTAATCTTACAGATCCGATTAATAGAACAGAAGATATAAGCCAACTAAATAATATACTCTACCCACATCATAGTAAGTTTCATTAAAAAGGTCAAGTACACTTGAATGACATTCTACCTAAATTTTAAGACGATGCGATCATTAGAACAAAAGTTATCAGCCAACCAAACCAACAATGATGGTACCTTTAGGTTTATTACGAATGAGAAATACCTACCACCAACGCACGTGCATATAATAATAATATAAATATGTATATGTATATGAATATATACCTACAAAAATAGAAAAATTTTCGCGTTTTTTCATTTATTTTTCAAGAAAATTATTTAAGATTTTTTTATGAATTTTTTTTTTTAGAACGTTTTAATATATGAAATCGATGATAGATATATATGTTTTATATATCAAAATAAGCGCTTACTTGTTTGGAAGCGAATAAAAGTCATTTGATTAAAATCCGTTATTCTAGTAAAAAGAAATAAGCATTTTAATGAAGGAAACACTATGCCGCAAAAAGCATGTTATAAATAAATTAATTTCAAAATTTATTTAATATCTTAATTCTTGTTGGACTTAGAACTTTAAGATGTTCAACAAATATTTAGACAATATATTAATAAATAATATGTGATACATTTTTTGTCTCTATTTTGAATATAACATATTATTTAAAATTTTTTAATCAATCAAAGTGTGTGTAAAAAAACATTAATTCAATTTGTTTTTACATTTTTTTCATAATTGTCATGAAAATTTGATATTTTTTTTTACATACATTTAATGCTTGTTTTAATGACAGTATTTTAAGACCTTAATTTTGAAAATCCGTTAAGAATTTTAGGAGTTATAAATTAATTAATGATGTCATGTGGGATGATTTTTTTGATTAAAATCGATTTTTATCGTTAAATTTAATGTAAATCCCCCTCCCGCCGCACTTGTTGAATTTACCCCTATAACACCATTGACTTTTTTATAGATAAGGGTTGGGGCTACAATATTGTAGAAGATAATTTTTTGAAATTCGTAAAATTTTCATCAACTTTTGCATTTTTAATACAGAAAATTGAATTGATAACCTCTTTACCACCCCTTTTCGTATAGAACGCTTCCCCCCTCCGCAATAATTTTTATACAGAATTATAGCTTAGCATTTAGTGATTATTTTAATATCTTAATCTTGAAGATAGGACAATTAGGAGAGAAGTTATGAATTATTTAATCCATCAATATGATTTGGATTTTCTGATTTTGTTAAAATAACGGGTAGTCTGCCACTGGTCGGTGGTGGTTGGCAATGAACAAATGGGGTAGTTTCGATTAAATTGAATGGATTCTTTGATTAAATTAAAATTAAAATTGTGATGGTTTTATAGTATGTAGATTAAGAAATGAGGTATCAAATTAATTGTTATCATATTGCCATGCGGACTAAAGAAAAATGAAACTCATGCGTGCATGCACTGATGAGTAATAAGCTTATGTGTAAAACTACTTTAATAGTCCCGTTAGTGGTAAAAAAAAATGAAATAAAATTAAAATAAAATTTAAATCAATAGATTCTATTAGGTGTGAAAATTTCAACCTTCTATGACAATTAATTAAAACGGTATTGTGAGAAAACCGTAAAAAAGTGTTTTTTAAAATTTTTTAAAATTTTTTATACTTGAATAACTTTTCTCAACAGCACTTTAGAAATCCAATTTTCAGCAAAATCATGTAAATCCATAATCTCTATAAGATTGTAAAATTTCATATTTCTATCTACCCGCATTAAAAAGATAAAAAATAAAGAGTGTGAAAAAAAGGTAAAAAAAAATTTGTGTTTTTGAAAAATTGCGTGTGTCAAAAATACGACATAAATAAAAATTTTGTATTACACGCCTAATTTTTATTTCTATGCTCTATTCAAAATAGTAAATATGATAAAAATCAACACACCCCCCGATTTAATATAATTTATTTGTGAAACATTGATTTTTGAGATTTTGCGTTTTAAACGTTGGTAAGTGTGAAGATAATTTTTTATAATTTTTTTAACCCCCCTGACACACCTTAGAATTAAAAAATCTATAAATTCTATATAAATTAATAATTTTATTTCAACCCATTTAGAAAATAGAAATCCGACTTTACCCTATTTAAACCTAAGTTTACCCTATTAGTTTTATGAATTTCAAAAAATCCCTTCTTAGTGTGCACTTTCAAATATGTAGTATTGGAAAAAAATTTTTATATATATTATATATATTACACAGTAAGCTGTACAATGATGAGTTAATGAATGAGTCAGTGAGTGAGTGAGTGATAAACATTCGTCTTTATAATAATTTAATTACAAAATACATATTTCGATTTTTGTTCAATAACATATAAATTCCATTTTGTTTTATTATATGGCACATTAATCATTTCATAGACTTCTGATTTTGAATTTTCAAGTAAAGGAACCAATATAACTACTACTAACCTTTCTGATTTTACGTAAGAGATTAATTTTACTTCCTTCATTATAAAACTATAAGACTCTAAAGTTGGTGTAAACAACATTCTATTTTCTTGGTCACTGTTTTTCAACAATTCTATAAAATGTTTAGGTTCAATTATAGCTGGATGTACAACATTATCTTGTAGAAAAAGAATTGCTTCGGTTATTTGATCTATCATTAATTCAGTTCAGTATGACTAATAAGAAAAAAAATTTTGATTTTAAACTCAATAAAATAATCTTTTAAAATAAATAGTTTTCTATCTTGACTAACTGTATTTGCAATTTGTTCTAATGTATTGGTCAGAGTGTTTGTTAGATTTCCTATTTCGTAGTATGCTCCTTTTAAAATAAAATTCTGTTTATTTAGCCGTCTAAAATTTTAATTTCTTCCTGCTGACTTTTGTGTACATATTCACTATTTTCCTAAGTAATTCTTATTGCTTCTTCATATTGCTTAGCTTAGTCTTCGACTAACTTTGCTCAGAGTCGGTTGTAACTTTTTCTTAAAATGTCCAATATTTGTGCAAGTTGCAATCTTCCAATTAAACGTTCTAAAAACACGGAATTCGTTGAGTGCGGATATTTCTGTGGTCGTCATTTTCATAAAAATTGTGTCGAATTATCCGACGATGAATATTAATCTTTATTTAATCGCAATTTATTTTGGAAATGTAACTCTTGTACCAATTTTAACCTTTCCACCTTCATAAATAATTTTCATGAGCTTTCAATGAGTGTTAGTGAGATAAAAAATGATATAATTGCTCTCAAATCATTACTTGCTAATAACTCTCCCCCACGTAAAACCGCAAAAAAAAAATACCATTGACTCTCTAAGAGATTCTGAATTGCCCACCCTTAACCTGCATAATAATGCCATTCCCTCTCAGAAAACCAATCTACCGTCTTCTTCTGCAATCAGAGCTCTGGGAACTGAAACTGTCAATGATTCAACAATAATTTCATTATCATCTCATCAAATTAATCCTGATCTACCACAAACATCAGGTATCATCAATTCTTCGATACCCACGATTCAAAAAAGTTCTGATTGCAAATCAGTTCGTCGCAATAAAAAATCTTTAAGCGCAAGGAAAATAATTGGCACTGACTCTTCATCTTCTATTTGTGCACTACCGGATTACAAGTGGCTTCACTTATCAAGATTCAACACTGGAAACTAAACCTTAAGACATCATTAACCACATATCGAAAAAAACAAACATTCCATCTAATCTGTTTAAATGCTATATGTTAGTTAAAAAGGATGCCGATTTATCAAAACTTAAGTTTATAACATTTAAACTGAGTGTACCATCTTCTAAAGTGTCATCTATGATGGATTCTTCTTTATGGCCATGCTTTGTCCAAATAAAAAAATTTATTTCACGGGAAAACAACAATAACAAAGATTATTCGCCTCACACCATTATACCAGCACTCGCACCTCAGCAGGAATCATTACCAACAACATCAATAAACCCACCGCCGCCGCCACCACCCCCACCAGCATCATCATCACCACCACAACCAACATCTACTCCCGCCGATCACCTACCATCTCACTGACAACCAACTTCACCGTCTCCTCGTTCTTCTCCTTCACTCTCCAAGCATTGTTCTCGTAATGATCTCTTAGGTTATTACCAAAACATTGGAGGCATGCGAACAAAATTACAAACATTGTTTTTATCTTCGTCTTCCAAACAATATGACTTCATTGCGCTTACCGAGACTTGGTTGACAAGCAATCATCACAATGCCGAAATATTTAATAATGATTATTCAGTCTTTCGAAAAGATCGCTGCTCCATAACAACTGGTTTAGAAAGAGGGGGAGGTGTAATGCTTCTCATGTGTTGAAATGCTTTTGCCTTCTTCTACTTTCTCCCATTCGTATGACATCGATCAAATTATAGTCAAAGTCATCACTGCAAGCCGCCGTGTTTTATTTATTATCGTAAGTTATATTCCACCTAGAAGCACCTTAGATTTGTATAAAATTCATGTAAGCAATTGCCAATTTTATTTATCAAAGCTTAAAGAAAATGAACATATTGTTATACTTGGTGATTTTAATTTAACAAATATCGACTGGATTTACGATCCAGAAGAGCTTCAACTTTTATCTTTCAATGTGGATAACGATTATGAAATCGAACTTATTGATTCTTTTGCTAGTTATGATTTAGTTCAATTTAATTGTTGTAAGAATGATTTTAATCGTGTACTCGATCTTGTTTTTGCGGACAGAGAATTAACTATATCAGTTGATAAATCATTGTATCCAATTTTTCCCAACTCTGTTCATCATAATGCATTATCTGTTGAATTTTCATTTTATGATTATTTTAAATCAGTTAAGCATAATAATTTTAAATTTAACTACGCAAAGGCTAATTTTGAAGGCATAGCGAGTTATGTGTCGGAACTTCCGTGGCAAATAAATTTTCATTCGTTGAATTTGTTACAATCATATAATTTGTTTATGGATAATCTCAAAGAGGCAATTAATATATATGTACCAAAAGTCAAAATTAACAGTAATTCAAAGCCCCCGTGGTTTAATAAAAGACTTTGTAATTTAAGTAATAAGAAAAATAAGGCTTACAAACATACTCGTAATTCTACAAACAATACTGCATTTAAGAGTAATTATATCAGGTTGGCGCGAGAATTCGATGTTCTTAACAAATTTCTTTACAAAAATTACTTAGTTTCAGTTGAATCGAATTTAAAAAGGAATAGTAAGTGTTTTTGGGCCTTTATAAATAGTAAAAAGAAATCAATTGGTATTCCCAGCTCTATGCAATACATGGGTTCTACATATTCTGATCTCCTGACTGTATGCAATTTATTTGGTGACTATTTTAAATCTAACTACACAATTTCAAATGAAGTACATCCTCGAAGTACTGAATATTGTACTTACCAGCATATGGTTGACATTGGTCAGTTAGAGGTTAATATTTCCGAAATCGAAGATGCTCTCCTGAATTTGGATAGTGATAACAATCCCGGTCCTGATGGAGTCCCTCCAATCGTTTTGAAAAAATGTGCAGCTGCTCTTTCTCTACCCCTTTTCTATATCTTTAATAGCTCTCTTGCAAGCGGTGAATTGCTCGCGGAGTGAAAAAAATCTTTTATAATTCCTATTCACAAAAGTGGCCCAAAGCAAGAAATATCTAACTACCGTCCAATTTGCAAACTTTCATCTATTCCAAAACTTTTTGAAAAAATTGTCTACGTTAAGTTGGCTTTTTTACTGAAGGAATATATTTCACCATTTCAACATGGCTTTGTTGCAGGAAGATCAACAACTACCAATCTTTCAATTTTTTCCAATTTTATTTTGAATAAACTTGAAGGATATCAAATCGATGTGATTTACACCGATTTTGCCAAAGCCTTCGATAGAGTTAGTCACCTAATTTTGATTGAGAAGATTGAAAGATTGGGTTTGCACTCAAGCATGTTGAAATGGCTGATTTCATACTTAAAAGGTCGTATACAATTTGTAGCTATTGACCAAATACTCTCGAACCCTATAAATGTATCATCAGGAGTACCCCAAGGAAGCCACTTCTCTTCTCTTCTTATCTTTATTAATGACATGCCAGACATCTTTAATAATTCCGTTCGACTTCTTTTTGCTGATGACTTGAAATTCTTCCGATGCATAAAATCTGTCGATGATTGTCTTCTTTTACAAGATGACCTTCTTAGGCTAACAGAATGGTGTAAAGTTAACCAATTATTTTTAAATGTTTCTAAATGTCACTGTTTTTCTTTTTTTCGCAACTTTTCACCAGTTTTCTACGAATACAAAATTGAGAACCATATTCTTGAAAGAGTATCGGAAAAAAAAGACCTTGGTGTGGTTTTTGATTCAAAACTCAACTTTACTAAACATGTGGAATACATTGTAACCAAAGCTTACTCCATGTTAGGTTTTATAAAACGCAATTGTAAAGACTTTAAGGATCCATATACTCTAAAATCCCTATATACTGCTTATATTCGGTCCATTTTAGAATACTGTTGTGTAATATGGAATCCTTACTACAACATTCATTCCAATAGAATTGAAAATATTCAAAAAAAGTTTACTCGATTTGCAATTTGGAAATTAGGCTGGAACATCGAAACTCCCTCCTACCCTGCTAGATGCAAACTTCTTGGCCTTCAGTCGCTTGCAAATAGACGAAAAGTCTTTTCAATTATGTTCATTAGCGATATCTTAAATAATCATATTAAATGCCCATTTCTGTTATCTTTGATTGACATTTACACACCATCTCGACAGCTAAGAGAACGCTGTCTGCTCCGAGAAAATGCACATAGAGTTAACTATGCACTAAACGAACCTATAACTCGCTGTGTTAGAGAAACTAACCTCATTTCTTTAAATATCGATTTCAATTTTCATACTAGTAGAATAACTTTAAAAAATAACTTACTGTTATACTTTTTAAATTAGCTTTTTTATATTTAATGTATGTATATACCAATTGTATTATATTAATTATTTTAATCATACATTTTACCAATGTATATAACCAACTATTTACTTACTATTTATTTTTTGTTTTTATTTCGCTAGTCTAATTGAAGATGTTAATGATCTCTAACTGATGTTAAATAAATAAATAAATTTCCTCCACTATCTAAAGTTCCAAACAAAAGTTTTAAACCTGATCCTACAATATTTATTAGACCTCTTTTGTATCTTTTGTCAACTCCTAATAGATGATAAATAACTCCTAAGTTTTTCTTAACGTAATTATTTGTATTTTTGATTTCTTAATGAATTCCACATATTCAGGAATTTCTATCAAACATTCATCATTTATATTTGCTACAAAATTATTGATTATATAAATTTGGTCTGTTATTTGACGAAAGTCGATATTGGTAACTATTGAAATCATTCCTGTTTGTTGCCTTAGTTCTCCAATGTTCTTGTAATATATTCCATTTGATGGGTAATTCTCCCATATCTTTCCCAAAATGCCGTTCAAAGCCAATAAAAATCTGTAAGTAATTAAAACTTTCAGTTTTTATAATGTTTTATTTTGCCTTTATTATATTTCATGGATCTATTATTCCGTCTTATAACAGAGTTGTCTAAAACTTTCATAATTTTATATGGACCTACATACTTTTCGGTCGACTTATATCTCTTATCGTTTTCAACAAGAATAAGGTCTCCTTTCTTAAATTCCTTTACATTATAATTTATTTTATTGTCATATCTTACTTTTGCTTTAGTTTTCTTACCTAACATATTCTTTTTAGCTTCTGTTTCCATTCGTACTAATTTAAGTTGTAATTCTTGTGTATAATCAGTTGTAGTCTTGAAACTTAAATTACTAAATTCGCTTGGTATATTAGCTTTTCTTCCGAATACCATTTCATATGGAGAAAATCCTGTACTATTATGAATAGCGGTATTATGACAAAATGCAGCATATCTAAATAATTTTCTATACTCTGGTTTTGTTTTTCCTTTATTAACTAACCTTAGATATTCACTTAGTCTTGCATGAGATCTTTCTGCTGATCCGTTTGATTGTGGATATGCGTTACTAGTACGTATATGTTTCATATTGTACATTTTACGTAATTCTTTCATTAATTCATTTACAAATTCACCTCCATTATCAGTGAGAATATATTCTGGGATTCCAAAATTTAATATCCATTCATCTGTAAAAGCCCTGGCTACAGTTTCACTCTTTTTATTCTCAATAGGAATATACTTTAAAATTTTTTGCTTAAATCGTCTTGGATTGTCAAAAAAAATATTTGTATTATTTTCGATATATGGGCCTGTCAAATCCATTGCTACTTTTTCAAAACTGTGTTCTGCTGATGTTACTATTTTCATTGGATTTCTACATGGATGCCTATTTATTTTCTGTCTCTGACATGGATTATATTTTTGGATGTACTTAAGTTCTCCCAATGAAATTTTTCTTTGATTCTATTTATTGTTGCTTTCTGTCCACAGTGACCTCCAATCAAACCATCATGATATTCCTTAATAATTAATTTTCTTTCTTCTAAATCATTTATAATTTGGATTCTTGGTATTTCATCATTATTTTCCTCTTCTAAAACATTGTTGGCTATTCTCCTTTATTATGTTTCTGTCTAATTTTTCCTTAACTGTTTTACTAACGCATGGTTCTTCTGATCCACATTCCTCTTCATATATCTGTCTTAAAACATCTTCATCTTCTTCATCTGAGGAATCTTTACCAAAAATTTCTTCAATTAAATCATTCATTCTGTCATCTTCTCTAGTCAGTACTGGGTTAGTATTTTTTTCATTTCGTACTATATATATATTTCTACTTAGTTCGTCAGCTACGACATTATCAACACCTTTCTTGTATTGTATTGAGTAATCATACTCCTCTAATTTTAACCTCCATCTAATAAGACGACTTCCTGGATCTTTAACGTTAAATAACCATGTCAAAGGACGATGGTCTGTTTTAATTATAAAATTCTGCCCATAAAGATAAGGCCTAAAATATTGAATTACCCATAAAATTGCTAAGCATTCCTTTTCTGTAGTACTATATCTACTTTCTGCTTAATTTAGAGTCCTACTTATAAAATGAATAGGTAAGTCTTTACTTTCTTTTTCCTGAGATAAAATTGCCCCTATGCCATTATTGCTGGCATCTGTAGTAACAATAAAAGGTTTTTCGAAATCCGGATATTGTAGCATTGTGAAATTTTTCAATTCACATTTTAATTTATCAAACGCGATTTGCTGTTCGTTGTCCCATTTCCATAATGAATTTTTCTGCAATAACTTATATAATGGAGAAGCTATTGTGCTAAATCCTTTAATGAATTTTCTATAATAACCTATCATACCCATAAATGATTTTATACATTTTTTGGACTTTGTAAATTATTTATTGCTTCGACTTTGTTCAAATTCGGTGTAACTCCGTTACTCGTTATATTATACCCCAGGTAATCTACCCCCTGTTTAAAAAATTCGGTTTTATCAATTTGAATCTTCAAATTACTTTTCTTGAGTCTATCAAATATTACTCTAAGTCTTTCAGAATGTTGTTCTATTGTTTCTCCAAAGACAACAATATCAGCCATATAAACAAAACAGTCTCTTCCCTGTAACCCATCAAGAACGTTATTCATTAACCTCTGAAAACAAGCTGGAGCATTCTTAAGACCAAATGGCATCCGAAGAAATTCAAAATGTCCATAAGGTGTAGATAATGCAGTTTTCTCAATACTATCCTCATCAAGTGGAATTTGATGAAACCCAGAATTCAAATCTAAGGTTGTAAAGAACTTCGCATTTTCTAGATTATCTAAAATGTCCTGTATGTTAGGAATAGGGTAATTATCTGAGACAGTGATTTCGTTCACTTGACCAAGGTGAAATACTATGTCTTATAATATTTTCATCTAAAAGTTTCTTGATTTGTTTATCAACCTCTGCTTCATCTACTTTAGGATATCTGTACGTTTTTGCATTAATAGGAATATCATTAATAGTATAGTATTCGTACTATTAATGACATTCCTATTATGGCTTTATGGCATTAGTTTCAGATAGACTTTCGCCTTCTAAACTAAAAATATCTTCATATTCTCTTATTATTTCTTTTAAAGAATTTATTTGTTCTTTTTTTATTTTATTTTAAATGTTCAGCCCTTATTTGACTCCATATTTGTTTAAATTTTTCCGATTCTTTTTTCTCATTATAAAATCCACATTTAGTATAAGACATTGACATTCTAGGTGCACTTGAAGAATTATTTTCTTCAATCTGTTGGCCTTGGGTTATTGAAATAACTAATGCTTCACTATTATCTTTGATACTATCAGAATTCAGTGACATTATAGATGCGCTTAGAGAATTATATCCTTCAATCTGTTGGTCTATGCTGCTTGAGTATTCTTTCGTATTGTTTTCATCTTTATATAAAAACTCCACTCATTTTCATTAGTGAGTGTTTGTTCTCTACAATTAATTATGTATTTAAAATATTGTAAGAAATCACTACCTATGATTCCATCGTAGTAGTTAATCACATCCTTGGGAATTTACGTGAAAACTAAACTCATTTAAAATACCTATTGTAAATTCAATTCTTGTAGTAGCAGTACCTATACTGTGTCTGCTACTTTTACCTATTCCTTTTTAGGTTAAACTTATATCATAACGTAAATCTTTTTCGAAAATACAATTCTGTTTCAACAAGGATACTGCTGCCCCAGTATCAATTAACATGTTATATGTTTTATTTTTATAAATCATTACTATATGAGGACTTCCTGACATAACCGCTGAAATAGTTGCCTCCTTAACTATTCGGGTTTTCGAAAATTTTGATTTCTACTAGTTTCTTTACTTTGAAATGGATTTCTCTTACTATAATCCTGTTGTTGCTTTGAATTTTGATAATTATTGAAATCCCTATTATTCTGGTAGAACTTGTTGCTATTTTGATTAAAATGTTGACTATTTTGCTTATAATTTTTGTTTCTAAAGCAATCTCTAGACATATGGCCTACACGACCACAGTTAAAACATTTAACCGAAGTATGGTTAATTTTAATTAAATGCCTATCTGTGTACTCTTTAGTGTTAAATTCTTTGGATCTAACATTATAGTACCTTAATCTGATTTCTTCCTCCATAGCTAATTGACTTGCTTCGGAGAGGGTTTTTGGACGCTGTGTATTCACAAAAGTTTCAATTTCTCTTTGTAAACCCGCAACAAATGCGTTAAGCATATCCTTTTCAATGCCCAACATTTGACCGTCATAAGTTGGGTCTTCTGACTTTTCAGAGAAGAGGGCTTGAATCCTTCTTCTCCTTAGAGTTTCACATCTTTGTGTGAATTGAATTACGCTCTCATTTAAATTTTGACGAAGTTTCGTCATTTCTAAATGAAGTTGCAAGCTAGAATGAGTTTCTCTGAAAACTCTATTTAATTCGTATTTTAACTCTTCCAAAGTATTTATTCTTTTATTCATTAGAAGAATTTCAGCGTTACCAGAAATTTTGCTTTTTATTAACGCAAGAAGTAATACTCTTTGTGATGGAGATGCTAACTTCATTGCATTTTCACAGTTTTGTATAAAATTGTGTGCTTTCGTAGCATCACTATTAAAATTCGGAATAATTCTTATAAGATCACTTAGATTAATATCATTTGTTGGAATTTGGTTGATCGAGAAATTATTTGAATTATTTAAATGATTCCTATTATCTGTTTCTAACCGTTTATTGATCGGGAAATTATTTGGGTTAATCAAACAATTTTCCTCGTTGGTCACGTTATAACTTCCTGCATTCTTGTTATTATTTTCTAACCGGTTCCTTAATCTTTCTTTTTTCTCATTTTCTAATAATATTTCTTTTATATTCTTTCTTTTAGGAATAGCTCCAGTTTCTTTAATTTCCATATCTATAATTTTTTCAATTGCATCTTCTACTAAGGGTGATGTTTCTTCTTTGATCTTCTATTATGTGAAAAAATAACTGTCTTCTATAAATGTTATCTCTATAGAATACCATGTATTCTTCTTCGATTTCGTTTTGGCTTATTTTATTATTTTCCAAAATCTGAGTTAAAGTGAAGGATACTATAGTTCCACTTTCCTTAGTTATACAAGTAAATTCCCTACCTAGTAATTCCTCGCTAAATTCAAATTCAGATTCTTACCTTGCCATTTTTATAAATTTTATTAATTTTCATTTCTAAATTTATTTGAAGGTTCCCCTTTTTTTTATTTTAAATTTTATTCGTTTTTTATATTGAACAAGGCGTTACATGCTTCGTTTTGTGCCTCTAAAATAACCTGTTTGATTTTGATGGCTTTGTTGACCAAATATTTTTTGATTTTTTCCTAATTGTACTTTCTCGTTTAATACAATTTTATCTTTATTTTGTTGTTCTATTTCTTCTTTAGTCAAATCTTTTTTCTCTTGTCCTGTATATTCTGACATTTTTTTAACTTTAATAAATTTATTTTAACATATTTTTGTAAACTTACATTAAAATTTCCATCGTGGCCTTTCTTTGTGTCATGCTCTCCTTTCCTCCGTTTTATTGCTGGTTTTTTTTTCTCTCGAAAATATGATCTTAATTAGCACTTCCACTGGGATCACTACGTTTTTCAGCGATCGTTTTCCCGTGTAAAGTTTGCCCGCCGATTTGGAAGGTATTTTTTTGCTACAATCCCGCAGCACGATATCCCGCGGAACGATTGCCTATAAAAATTGCTACGGGATTTGCGGCGGGATAGGCAATACTAAATAGTACTTTTTGACTTAACTATTTTGCATTTATGGAATAAATATTTTATGTTTGTTAAAGTATTTAATATTTTTATGGTTCGTTGTAGTATTTAACCAGCATTGTTTCCGCATGAATTTTCAGTCATCGGCAATTCCAAGCCGAAAAAATCAGCTGGACCAGATGGTGTCTCCAATTACATCCTGAAAAGATTTTCACAAGCAGTAATGATTTTCCTCACAATCATCCTCAACAACTGTTACTTTCCCCGGACGTGGAAAACAACGAAGATTGTGGCAATCCAAAAGAAAGGTGCTTCCAACCTAGTATCCAACTACAGACCAATATCACTTCTCAACAATATCAGCAAATTACTGGAAGAAGTAATCCTCCGGAGACTGAAGAAATTCTGCAGTGAAAACTCCATCATCCCTGACATGCAGTTTGGCTTTCGAGAAAAGCACTCAACGCTGCATCCGCTGCTGAAGTTCCAACACGACATCACCACCTCCCTCAACAGTCATCGTGTCACCGTCGGATGCTTTCTGGATGTTGAGAAAGCATTTGATAGCGTTTGGATAGAAGCCCTTATACATAAACTTCATCTATTACAGGTACCTCCGCCACTAATAAAAATTCTTTTTTCTTTTCTTTCTTTCAGGAAATTTTTCGTACAACTAGACAACTGTAAATCAAACATGAAGAACATCAGAACTGTCCCAATTGGATGCGAAAACCTGCTATATGCTGATGACTCGCTCACCTATGCATCATCAATGTCACCGGTTATCGCTGTCCGAAAAGTAGAGGCCCACATCAGCAGACTCTTCAATTTCTACAAGAAATGGGGCATCCGGATCAACACTTCCAAATCGGAACTTGTCTGCTTCAGGAAGCCTACAACTGGTAGAGGTAGCCGCACCGCAGCCAATTGCAGAAACCTGATCTTGAGACTCCATGACGGATCCACCATAGCTGCCAAACAGAATGTGAAGTACCTGGGAATCCACTTCAATGAGTTGCTAAGGTTCAACCCACACTCAAGAAATGTACTCAGAAAAGCCAGCTGGGCCTTCCACCGCCTACACCCATTGATGAAGAAAAGAACAGGACTAAGTCAACCAACGAAGTTACTGATCTACAAGCAGCTCTTACGACCAATCATCAGCTACTCCTTCCCAGTCTGGTTTTCAATCTCGAAGACAGCCATGAAGGAGCTTCAAGTATTCGAAAGGAAGATTCTCAGAATTTGCACCGGCCTATTTTTCGACCGGCAGCGGCGGAAACACTACAGGAACGAATATCTCTACTCTGAAGCCAACATAATCCCGCTGGACAAATACCTAGTCATTTCAGCGAAGAGACTAGTACGGAACTACATCGACCACCCGAATCAGCTAATGAGAAGGATGACCACTGAACAACGACATCCAGAGCCAAGGTACCTCAGTGTGATGGAAACTCTTGATGATAACATAATCATGGACAACGAGGAAGCAGTCTCGTTCTATGCTGACATTGGGTCAGCCTTCTACCGCGGCTGAACGCCACTTCCTCCAACCTACACCAAAAACACCATTGACAACCGGGAATGAACACCCTGAGGACGATTAAGTCAACCGACTTTTAAGTTAAATTTTTTGACATGTAATTTATATATCTATAATTTGTTAAACTTAAGACATTGTATAACGTTAGGCCCCTTATGTGCCAACAAATGTAAATTTATCATAGTATCATATTAGTTATAAGCCAAATTGTATATATATTCAGCCGAATTTATAAACGCATTATACGAAAATCGTATTTATAAAACTTTGCAACGTTGAATAGTGGCATTATAAGCTAAACGCGTTTGAGGGTTGAATAGTGTCTGTGTAAGGATATTTTAGTATCGAAATGTCACTTTGACTCACACACAACAATATAATACATAGATATTAGGGTAGCGCTTATTTTGGCAATGTTTGTATTTCTTTTTTGTTCTCCCCTAAAAATGATTATTATGTACCTGTACAATGTACATACAAACACGTTGTGCATTTTTTTAACGCGGCTAGCTTAGTAACACCGAAAAATAACTATACGGATTGAATCCCAGCCTTTTTGCACCTTAAAAGTAAAAAAAAAGAAATGTTTTTTTATTGGATACTACCTCTTCGAGGAATTAAATTTTTGCACTCTTAATAGAACTTCAAATGTGTGCCAAAATTATTTAAAATATGCCAAATTTGGAGATTTTTGATCACTTTCAGGAAAGGACTAAGAATAATTTTAGACATTGCGAACAAAAGAGCCACCCTAATAGATATATTTTCTTTTCAATAAAAACACCACCAGGTAGAGTGAAGAAAACACAAATCTTCTAATGAATCAATAAAAATGATTTTTTATTCCAAGATATATTACTTTATTGACAAACAACACAAAAACCACACAAATAACAATAATTTGAATAATAATATTAGGAGAAAATAAAAGAATCAAACAGAATTATTTTTTTTTTATGAACAGCTGAGATTGGTTTGTCAGTTTCGGAAGTAAAACGTAATAGATTTCCTCTTTTTTGGTACTTTATTTGACACAAGCGTATTATACGCTTACATAATATTTACGCATTACATAACTATTCAGCCGTTTAGAGGTGTTTAGCGAATTTTAATAAATAAGGCTGATTATGTTCAATAAAAACTAAACTAAGCTAACTAAACATGAATTTTCAGTTCTTGTCAGAACTCCGTGGAGGTAAGACCTCTTCGTTAAGTAGATATTTACCGGATTCTATAGGGTTTTTCTATCGATGACGTATTGAGTTTTTAAGGTTGTTGGTCAAACGCATTGAAAACAAATTTTTTTTTTTTAATTCTTAAAAAAGTTAAAAAAAATTACGCTTAAAATGGAGTCTAAGCGTTTCTACCCAAAATTGCGAAAACGCTTAAAAACCATTTTTAGCGTTTTTTAACCTCATACGCTAAAAAGGCAATTTTCTATAAAAAAATTGCCAAAACGCTTAAAATGCAAAAACAAAAAGCATCCCAAAACAAAAATGAAAATAAGGTATATATCTACCAGTGAATTGCTGGAGGAGGTCTTACCTCTACGGAGTTCTGACAAGAACTGATTTTATTCAAAACGATTAACGATTTTTTTATTGAACATTTATGTACAACTAGCTGACCCGGCAGACTTCATACTGCCTCAATCGATAAATAAAAGACCTAAGTGTAGCGCCAAACGATGTCATCTGGAAACAGCTGTCTGAATGTTGGCCAAGAAGTGCTTAGAATCATTTCCAATCCTAGAAAGTAAAGAGTGTGAAGGATCTGGTGGTGGGACCAATTGTGACAATTTTACTTTGCCTCGAGCACAACATAATCCAGTAGATTCACCACTGTATTTTAACGCCTTACAATATTTACAAATTATTGTCATTTCACCAATTGTTACCGATTTTTCGGCACAATAATATATTGCCGGATTATAGTGAAATGCAGCTCGTCTCAGAATCACAGGAGCACTGCGTCTGCGGAATCGCTCAATTTCATTATGTCGTGCTCGCTGTTGTTATGTTTGATGTGCACGAACTCTTTGCATTCTAAGCCTATCTACTTCATTGTCACTCACTAAAGAACGCAATTCTGACATAGCAATACGACTATTTTCTTGATCTGTCTCTCTCTGGTCATCAGTGCGGTTAGCACGTGAGGTAGCCCTTCGCACATTTGATTGACTGCGACGGCCTAAGTTAGGTGGATGGATGCACTCTTTGTCTGAGGTATGGACGAAACTTAGTTGATTGTCAAATGTCAAATATTATGGTTGCGTTCAGAAATTTAATTTGTGACAAAACTTAAGATTTATCAATCTATATAAAAATAATCTGAAAGATGGTTAACAGCTTTCATATTTATTCACCTTTTAAACCCTTCATGGACTTCCACAAATAATTCAAGACCAAATTTAGCCAAATCGGTCCAGCCGTTCTCGAGTTTTAGCGAGACTAACGAACAGCAATTCATTTTTTTATATATAAGAAGATAGAAGATAGAAGAAGACAATAATAATAATAAAAACATAAAATATAATATATAGATAGATTTGATTTAACTTATAACTATAGAATACATTGACAAAATAAGAACTTATGGCACATAGGGGGCCTATACTTATACATTGGCTTAGATTTAAAAGAATAAAATATATAATATACATGTCAACTTAAAATTAAAAGTCGGTTGACTTTGATGTCCTCGGAGTGTTCAGTCCCGATTGTCCAGTGTTGGGTTGGGTGTGGGTTGGGGAAAGGATTGGCATTTAGCCGCGGCGGTAGGCTGACCCAGTGTCAGCGTAGAAGGAAACTGCTGCTTCCTCGTTGTCCTTGAAGATATTGGTATCCAAGGTTTCCATGACACTGTGGTACCTCGGCTCAGGATGTCGTTGCTCTGTGGTCATCCTTCTCATTAGCTGATTTGAGTGATTGACGGTGTTCTGCACTAGCTTCCTTTCTGAGTTAAGCAGGTACTTGTCCAGCGGAATAATCCTTGCTTCTTTGTAGAGATCCTCGTTCCTGTGGTGTTTTATTCGTTGACGGTCAAAGTAGAGTCCGAGGCAGATCCTTAGCACCTTCCTCTCGAAGACTTGGAGTTCCTTCATCGCTGTCTTGGAAATTGTGAACCAGACTGGAAAGCTATAGCTGATGATTGGTCGCAGAAGTTGTTTGTATAAGAGCATCTTCGTTTGTTGGCTAAGTCCTGATCTTCTCCTCATCAATGGGTGAAGTCGGTGAAAGGCCCAGTTTGCTTTCCTGAGTACACTTTTGGAGTGTGGGTTGAACCTCAGCAACTCGTCGAAGTTGATCCCCAGGTATTTGACGTTCCTCTTAAGGAGTCAGCAGCAAACAGCAGGTTTTCGCAGCCAGTTGGGACGGGTTGGTCAGATGTCGTCAGGTTGTAGAGGAAGGGGCCAAGTTTTGAACCTTGAGCAACTCCGGCTTTGATGTTTTTTACGTTTGATGCGCAATTGCCCAATTGCACAAAGAAGTTCCTGGAAGAAAGAAAAGAAAAAATAATTTTTATTAGTGGCAGGGGTAGGTTTAGCAGATGTAGCTTGTGTATAAGTGCGTCTATCCAGACGCTATCGAATGCTTTCTCGACATCCAGAAAGCATCCGACTGTGACACGATGACTGTTGAGGGCTATGGTAGTGTCATGCTGGAACTTCATCAGCGGGTGTAGTGTAGAGTGCTTCTCCCTAAATCCTAACTGCATGTCAGGTATTAAGTTGTTGTCGTTGCTGATCTTCTTAAGTTTCCTTAGTATCAGCTCTTCCAAGAGCTTGCTAAGGTTGCTGAGGAGGGAAATCGGCCTGCAGTTAGAGATCATGTTCCTTACACCTTTCTTTGGGATTGCCACAATCTTTGCTGTCTTCCATTTTTGGGGGAAGTAGTTGTTGTTCACGCAGTTGTTCAGTAAGATGGTGAGGAAGATCATAACAGTCTGTGGCAGCCTCTTCATAATGAAGTTGGACATTCCATCTGGTCCGGTTGACTTCTTTGGCCTGCAGCTGCTGATTATTTCAGCTATTTCTTCTGGGGTGCTCAGGTTTAAGCTGGTCAACTAGGTCACTCGCTGGATTGGTGTCGCTAAATACCGATCTGTTTAAGCTAGGTGCCAGGGTTTGTTGGATGGAATCCTTTACTTCATCAAGAAACATTGGATCTGCGGATGGGTTGGGGATGAAATTTCCTTCGAAATACTCAGAATATGCCTTTGGCTTTGTCCTGTGTTGCTGTAACTTCTCCATTGTTGGTGATAATGGTTTCCGGCATTGATGGTGTTTTGCCAATCAGTCTGTTGATGTTCTTAAAGGCGTCAGGTCCAGGCTTGATGGATTGCAGTCTCTTGAATTGGTTGTTATTGTGGTATTGTATGGAGTTTCACAACATAATGTTGACACATTGAAGTTCGCTCCATACTGTCTGGTAGTTGCTGTTTGTTATGTTCAGTTCACGCTGGTGGATCCTTTGCAAACGTTTCCTCAGATGTTGTCGGTGAGTGTAAAGTTTCTGGATATACTCAGGAAGGTGCTGGTATCTTTGACGTCTTGGGCTCTTTTTAGGTGCTCTGGACGCACTAGAAACGGCTGTTTCCAGACAGTTGATGGCTGCGTCAATTTCTATGTTCTGCAGGTTCCTGTTTTGGGGTGGAAGCGTTATGGTGTTTTCGATGTCTCTTTGAAGTCGAGTCTCTTGTAGTTGATGGTTCAGTTACTAGGAAGATGGGTTGTTGAAGTCGGATGTTCAGCTGGACTGCTTCATGGTCCGAGTCACTGGGTATTGTCGAACAGGTGTAGTTCATGATTTCTGGAAGAATACAAGCAAAGTTAGAGGTAGAAATAAAAAAGTCAAGTGTGGATGGAGTTTTGGGATAGGTTGGTTTAGGTTGTGAAATAACCACTAAGCAGTGCTGGTCGTTTTTGGAATCCAGCCAGTCAACAATCGCATTGCCCTGGGGTGAAACCTCAGTATCCAGCCACAGATGATGCCTGGCGTTAAAGTCACCGCCGATGAGTCCATAGGTGCTTCTCTCGAGGACGCCTTTGAGAATTTGGAGGTCACTGTGGATATTTCTCATGCTGGATTTGCACTTCACATAGACACTAATGATGGTGAGGGTTTCATCTCTTCCAAGTTTAATGGTGACGGCGGTGGCTTCGCTGGTTAAGAGACCTGTGATGGTGGCTTCGCTGGTGTTGGGGGAAATCTTCGTCCGTGTCGTTTTCTGTTGTTGCTGTTGGTTCTTGAAGTTTGCTGGTTTCGGTGATCCACCTTTTACCATTGCTGCAAAGCTGGTAGCAGGGCGGGTAACCACGCATGCTGATTTGGCGGAAAATTCCTTCTGGGCCTTTCTTTCTGCTGTCAACTTGTGTCAACGGTGAGTCTTGCTTTGAGAGTTGGGCAACCCTTGAAGCTGGCTGGGTGACCTTCTTTCTGGCAATTGGCACACCATACATCCAATCCAGTGTTATCCTTCCGTTGGCATTGTCCGGGCTCATGGTCTTCCTTGCACTTGACGCAGACGTACTGGCGTCCGCAGTTGGTGGCAACGTGTCCGCAGAGCTGGCAGTAACGGCATTGGACGATGTCTTTGGCCTTCAGGCGCTCCCAGTGCACCCTCTGGTTCATCACTAATGTCTTGGTGTAGACTTCGTTGATGTTGTATGCGCTTTCCGTTGTCCTTTTTGGAAGTTTTATTTGGTCTCTTCTGACTAGGTAGGGGAGAATCGCTGGTGTCTTCTTCTGAGCTGGTGATCTCACTAGGCTCCTCTTCAGTGGATGACTCCTCCGAAGTGCTGGTGGTGGAAGACTCCTCGTCACTTTCCAGCTCTTCAGTTTGCATCTGGTTTTCAAGCTCGGCTGTGTTATCGTTGTCATCAATGGGCTGCACAATGCTATTAAAAGTCATTGCCAGTTTGGTACAATATACTGGGCCGAGGTCCTTGACGATCCGCCTAAGCAATATTTCAAAAGAAGCCATTGCCGTGTCGGGGTTTAGAGGTTCCATTGCTGGATTACCTTTGCACTTCACTTTTATTATTTTATTAAGTCGGATTTAAACACGCACAACAATATTTTTAAAAAAACTTCGTTTAACACACTTGATCCACATTAATCCAATTGTTTTTGGTGGGCAGTAAAGCCAGGTAGCCCGCAGGTATACCTGAGTTTTAACCTTTTTTAATTTAGGGGTAGATTTTAATTTAATTAAATTTCTTCCGCTATCCGTGTGTACGTTGTCACTGCACTGCACTGAATGATTATGATTTTTGAACTGATTTTATTCTTTTTTTTTTAGATTAAGAATTTTTATTTTTCAATTTGTTTTATATACAATTGAGTTAAAACTAACTTATTATTAAATTTAATCTTGTTGGCTCAACAATAGGGGCCCAACGTTTTTCTTTTGTCTTTATACAATATTATTTTGTTATTTTGTTACAATATCATATTAATGTTTACTTAATCTAATACATGAATTTGAATATTTAGGAATATAATTAATGAAGGATAAAATGTGTTTAATAATAAAAAATAATAAAAAATTAAAAGTATTACAGGGTTTATCCCCTGTAGTGTCTGTTGGTGTTTCGCTCGTAGAATGGGGCTTCGTCATTGTGGATAATGTCTTCAAATTGTTCGTCAATGATGGCTCGGGGATTAAGATATCTGTGACTGGGCTCTAGCTGCTGCTGCAGGAGTTGCTCAATTTCTGGGTTCGGATGGTCTTCCAGGTTCCTGATGATTTTCTCTGCAAGCTGAAGCATATACTGATCAATAGGTATCAGGTATAGGGTGTTATAGTAAACCATATAGGAAAGGCTTACGTCAAAACGGGTCTGATGAGCTGCTTGTATACTAGTAGCTTGGTCTTCTTGCTTAGTCCATTCCGCTTCCGGAGTAACGGGTGGACCAAGTGCAAGGAAAAGTTGGCTCTCTTCAGCATCAAGTCAGCATGCTTCTTGAATTTCATTTTGTTGGTGAAGTTGATTCCCAGGTATTTTGTTGTCGTCTTGACCGATACTTCAGTGCTGTCGAGAAGCTTGATTTTGATGTTGTCGCAGCGTGTAGCAAACGCACCTCTTCTCAAGACTGTCACTGGTGTACGGAAGCAGATCAGTTCTGTTTTGCTGCTGTTTATCTTCAGACCCCATTTGAGATAATAATTCCATACGTTCTTGATGTGTTCTTGAACTCTCCTGGCAGCGATTTCAGATGATGAAGAGGTAGCATAAGTGATGGAGTCGTCCGCATAGAGCTTCGTCTTTGTTCCAGGTATGTTGGTTGGCTGATCGGCGGTGTATATGTTGAATAACAACGGCCCGAGTCTTGATCCTTGGGAACTCCAGCGCAGATTCTTTTGATTGAGGATTCTTCTTTACCTATTTGAACATAAAAAAATCTATGGGTTAGAAAATTGTTAATTAAACTTACAAAGTGGATTGGTAGTCCAAGCTCCGATAGTTTGAATAAAAGTCCTTTTATCCATACGGAGTCAAAAGCCTTTTCGATGTCCACTAAGCACGCAATGGTCGTCTCTTTTTTGTTGAGTCCAAGTGTAATGTCGCTGTGAAATCCAAGCAGCGGGTGTATGGTGGAGTGCCTGTTCCGGAAGCCATACTGGAACTCCGGTATGACATCTCTTTCTCTGCAGAAAACGTTAAGTTTTTTAAGAAGTAGCGCCTCCAGTACCTTGCTCACACAGCAAAGCAGTGCAATTGGTTGATATACTTCCACATTTTCTCTGTTTATTTTTTTCAGGACGGCGACAACTTTCGCTGTTTTCCAAGCCACAGGGAAATAGCTGTTGTTCAGGCAGTTGTTGAAGATAATGGTCAGCAGGAGCACAGCAATATTTGGTAATTTCTTGAGGATGAAGTTAGGGATCTTGTCGCTTCCTGCAGATTTTTTGGAGTTTCCAGTGTGAATGATGCTGTTACTTCTTCAGAAGAAGTAAAAACATCAGTCAGTGTAGGTCCAGTTGAAGGATTTTCTGCGTTGAATGAGGTCAAGGTGCTGGTGGTGGCTGCTATTTCTTCGTAGCGGGATTCTACTTCTTCGATGAATTCAGGGAGGTGTATGGGAGTGCGGTCCTTAAAACTTTCCTCAAAGAGTTTGGCGAATGCTTCAGCTTTCTCAGCGGGAGTTGTTGAGACTTCATGTCCGTTAAGGATGGTCTCTGGTATTGAGTTAGCTCTTCCAACAATCTTGTTGATTTTCTTAAAGGTGTCAGGGCCAGGTTTGATGTCTTCAAGTCTCCTTCTGAAGTCCTTTTCCTGATGGTATTTGACTGCTTGTTTAAACATGGTGTTGGTGCATTGAAGTTCAGTGTGAATCCTTTTGTATTCGTCGCTCTCTCTGTTAAATGTGCTGTGGTAGAATCTTTGAAGTTTCTTGCGGAGCCTTTGCTGGTGAGCATATATGCTGGGGCAAGTTCGCATACCTGTCCTTGCTGGAGCGGGGAGTTTTCTGCCTGTCCAGAGCATTGTTGACAACTGCTTCGAACTGGTGTATAGTGTTGTCGATCTCAATGTTGGTGAAGTTGTTGAAGCTGGAGACTTCAGGGAGATGCTCTTCTACTTCGTTGCGGAATCTTGTCCAATTCATGTTCTTATGGGATGTTTGAAGGTCGGGAACACTCCGTTCAGTTGATATTTTTTGATGAAGGCGGACTCTCATCTCAACCGCCAGATGATCAGAGTCACTATCGTGTGCCAAACAGGAATAGTTCCTGAATTCCTGAAGGATGTGCGTGAAGTTGGATGAGACTAAAAAGAAGTCTAGGAGAGATGGAGTTCTAGGGAATGTGAACCTCGGCTGTGAAATGACTACCAGAGAGTGAAGTTCTGGTTTGTCATGCAGCCAGTCCACAATTGCTCTTCCTTGTACAGATTCCTCGTTGTCCAGCCGGAGCGGATGCCGTGCGTTGAAGTCCCTTCCAAGAACACAGTCTTCTTTGGCAGTGTAGGTGTTGAACTCCTTGCTTTTCAACTTCAGGAAGTCGCGGATCTTGAATACTACACCTTGACTTCGAAGATGTTTGCTGATCTCCGCTACATTGAGCTTGAAGCACACAATTGGCGGCATCAATGTGGAGCGGGGTTCCGTATTGGGCTTCTTGACGCTGACTTCATTGGTAGAACTGGGGTTTTTCTGGTTGATGGCAGAGTCTTTAGTGTTTTCTGGCTTTTTTGGTGGTGTAATCGGTTTTTCGACAGTTTTTCCCTGGTTGATGAGAGAGTCACCTCACTCAGATGCTGGCTTTTTGGTCTTCTTTGGAGATGTAATTGGGGACTGGGATGGTTTTCTCTTGAAACTCTGGACTTCTTCGAAGTCTGAGTCTAGATTAACCAACTCCTCGGTCTCCGACATCTCTGATGGTAGACCGTCTTCTGGTTGTTCTTCATCGCCATCACTGTCTTCCGATTCTTCTTCATCTTCTTCTGATGAATCTTCTTCTTATTGCACAATTTCTTCTGTGTCCATTGCGTCTTTGTCGTCCTCGTATAGTTGGTCTATATCTCCGAGTATTTCGTGAATAGAAACCAGGAACTCCTTTCCGTGGTTTTTCATTCCTGCCTTTATCTGCAACTTTATGGCCTCGTACGCCAACTTGACGTCACTCTTCCGCCTCTCGGACTTTCCCATTTTATAATGGGATTTCCTGGAATTGTTTGAGTTTGTTGTTTTCTTCACTAAGATTAAGATTAAATTTTTTTATTACAAGAGGGATAATCCAGTAATTAAAGCAGGTAGCGCAGGTAGTTCGTTGCAAATCCCTTTTTTTCACTGAATATATTTATCACTTAGGTAGATTTTTTTTCACTATATTTTCGCCGTGCACATGTGTACTTGGTGAACGTCCGTCACTGACTGATTTATGAACTGATTTTATTCCGGAATTACTTCTGCTTAAATACATTTTTTGGTCGGCGAATTGTTACCTTCGTTCTCGTTAATTCTCATAATTTAGTGTACCCTAACCTAAATGTATTTTAATATGAAAAGCCAATGGTAGGGTTATTTCTCAGTAAATAAAACTACCAAATTATAAAAAAAAACTTTGCATACACCCAAACTCGAACCTACCCCAAATCCTATAGTGTGGCAAGCAGGAGGGTTGCAGGGGGGCAGCATGCCTCCCCATACATACCTCAACTTGACACATGAAAAGACTTTTGTACAAGAGAACTGTAATAAAAGCTACAAAATGATAAAAAAAAACTTTGCATACACCCAAACTCGCACCTTCCCCAAATCCTATAGATTTGGCAAGCAGGCGGTTGCAGGGGGCAGCATGCCCCCCATACATACCTCAACTTGACACAAGAAAAGACTTTTGTTTACTTCTCATAAAATTATATTTTGAATAGTCCCAGATGGGGAAAACAACCTTCTTTGCAATACGGATTGGCCTTTTGCTAATGACCTTGCCAAATATGACGTATGCCCGAGGTGTCTTTGAGTTGACCAGTACCTTTTCGATTTCTCTTGTAAGGGCTGTGACGCTGTTGACTTTTCCTTGTGCTGTTGCTAGATGCACTGAACGCGAATCTTCATCTTTTGTTTTGATAGAGGCGTTTTTTGCTATTTTAATCTCTTGCTTGTATTTCAGTTCACTATTAGAGCATTTGATATGAGTATCCAAGATTTGCATGGAAATCAGATATATTTTCTCCGTTGAATTCTTCTCAGCTAGAATCTCCTCGAAATCATTTCATTTCATCATTTGTTTTATCATTTGTCAGTATTTCATAGGTTAGCTGATGATTTCTTCTGTTTCTTTCTTCATCATGATGTGTTGTTGACTTTCCCAATGTTGTGTCTTCTCGAATAGGACTTTCCGCAACTTCTTCCAGCTCCCGGACTTTATCCATTGACGATGTGACCGCTCACATGATTTTGTTACATTGTTGTTTCTCTTGTAATGTATGCCTGATTGGAAATTTCCAAAGTATCTGTTGAATTCTTTGTTTCGAGTCATCGTTTGATCTTGTGACTCAAGCGTCTGAAATAAACTTGTATATGATGTAGCGTTCATCAATGGAATGTCCAGTCCATGGTTCAATTTTGTAGACAAATTAATTCTCCTACTCTCGAATCTTCTGGTGAGAGTCTTCCATGCTTCTTTGTAGTTTGCTGAAGATCCTTGTATGAATCTAGCAATTGACGTTCGGGCTTCACCAGAGATGGATGATCGTAAGTGATTTAATTTAACAGAATCTGGAAGTTCACTATTATTGTGAACCACATCCATGAACAGATCGGAGAATATTTTCCACTCTTCAATTTTCCCATCGAATTTTGGCAGTTCGATTTTATGACTTCTTGTTGCTACATTTGCACATGTATCAAATTCTGTGGCTCTATTTTTTCCTTCTAGTTTGTCTAGAAGCAATTCTACATCAACTTCCAACTCGATTATGTAGTTGTCTTCTCTGAATTTTTCTTCTTCGATCGGATTCATCTTAGACAGCTGTGTTTGTAACCATTCATTTCATCGTTTAACTTTTCCAATCCATATATTTTTGTGATGAGGACTGTAAGTCGCCTCTGTTTTTGCATCTTCTATTGTTTTTTTAAGATTGTCCATTATCGTATGTATTTTTGATACGTCTATGACATTAGCTCCCCTTTCTGTAATCTGGGCAGCAGTCTGTGAATTTTTTGTCCTCATGATCATTTTGTTTATTTCATGTTGATTTATCTTATATTTGTTCAGTGAAACTACTATCTGTTGTTTTATTGCTTCAAATTCATCTAATTTGTTGGATGAGGTTGCTTCGCTTTCAAGATCACTGTCTTTTAGGAATTTTTGTATTCTTTCAACGAGGTTTGAAGACATTGTTGTAGTTTGTTTTTTTTAATAATTTGTTCTTTGATTGTTGTATTTTTCACTTTGTCAGTATTTTAGCTCTGACTACGCTTTTCACTTTCTTGTTTTAATGTGCGGTCCTTAAAACTTTCCTCAAAGAGTTTGGCGAATGCTTCAGCTTTCTCAGCGGGAGTTGTTGAGACTTCATGTCCGTTAAGGATGGTCTCTGGTATTGAGTTAGCTCTTCCAACAATCTTGTTGATTTTCTTAAAGGTGTCAGGGCCAGGTTTGATGTCTTCAAGTCTCCTTCTGAAGTCCTTTTCCTGATGGTATTTGACTGCTTGTTTAAACATGGTGTTGGTGCATTGAAGTTCAGAGTGAATCCTTTTGTATTCGTCGCTCTCTCTGTTAAATGTGCTGTGGTAGACTCTTTGAAGTTTCTTGCGGAGCCTTTGCTGGTGAGCATATATGCTGGGGCAAGTTCGCATACCTGTCCTTGCTGGAGCGGGGAGTTTTCTGCCTGTCCAGAGCATTGTTGACAACTGCTTCGAACTGGTGTATAGTGTTGTCGATCTCAATGTTGGTGAAGTTGTTGAAGCTGGAGACTTCAGGGAGATGCTCTTCTACTTCGTTGCGGAATCTTGTCCAATTCATGTTCTTATGGGATGTTTGAAGGTCGGGAACACTCCGTTCAGTTGATATTTTTTGATGAAGGCGGACTCTCATCTCAACCGCCAGATGATCAGAGTCACTATCGTGTGCCAAACAGGAATAGTTCCTGAATTCCTGAAGGATGTGCGTGAAGTTGGATGAGACTAAAAAGAAGTCTAGGAGAGATGGAGTTCTAGGGAATGTGAACCTCGGCTGTGAAATGACTACCAGAGAGTGAAGTTCTGGTTTGTCATGCAGCCAGTCCACAATTGCTCTTCCTTGTACAGATTCCTCGTTGTCCAGCCGGAGCGGATGCCGTGCGTTGAAGTCCCTTCCAAGAACACAGTCTTCTTTGGCAGTGTAGGTGTTGAACTCCTTGCTTTTCAACTTCAGGAAGTCGCGGATCTTGAATACTACACCTTGACTTCGAAGATGTTTGCTGATCTCCGCTACATTGAGCTTGAAGCACACAATTGGCGGCATCAATGTGGAGCGGGGTTCCGTATTGGGCTTCTTGACGCTGACTTCATTGGTAGAACTGGGGTTTTTCTGGTTGATGGCAGAGTCTTTAGTGTTTTCTGGCTTTTTTGGTGGTGTAATCGGTTTTTCGACAGTTTTTCCCTGGTTGATGAGAGAGTCACCTCACTCAGATGCTGGCTTTTTGGTCTTCTTTGGAGATGTAATTGGGGACTGGGATGGTTTTCTCTTGAAACTCTGGACTTCTTCGAAGTCTGAGTCTAGATTAACCAACTCCTCGGTCTCCGACATCTCTGATGGTAGACCGTCTTCTGGTTGTTCTTCATCGCCATCACTGTCTTCCGATTCTTCTTCATCTTCTTCTGATGAATCTTCTTCTTATTGCACAATTTCTTCTGTGTCCATTGCGTCTTTGTCGTCCTCGTATAGTTGGTCTATATCTCCGAGTATTTCGTGAATAGAAACCAGGAACTCCTTTCCGTGGTTTTTCATTCCTGCCTTTATCTGCAACTTTATGGCCTCGTACGCCAACTTGACGTCACTCTTCCGCCTCTCGGACTTTCCCATTTTATAATGGGATTTCCTGGAATTGTTTGAGTTTGTTGTTTTCTTCACTAAGATTAAGATTAAATTTTTTTATTACAAGAGGGATAATCCAGTAATTAAAGCAGGTAGCGCAGGTAGTTCGTTGCAAATCCCTTTTTTTCACTGAATATATTTATCACTTAGGTAGATTTTTTTTCACTATATTTTCGCCGTGCACATGTGTACTTGGTGAACGTCCGTCACTGACTGATTTATGAACTGATTTTATTCCGGAATTACTTCTGCTTAAATACATTTTTTGGTCGGCGAATTGTTACCTTCGTTCTCGTTAATTCTCATAATTTAGTGTACCCTAACCTAAATGTATTTTAATATGAAAAGCCAATGGTAGGGTTATTTCTCAGTAAATAAAACTACCAAATTATAAAAAAAAACTTTGCATACACCCAAACTCGAACCTACCCCAAATCCTATAGTGTGGCAAGCAGGAGGGTTGCAGGGGGGCAGCATGCCTCCCCATACATACCTCAACTTGACACATGAAAAGACTTTTGTACAAGAGAACTGTAATAAAAGCTACAAAATGATAAAAAAAAACTTTGCATACACCCAAACTCGCACCTTCCCCAAATCCTATAGATTTGGCAAGCAGGCGGTTGCAGGGGGCAGCATGCCCCCCATACATACCTCAACTTGACACAAGAAAAGACTTTTGTTTACTTCTCATAAAATTATATTTTGAATAGTCCCAGATGGGGAAAACAACCTTCTTTGCAATACGGATTGGCCTTTTGCTAATGACCTTGCCAAATATGACGTATGCCCGAGGTGTCTTTGAGTTGACCAGTACCTTTTCGATTTCTCTTGTAAGGGCTGTGACGCTGTTGACTTTTCCTTGTGCTGTTGCTAGATGCACTGAAGGCGAATCTTCATCTTTTGTTTTGATAGAGGCGTTTTTTGCTATTTTAATCTCTTGCTTGTATTTCAGTTCACTATTAGAGCATTTGATATGAGTATCCAAGATTTGCATGGAAATCAGATATATTTTCTCCGTTGAATTCTTCTCAGCTAGAATCTCCTCGAAATCATTTCATTTCATCATTTGTTTTATCATTTGTCAGTATTTCATAGGTTAGCTGATGATTTCTTCTGTTTCTTTCTTCATCATGATGTGTTGTTGACTTTCCCAATGTTGTGTCTTCTTGAATAGGACTTTCCGCAACTTCTTCCAGCTCCCGGACTTTATCCATTGACGATGTGACCGCTCACATGATTTTGTTACATTGTTGTTTCTCTTGTAATGTATGCCTGATTGGAAATTTCCAAAGTATCTGTTGAATTCTTTGTTTCGAGTCATCGTTTGATCTTGTGACTCAAGCGTCTGAAATAAACTTGTATATGATGTAGCGTTCATCAATGGAATGTCCAGTCCATGGTTCAATTTTGTAGACAAATTAATTCTCCTACTCTCGAATCTTCTGGTGAGAGTCTTCCATGCTTCTTTGTAGTTTGCTGAAGATCCTTGTATGAGGCTAGCAATTGACGTTCGGGCTTCACCAGAGATGGATGATCGTAAGTGATTTAATTTAACAGAATCTGGAAGTTCACTATTATTGTGAACCACATCCATGAACAGATCGGAGAATATTTTCCACTCTTCAATTTTCCCATCGAATTTTGGCAGTTCGATTTTATGACTTCTTGTTGCTACATTTGCACATGTATCAAATTCTGTGGCTCTATTTTTTCCTTCTAGTTTGTCTAGAAGCAATTCTACATCAACTTCCAACTCGATTATGTAGTTGTCTTCTCTGAATTTTTCTTCTTCGATCGGATTCATCTTAGACAGCTGTGTTTGTAACCATTCATTTCATCGTTTAACTTTTCCAATCCATATATTTTTGTGATGAGGACTGTAAGTCGCCTCTGTTTTTGCATCTTCTATTGTTTTTTTAAGATTGTCCATTATCGTATGTATTTTTGATACGTCTATGACATTAGCTCCCCTTTCTGTAATCTGGGCAGCAGTCTGTGAATTTTTTGTCCTCATGATCATTTTGTTTATTTCATGTTGATTTATCTTATATTTATTCAGTGAAACTACTATCTGTTGTTTTATTGCTTCAAATTCATCTAATTTGTTGGATGAGGTTGCTTCGCTTTCAAGATCACTGTCTTTTAGGAATTTTTGTATTCTTTCAACGAGGTTTGAAGACATTGTTGTAGTTTGTTTTTTTTAATAATTTGTTCTTTGATTGTTGTATTTTTCACTTTGTCAGTATTTTAGCTCTGACTACGCTTTTCACTTTCTTGTTTTAATTTTCACTCTGTCAGTATTTTAGTTCTGACAAGGCTTTCTTCACTGTTTGTGATTGTTGTTTTGTTTTGTTTTCCTACCAGTATTTGTAGCTCTGACAACGCTATTTTTCACTGTATGTGATTTTTGTTTTGTTTTCCTGCCAGTATTTGTAGCTCTGACAACGCTATTAGGACACTAGTTCGTGCTTTAAAAAATCTCTAACCACTGGTGGGGGAAATTTTTTTAAAATACTCGAAGGACCAAATGTTGATGGTTCATATCGGGCTCGAAGGACCAAATGTTGCTGGTTCATATCGGGCTCGAAGGACCAAATGTTTGAATAATACTCGGAGTTGTAAATTCCAAATAATACTGATTTTATTAAAAAACATTATTCCTTAAATACTATTTTTACATGTGTATTATTTACATATTTCTTATCTCTATATTCTTACTTATCTGTTTTATTGAATGGTTTATTTATCTCTGGATAACAGTCAGTGCTTGTTCACGATGATCTGTGTTATATTTATTTACCACAAACATTGGGTTATCTGAAGATAAGTACTTCATATTCATGTTTGAACACATTATTACACTGTCGAACTTTTAAACCTCTAAACCATCATTTGAAACAAACGCGACACTTATTTCTAAATCTTTTTCTTACTTGGGCAATGTCGTTTTTCATTATTTCCGAATTTTGTTCCACTTAAATCACTTGAAAAACTTCAAATACTCATAATCACTTTGAATTACAATTGGCTTCAGTATACAGTTTTGAGAACCGATAAGAAGCAACTATAACAAAAGGAGCAAAGTTAGGCTTTTTTATGCCAAAAAAAAACAATAAAATTTACAGAAATTGAATTTTAACAATTCGGAAACCAAATAACATATTTTTTTTGATGGGGTTTTGAAACTGTATTAAGCCACAAAAATAAAAAATTATCAAAAGTTATAAATATTATTCCCCTCCCTTGTAATTTTATGAAACGTTCAGGAATTTTCAAAATACATGTGTATACATGTACACTTAAAATAATTTTTCGTCACGCACTTCAATTTTCTTCAATTAGAATAATTCTTACAATATATGTTTAAAAATTCTTCCTATGAGTTAGTAAAACGCTTAAAACACGTTCTAAGCTTGAAAAACTTAAAAATAATGTTTTAGGAAGCTTGAAAAAAATATTTATCTATAAGCAATAACCAAAACGCTTACATCGCTTTTTAACAGATTTAAGATTTTATATTTTTTCAAGGAGTTAGTTAAACGCTTAAAACACGTTTTAAGCTTGAAAAACTTAAAAATAATGTTCTAGAAAAAAAAAATATTCATAAAAGCAAAAACCAAAACGCTATTATCACTTTTTAGCAAAAAAAAAAAAATCTCCTTCGAAATGATATCTATAAAACGTTTTTGAAATTTATATCTCTTTACAAGCATTTAGAGTTCTTAAAAGAACATTTTTAGCCCAACCACACGCTTATAATGCATTTTGAGCGCAAAAGTAGATTATTCTATGAACTTACCATAAACGCTTACCATTTTCATAATTTTGGCTGTGGCCGCGACCATTCCCACCCAACCAAACACTCAATATCTGTCACCTAACCACAAACAATCTACCAACAATAAATCAACTAATTAATATTAACCACCCATCTACCTACCATCCTTTCACTTCACTCTTCAACACTACAACCCAGTAAAACAACCATCACTAAAATGAAAAATGTTCCTATCTCTTTAACGAAGAGGTCTTACCTCTACGGAGTTCTGACAGTTATTTTTTTTAACGATTAACAATTTTATTGAACAATTATTATTTACAATTTGCTTAACGCTAGTTATCTTAAAGAGTACATTGGATTTTATAATATGTTGGCACAAAAGGGGGCCTAACTTTTAACATTTTGAGTTTTAACATTAGAAATGTTTAAGCGGAGGCATACCTACTAACAATGTGAAAAAATCAACAGAATTTCAAAAAAGTGTAACGCCGAGTAGAGAAAGAGGACGAAACGTCAGGGGAATAGACAAAATTATTGCGTTCATGCTATGTTCTTACTGGTCTGCGGAAACAGAATACGAAGAAGATTATAAAACGGACACCAAAAAAAGGAGAAGTGTTCGTAGCAATACATTTTTCACATTTGCTACGTAGTTTATGTAGTTAAATGTAGTTAATGAAACAAATTGTAGCAAACTTAGTTTCAAATATCAAATGATCTTTTGTAACTTTGAAGCTTGAATTTTGAGTTAAAATGTTCAAATTTTAATTGAAATTTTATTATTTCTCTAAATAAGAAGAAAATAAGACGTGTAGTTTATTAAATTAACTACGCGTAGTTAATGATGTAGAAAATGTAGTGTAGTTAATTCGGCCAACCCTGTTCGTAGGCTTTCAAGATTTGCATGTGAAGAAGGGCAAATTTTAAAAAGAATTTATTCAAAGTTTTAAAATACATATGTAAATGCTTTTCTAATGTACCTCAACTATGCTGGAATGGCAAATCGGGTAAATTTTTTGGTTAAATTATTTTTAAATTGTTGCGGGCAGGCATGCTTGCATTTCAAAGGTCTAGCTCGACGGAGGGGTGGGACCTTGCACTGACTTACCAAGCTGCGTTACTCTACATGCCTTATTGAAATATTACAAAATTAAAAATTTATTAAAAAAAAGCAAAACAAACAAATAATTAAGATATCGAAACAAAAAAGTTGAAATTCAAAAAAAGAGTAAAAAAATTGAAGTTGGGAAACCGAAGATGGAACTGGTTTCCAAGAGTGTTTTTCCCTCCCACAGTCTCTTATTAAAAAAAAACTCCCTGTGTTACTGCTACACTCAATTTTTTGCAGTAACCCCTAATATGATAGTTAACAAAAAAAAAAATACCTACAATATCATAACCACGTGCCGTTATAATTTCACTCCCCCACTCACTCACACAAGCACACTGAAAAAGAAAATGACCACATATTCATCCTAAATACACTTCATTTAGGAAAATAGAAATGAAAAACTGTTTGTTTCATTTTAAAATTAAATATAAAAAAATTATAGATTTATTAATATTATTAAAATATGCTTGTAATTATAAAAAAAAAATAATTATTTAGAATTAAAAAAAAAATTGATATTTGAAAATTATAAACTAATATTTTTTTTTATAGAAAGATATGCAAGAAAATTAAAGTTAAAAGTTAATAGAATGATAGAAATGAATTTGTTTTTTAATAAAAAAGTTTAGTTTTGCAAAATGTTAGAAAAAAAATAACAATACATGAATTAAGAAGTTAATGTTTAAACATTAATTTGTAAGAGTAATTTAAAATCAAAAATTTAAAGAAAGTTAAGTATTTTATTATGCCAAAAAAAGTATAAATATTTAAATGGCCGGCTTTTGTAGTCCAACCAAATGTCTATTTCTTTTAAATACAAAATAAAAGAGACTCACCATATAAAAAGATTTTTTAGATAATTTGATAGCAATAAGCGGTTTTTTTATTTAATACGCAGGTTGATTTTAAGAAGGATGTGCACACTGCACAGCCCCTTGTTCTTGTACCTGTTGAACCTGTTAACACTAGGAATAAAAATAGAATTTTGTTTTGTATTTAAAATTCAACGAAATACACTGAAGCTAAAAAAATTAAATCAAATTAATTATACAAAATTAAGAATAGTAGTAGTAGTAGTAAATGTTTTTATTTCCAACTTTATATTAAGAAAAGGTTTTTATAATAAATAAAAAATTAAGAATACTTAACTTTTGTTCGGTAACAAAATTTAATTTAAAAACGTAAGGTGAACTATAAATAATAATTTAACACTAAAATAATGATAAAATTGTCTTCTATGGTGAAATTGAATGTTGATTGATGAATAATTTATGAGAAACGATTTCAATGTCAGTATTCAGTAATCTCCTTCTGGAAGCTTCTTGATTGTTTCTTTTTTTTTTTTTTAAAGCCACAGATATAAAATTATGGTTAATAAATGTCTATTTAAAGGATGGAACAGGACAGTTGAATTACATATTAAAATTTTTAAACAGATTTTTACAAAACAAAATCGCTCTGCGCCACTGGTATAAGTGAAAACTGCAAAAATAAACTTCTTTGACAATATTTGTTCCCCAATTCACAATTCGATACTCGTTCACGAAATTATTATATTATTCTTCGTGTTATTAGAAACGATATATGTAATGTACTTTATTTAATTTTAGATAGTTATTTATTTTTTTTTTTATTATTAAAGACAAAAAAAAAGTCAGATATTCTAGAAAAGCTTCGATTCATAAACAAAAAGAAACAACAACAAAAAAAACTTAGAGAGCTTCCGCACAATAGAAAATTTAAGAATATATTGCATCAAAACTAATTGCTATGACTCTTTATATAGTCAATAAAAAACTCACACATATACAATTCTCATAATAAAAAAAATAAATTATAAAATTTAAAGCAAAGTATCCTAGAAAAATTTGCTTAATTAGAAAGTAGAAAACAAAAGAGTTGTTTCTATGATCGTTTGATATTTATGAATTTCATTTTTTTTTTTTTAAAGGTGAAGTTAATAAATTTAAATATAGTTTGTATTTATGATTTGGGAGAGGTCCCTCACATATTTTAATTTTAATTCTAATTCTTAACTAATGTCTACTTCACGTCTCGGATTGTTCAGGTCCGGTTTTCACTGGGATAGTGGTGTTTTGTTCAGGCTTTCAACCACGGTAGTGAGCTGAGCATGGGGCGGCGTAGAGGGGGATATTCTCTTCGTCGTTGGTTGAAATTAGATCCTCATCAAGTAGTTCCATTGCTTCGAGGTACCGCTGGTCAGGATGTCTTGGCTGGTTTACAACTCCTCCTATGAGAGGGTTCGGGTGGTTGATCAGATTTTGCAGGCGCCTTCGGCTGGAATTGATGAGGTATCTGCCAAGTGGTTGAATGTTGGCTTCTTCATAGAGTCTCTTGTTGCTGATGTGTTTCATACGAATCCTGTCAAAGTGCATCCCTGTGCAGATCCGCATCTTCCTCTCAAATATTGCCAGCTTGTTGATGTGGGTTTTTGTCGTCGTGTACCAGATGGGAAAACAGTACGTGATGATCGGCCTGGTGAGCTGCTTATAAAGAAGAAGCTTGGTCTTCTGGCTGAGTCCGTTTTGCTTTCGTATCAGTGGATGAATGCGGTGGAAGGAAAAATTGGCTTTCTTCAGGACAGTTGCTCTGTGTGTGGGTTGAACCGGTATAGCTCATTGAACTGTATTCCCAGTTATTTCACATTATTGCTGGCTACCAGTTGGGTTCCGTCGGGAAGGGAGATCTTAATGTTCCTGCAGTTTGTGGCTGAAGAGGATTATCTGGAGGGTCTTGGTCGTCTGAAGCAGATGAGTTCTGATTTCGCCGAGTTGATTTTGAAACCCCAGTGCTGTTAGTATTCGTAGAGTTTTCTGATGTGAGGTTCGACTCTTCTAGCAGCAAATACTGCTGACATAGATTTGGCGTACGTTAGGGAGTCATCAGCAAAGAGGAGAGTCTGAGCGAATTCTGGTCGTGGCTGGTCGGAAGTGTATATGTTGAAGAGGAATGGTCCTAGTTTTGATCCTTGGGCAACTCCAGCTCTAGTTGTCCTTGATGTTGATTGGCAGCTTCCTATCTGAACGAAAAACGATCTGGAATGAAGAAAGTTGTAAATAATTTTAATTAGTGATTGTGGAAATCCGAGTTGAAAAAGTTTGTGGACAAGTCCCTGTATCCAAACACTGTCGAAAGCTTTTTCGATATCAAGAAAACATCCGACAGTGACTTGGTGACAGTTTAAGGCCAAGGCGACATCATGCTGGAATTTCATAAGTGGATGGAGTGTTGAGCGTTTTTCCCGGAACCCGAACTGCATATCTGGGATTATGTGGTTATCGTTGCAGAATGATTTGAGCCGCCTGAGTATTAGCTCTTCGAGTATCTTGCTCATGTTGCATAGAAGAGAGATGGGCTTGTATCCCGAGACGTCTTTGTTGTTGTGTTTCTTCGGTACAGCCACAATTTTTGCTTTTTTCCATTTGTTTGGAAAATAGCAGTTGTTGACGCAGTTATTCAGCATTATTTCCAGGAAGATCATCACTGACTGAGGCAGTCTCTTCAGGACGAAGTTGGAGATGTTGTCCGGTCCTGTAGATTTTTTTGGATGGCTTCTTTGAACAATTTCTTCAATTTCTTCCGGGCTGGTGAATTCAGGATTGTCTGTAGGATCGCTGGCAGGATTGGTGTCGCTGAAAAGAACGGAATCTTTGATTAATTCAACACGTTGTACTGAAGAGTTCACTTCATCTAGGAACTCTTGTTCTGAGGATGGATTTCGTTTGAAGTGTTCTTCAAAATAGTCAGCAAACGCCTTGGCTTTATCTTCATTTGTGGTAACCTCCCCAAGATTAGATGTTATGACTTCTGGCATCGGCGGCCTTTTACCGATGATACTGTTGATTTTTTTAAAGGTGTCGGGTCCCGGCTTAATTGTTTGGAGTCTCTTCTGAAGGAGGATGTCGTTGTGGTGTTTCACAGAGTTCCTAAACATGATGTTCACACATTAAAGTTCGCTTGAGACGGCTCGATAGCTGCTCTTGTTTGTGTTCCGTTCTCGTTGGTGGATTCTTTGAAGCAGGTTCCTTAGGTGCTGTCTGTGGTGGTAGAGGTTTTGGATATACACTGGCAGATGTTGGTATCTGTCCCGAGATGTCCTCTGCTGTTTCTGGTTATTGAGAGAATTGCTGATGACAACTTCCAGGAAATCTATAGCAGCATCTATTTCAGCATCTTGGAGGTTCCTGTTTTCTGGAGGTAGGATGATCAAGTCGTTAACGTCTCTTTGAAGCCGAGCAACGTCTGGCTTCGAGTAGTTGATGAACCCCACCTCTGGTTGGTTCAGGCAGATGATCTGACGTTGGAGGTTAATTGTGAATAGAACGGCTTCATGATCTGAGTCGCTGGTGACTGTCGTGCAGACGTAGTTCAGGTAAGATGCAGGCTAGGGTAGATGTAGCTAGGAAGAAATCCAACGTAGTAGTGCCCTTGGGAATGTTGGTTTAGGTTGGGAGATTATTACTAGGGAATGTTGATCACTGTTGTCATCCAGCCAGTTCACAATGGTATTCCCGTCGAAGCTGTCTTCAATGTCCATCCATCGGTGGTGCCTGGCGTTGAAGTCCCAGCCGATGAGTCCATAAGTGCTTATGATTCTGGTTATGGTCTGAAGATCGCCTCTGATGTCGGTTGCCGTTGCAAAGCACTTCTTGTAGATGCTTACGATGGTCAAGGTTTCATCTTTTCCAAGCTGGATTGTAATAGAGGTAGCTTCAAAGCATTTCAGGCCAGAGATAACCACTTCAATTGCACTGCTAGAGATTTTGTGGCTTAGGTAGAGAGCAGTTCCTCGTGTTCCTTCAATTATCTTGTATTTTCTGAAGGTCTTGTAGTTGATGAAGTTGTTGTTGTTCCCCTTGGTGACGTTTGTTTCACTGATTAGGGCGATGTCTGGGCTGTTTTTCTTCAGGAATAGATTGAACGCTGTCCTTTTTTCCAGGCTATATAACGAGTTAATTATAAGCAACTATACGCAATTTGTTGATGCGCATTACGCGCTGCATAGTTGGAATACGAAAGCAGCAATCGCCGAGGACTTATCTTTTTCACTTAGTATTTGTTAGTTGGATGGCACGGAACTTCGGGCTTTCTCCATAATATCGTGTAGGTCAGAATGGAACAGGCGTTTAACTTCCTGGGCTAAGTTTGGTTTCGGGGAGGCCTTGGTTGTTGGTGGTGATGGTGTCTTCTTCACGGGGGCTTTTGGCACTGACTGGGGTTTCAGTGCTGGAGTGATGTTCTTCTTAGCCATGGCTGCAAAGCTGATGGCAGGTTTCGTTAATGTGCAGGCTGATTTGGCAACAAATTCTTGTTGCACTTTTTTGTTGATGAGGTCTTGCTTCTTCTCTGCTTGCTTTGCTTTAAGTACTGGACATCCTCTGAAGCTGGCTGAGTGTCCCTCGGTCTTGCAGTTTGCGCACCACACATCTTTGCCGGAATTATCCTTGCGTTTAAACTCTCCTGGTAAATGGCTGTCTTTGTATTTAGCGCAGACGTAGTTCATCCCGCAGTTTGTTGCGACTTGACCAAATCGCTGACAGTTCCTGCATTGGATGACGTCGTTGGACTTCAGTCGCTCCCAGTGGACTTTTTGATTCATGATCAGTGTCTTTGTGTAAATTTCAGCGATGCCACAAGATTTACTCAGCTCCACCACGAAACAGTTGAATTCCTTGTTGGGTGTCTTCCTGGATTTGAAAAGAGAAACTTTTATTATTGGCAGACCTTCAATCCTAAGTTCTTCCTCCACTTCGATGGCGGTGAAGTTGTAGTGCAATCCCTTCAGCATCATAAGGGTTTTCCTGTCTTCTTTCGGGGTAAACGAGAGGTTCTGGATTTTCATTGTCTTTAGGTAAGCCCTGATTTCATCATAGTCCTTCCTTGTCGAAGTATTGATGATGGTCTTGGTGGTGTTCAGATTCTTCAGCCTCTTGTCTGTGGATTAAACTGTTTTGCGAAAACCTTATTTTATTACCACGGGATAACGAGGATTAGGATTTTAATTTTTTATGTCACAAAAGCATAATCCACTTTGGAAAAACCCTTCTTGGCAGATATAAAAGTCAGGTAGCGCAGGTAGACCTTTGCTAATCCCTTTTTCACTAAATATTTTTTTTTAAGTGTAAGCTTAGGTATTTTTGTCACTTTATTTTCACTATGTTTTCTCCGCGCACTTGCGTACTCGATGAACGCCTGTGATCGCGGCTGAACTGGCAGTGACTGAAAGTTGACTCCTGAACTGAAATTATTTTCGAATAAATCCTCCTTATATACTTTTTTAAAAAGGAGGAGGAGCCTAAACAAGAGCGGTCTTCTACAAACCAAAATTGTAGGAAACTTCGTTCTCCTTGATTCTCATCATTTGGTGTCACCAAATACTATGGACATGAATTTTGTTCATGCGCTGTCGATTTGTATTGAAAAAAGTAGGAATCGGCGGGAAAACGTTACACGGGAAACTGTGATTCGGGATATCGTTTTGCGGGAAAACGTACGGGGGGAAACGTGACGCGGGAAAACGTAGCCAACCCCTTCCACTTGTAGGAAAAGATGATTTTGTTTTTTTAGTTTTTTTTTTATTTCGGAGTTATTTTATATTGATTCAATTCATTTTCACTGAATTACTTTAGTTGCACAGTCTTTTAATAAGATGATTGGAATACAAATATATATATTTTTTTTTCAATGGGACTTTACTTCTTTCTTACTGAATATTAATACTTTCAAGCACAACTCGTATCTTTTATTTCTTATTGTCGATTTATTAATACACCCAAAGATTTTTGGGTTGTATCTCGACTGACATATTTTGTTTTAGTTCTTTAGTTCTTTGCACGTTTTGGTAACTAACTCAGAGGAATATTTGAGTGGAGTTTCGCGGATGAGCTAAATTGTTTTTTTTTTTTATTTGTGTTTTAAATATTTAATTTAAATTTCACCGCTACCACCAATTTTGTTATGCCGCGAAATAAAAAAATTGTCGAGTTTCGTTTCATTAAATAAAGAGGTATCTTTATTGTTTGGAGTTTTACTTAAGACTAACTTATAAAAATTAAATGTGGATATATCAACCACAGATTTACTCTTATACATATATATGGATAAACAAATGCATCAAATATGAGATTCATATTGGATGCTTAAACGAGATAAAAAGTGATGTGGTATGCATAAACATTCTGTCTTCAATTAATATGAATTTAATGATGGGACGTTTTGGTCTCTACATGAAATATAAACAAAATTGAAACAACACTTGAAGAGTATAGTGTTACTTTATGATGAAGAATAAACATTCAAAACGAAGAATGTACGGAATAATTAAAAACGAAATTTATTATCATGCTTATGCATAACATAGGTGGAATATGCTAGTGGAATAACGCACATAACCATTACATTACATTCTCTCCGTCTAAATAAGTAATCGGTGTAAAATTATAAAGATGTTATTTATTCAAGGGATGGACACCTCGAAAACCAAATCACGAACAACGAAAACAAAAACATAATCGCAAAAAGGTTCACAATAAAATGATCCCGAAATCCAATTCATATTCATATCTAATTCAGACTAAATGTTGAAGCCCCTAGCCATTTTACTTGCCGAAATTATAAGAAAACTGACTGGCCCAAATGCAAGAAAACGCTTGCAAGTTTAGTTAAACCTAATCTTCTAAGCCCTCCTTCTAATATAAATGAACTTGATAGCAAAGTAAAAGATCTCACTATAGCACTTAACAGTTCCATAACAATCGTATGCCCTCTTACTCAGATAAGGGGAAAAAAGAAACCACACTGATGGAACTCAGAGCTCGAGCCGATTAGAAAAGGTTGTAGGAAACTATTCAATCGAGCTAAAAGCACACTTAGCTTCAGATTGGGGCTCTTACAAGGAATCCCTAAAAATGTATAAGAAAGAAATTGAGGAAATGCAAAAGATCCTCTTGGAGGACCGTCTGCACCAAAATAGAAGAAACCTCCGAAGGGATGAGCGATATTCATCGATGTTAGCAAAACATATATGTTAGAAGAAAAAACATCGATTTTTCATCATTGATGTTAAGGCATGTATAACATCGCAGCATTGATGTTAAATCAAAAACATCGACATCAAAAACAACTCGACTTTTGTAGTAAAATGTAGAGGGAGCTAAATATAAACTTCAGTAAAGCACCGTTTACACGTGCAGTATTTTGCTTATAAATTCATTCAGCACTGTAATGTAAATTTAAGAAATTTTTAAATTTCGAATACTCAAGAACAACACATCGCACTTCTCTTACCCAAAAACTTTTGTGATATAGGATATAAAATATATGTTCATCACATCGACGCAATATACATAATACAGATGCCTAATCATAGGTTTCAATTTAAGGCTCCCCAAACCAACGCGAATTTTCGGTGGTGACGACGAAAACAACAATACCAACACGTGGTTGTCAATGAAAACAACACGTTGTTATTATTGTTTTCGTTGTCGCCACCGAAAATTCGCTTTGGTGTGGGGGATCCTTTACTCGTAAATCTTTTGCTTTTAACCTTATGTTTATAAAAAGAATGAATTTAAAACCGATTTCAAATGTAAAATGTAACTTTGAGTAAAATTATTGAATGTTTATTGAATGTTCTTTAATTTTCTCCAAGAAAAATAATTTAACATCGATGTTAAATCATCAAATTCATCTTATCTCATTTTCGATTTCCAATAAACGTGTTACACGTGTACTTTTTTACATATAATCTATGTGAAAAAAAAACCATAAACTAGAAATCCCGCCTGTTCTTTTATCCATTGCCACAGAAAGTGAGAGACTAGACGCTGAAAATCAGCTGACACGTATTCCAGATGTCAACTATTTTTTTTTCAGAAAAATCTGAAACCAGCCGAAATTCAGATGTCTTCTGACATTATTCTGCCAATTATGGAGGTACTTTTCTTTGGTTAATTGGAAATGGCCCACATTCCCTTGTCATGGAGAGAAGTAAGAGTTGTTTTTATCCCCAAAGCTGGCAAATGTTCCCATGTAAACCCGAAAGATCTCAGACCTATTAGCCTGTCATCATTCCTTCTTAAAACTTTCGAACGACTGATTGATATCCATTTAAGAACAAGCATTGACACAAGACTTCTGTCTTCGGCTCAACATGCTTACTGTAAAGGGAAATCGGTAGATACGGCTCAGCACACACTAGTGCGAACCATCGAACACTCCCTCCATCGTAAAGAGTACACTATGGTCGCATTCCTAGGTATAGAAGGCGCTTTCAACAACGTCGACACATCTGCAATCGCATCTGTGCTGTCATATCTGAAAGTAGGTGGTTCGCTTGGTGAATTGATTAATAAAAAACTGACTAGCAGGATTATCAATTCAAAACTGGGCGGCTTTTCTGCTAGAAGATCTGTCAGTAGAGGTACGCCTTCTCTGGAATTTGGTCGTAATGAACTTCGGATATGCCTTGAGGAGGCCAGTTATAGGGTGATTGCCTATGCTGATGACGTTGCTATTGTCGTATCAGGAAAACAACCGAACACCTTAAGTGAACTCTTACAAAACGCGCTAAATAATCTAACAAACTGGGCAGATAGCTATGGACTGGGTGTTAACCCTCACAAAACTGATCTTGTCCTCTTCTCTAGGAAATACAAAATTCCACATATAGACCCTCCTACTATCACAGGTGTACCTTTAATTTTCTCAGATGAGGAAAAATATTTGGGTCTTATTCTTGATAAGAAGTTAAGTTGGAAACTTAACATACTCTTTATGTAAAAAGGCCATCGGCTATGAATGGGGTTTCCAACCCCGCATTGCTCTCTGGCTATACACTTCGGTAGTCAGACCGATTCTAACATACAGTGTGTCAGTATGGTTGACCGCCTTAGATAAAACAATAAATGTTGTCAAACTAAGCAAGGTCCAATATTCAGCCTGCGAGCCTGTGAGCTCTCACAACGCCAGAATAGCCCTGTTAATGCCTCCTCACAATAGTGTTGGTTAAACATCGATAGTATCGATGGTTTTTTACCATCGATACTATCGCCGATAGTTTAAAACTATCGATACTATCGAAAAAAATGTAAAAAGCGGGTGAGATAATAAGATAATAATAATAAAAAAGAGATATCGACTTAAAAATAAAAATTTAAATAATTTGTTATTTACTAAACAAAACTCCAAAATTTTTAAGACTAATTTTATATATAATTTTATATAGGTTATGAACTTTATGGTCATAATTGTATAAAACAAGACTATGTGTTCGCCATCAAAATGTGTTCTTGTAAATTAATTACCTGTTACATGTAAATGACTTCAGTTTTTTTATCACTTAATTTCGAAAAAGTGGGCCAAATAATCTTTAGTATATTTTTTATTAATATCATCTAATGGAGTTGGTAATTTTATAAATATTCAATTTGTTGAGATTCAGATATTGGCTTTTAACGTATCTTTTATTATTAATAATTAATTAATTTAAAGTATTAAGATATCTTATAAAACTAAAAAAAAAAATAAATTCTTTTACTTATGAACTTTATTGAAGGATTTTTTTTAAACCACCTTGTACTCATAGCTGTGTTAAAAAAGAATATAAAGCAAGATTCAAAGAATGGATTTTACTTTTAAATAAAATGTCGAAAAAATGACTTCGGATTTTACTTATATATGAATTATGAAGAGACGTAGAGCAAAACTCGTTTTTTCTACTTAATCCCTATACCCCCAAAAGTATTTCGAAGGTAATTAATGCATAAGGTCTAAGTATCATTCAGAATCTCTTACTGGTAATCAGCCACAAAATTGGTCCCGTTGCACCCAAGTTCAGTGCACTCCATGAAAATAAATATACAAGTACATACCTACACTTATATATGAAAAATTTATCTTTCTGTTGATTTCGTTTTTACAAGAAAATTAAATACTAAGCTATCGATAGTATCGATATCTGTTGATTTCGTTTTAACAAGAAAATTAAATACTAAACTATCGATAGTATCGATAGTTTTTGCGAAAAACATCAATACTATCGATGGTAAAATTTTCCGATGTTTAAACAACACTACCTCACAATGGTCCTACAATGAAATCGGCCATTCCATCATTCTAAACACATTCAGATCAATTCCAAGTATTACAGATTACACCACCCCACAGCTACAGTTCCATAAAAACTTTCAAGTTACCATTCCTTCCAGATCTCTCTGGGAGGATCTGGCGTTCCCGAAAGATGAATCGATCCACTCCTATAATGACGGTTCTAAAACTGATGACAGGGTTTGGTGGAGGTGTATACTCAGATAGGCTGAAACTAAGTTTCTCCTTCCGACTTCCCAATAACTGTTGCGTGTTCCAGGCAGAACTTTTGGTGATTAAAGAAGTCCTATCTTGGCTCAAAGAAAATGTGATATCAAGCACAGATATCTGTATTTTCTCGGATAGCCAAGCAGCCATTAAATCTCTGGATTCTATCTCTACAAATTCAAAAACTGCCCTTAATTGCCGTCCACCTCTCATGGAGATGGCACAGCAGTTCAACATTCACGTTTGCTGGGTGCCGGATCATAGGGACATTCCAGGAAATTTTAAAGCAGACGAACTCGCCAAAAGTGGAACTATACTACCTATACTGCTCGTAAACTCATCCTAAAGCCAGATGCAATAGTGAAAACAAATCTTAGGTGGAATAACATTGCCACATGTCAGACCACAAAACAGATCTGGCCTATGCTGGATCTGAAGCGCTCTAGGAACTTAATAGCTCTAATCAGACTGCACATAGCTCCATCATAGGTGTCATTACTGGATACTATCTAATAGGCAAGCACGCAACAAGGCTTGATTATCTAACGACTTCTGCAGAAGTTGTATGGACGATGAAGAGGAAGAATCGATTCCTCACCTTCTCTGTACATGTCCTGCTCTATCTCAAAGACGTAGGCTCCATCTAGGAGAATTCTACTATAATTATCCTATTGATCTGGAAAATCATGACATTAATAGTCTCGCGCGCTTCGTAAGAAGCTCTAAATGGTTCAACGAGTAGGAAGAAAGCTTTCTAGATTCCTGTCGTATCACAATGGGCCAACCCCTTGGTGTAAGTGTGTCTAGCGTTTCTGCTGACAACCACATAAACCTAACCTAACCTGTGCCTCTACGTTCTGTAACTCTCGCATCGATAAAATTGGTGGAGAAACGGTGAAGAATGGAACAAAACTCATACGATTTGTTTCAAATTTCATCGTTTATCGACTAGTTATTTCGATGCGAGAGTTACAGAAGGTAGGCACTGTACTTGCTACTAATCTCCTCAACATTTTTTTTTTTTGTGTGTATTATAACAGACAAATAAGTAGAATGACTTGATATATGTAGCTATATAATGAATTTGATAACTTAATTTAATTTAAAATTATCCCAAAAAATGCGTCATACATCGATTTATAACTTTTATACACTCAGCGGCACGGAATCTTGGCCACACTTGATTTTTGTTGTAACTCGCCCTCAAATATTTTTTTGTTAATGATTTGATTGTAATGATGTTAAATGTGCATATTTTGATTCTTTTAAACCCTTTTATGATAATTCAAAGGTTTATTTTATTTATAATAAAGAATAATTTAAAATTTTACATTTAATTCGAAAAAACATTTAAATTAAAAACAGTATAAACTAAAAAATACGTATTTTCGGGGGGTTTTGAGACGTATCACTATCGTGCGTTCCCTCCTCTTGGCCATACTATATGTTACGTACGTCTTGACAAAAACAACAAAATCCCACCACCCCACTTCCGTAATAGGTAGGCATAAGATGAGACGACAGGTAGAAGGACGAAGAAAGGTTATTCCAGAGGGTTAACGGAAAGTGACTCGAGGATGGATTACTTTATAAAAGTAAAATATCCAGAAGTATTCTCAGCTTATCCTTAACCGAGCTTGACCGACCGTCGTGTCCTGTGCCGGGTTATATAGCTGGTATCAGGTGGGGCAGGTAGCTGAGAATTGAATTCGAAAACACAATCCCAATCCTAAAAATATGAAAACTTACATACGTCAAGCAATGGGAATACTGTTCTGGCATAATCTTCGTTGTTTTTATGGGTTCTGGTGTGTTTTCATATTTTGTTTATTAATTGTTTTAACCATTTGTAAAAATTTAATTTAATTTTTTTGCAAAAAGAAGAAAAAAAAAAAAAAACTTTCAAGCATCTACATTTCGCGAAATTGACAGAATTCAAAAGAATATGAATAAGAAGAATAAGAATAGGGATAAATGTCAAATATGACAAAAATTAGTTGTAGCACTGTATACAACGCTATCTCTTGACAGGAAAAGAAAATGAAAAGGGAAGAACGATTCAATTAGATTATGACGGTTATAATTCAAATCTGAGAATTCATGTGCAATATTTAGTTATAAACAATAAATAATAAGCGATAAAGACTGATTAGGCTACTACTGATACAAAATGAGTTAATTAGATGTTAATTTCATTAAATATTCAATAATTATATTTAAGTAGTAAATGTTATTGAAGGAAGTTACAGGGAACACTCACTCATAGGTAATTGACTAGGAAGAAGACAGATAAAAAGAAAGGCAAAGTATAAAAAACACTCATGGAAATAAAGATAGGGGAAGTGAGAGATCCATTTTAAAGAAGATGGAAATGAGAAAGAAGTAAACTAGGGCAATAGGCCAACGACCGATGCGTTAATGCAGTTTTTGATAATTCAAACGAAAAGTGCAAGTTGAAGCGCAAAGATTATTATCATAGTGACAGACAGTCGTGTGCAAAAGAAGGTTTCCATACATATAGAAGAGTTTTTATGTTAGATTTTTTTTTATGGAAATAATTTTTAAGTAGTAATTAAAAAAATAACTAATCAAGTGATAGCATAAAAGGTGAATTATTTAAATTATAAAGTAAATTTACTGAGTGTAATGGGAAAATTAAAATTTTAGAAAATCATTAGAAATTACTAACAGTGACTATCGGAGGTTGAGGCTGCACAAAGAAGCAAATTATATATATATATATATATATAAATTTATATATATGTGGAGACCTAAACCTGGTATAAAGAGATTTAGCTTTACCAACTAGGAGCAAAGGATCATTTTGATTTAAAAGCAGAGGTATGTGAAAAGAAAAAAAAATTAAAGATGTTTAAAGAATATTCATCTAAAGTTTGTATAATGGTTACCTAGGTTTAGATTCAGAAACACGTTTTCTTCGGGCTGACCAGAACATAGATATATAAGTCATACATATGTATATCTATATACTTTAGATGCTTCTGTCGAGTCATAGACACATATGGATGTATTGACATACGGCACTTTATCTCCTATCTACGCCTATAAAAGAAGAAGACTATAGAATTCTAAACCTCTGCAACATTTATGGAGAGAAGTTCAGAAGGAAAAATTTCAAAAGAAACTTTGCCCAGAGAAGTAGTGTAAAGTGACATCGTTTCAACGATTAAGGGCATTCCAAGGACAGCTGCCAATTTACGCCGATATCTTTGTTCTCCAATAGTGAATCTGAAGATTTAGTGAGGTAATCTGAAGTTTATCACATGTTAGGGAGCGGGATAGGATGGAGATTCCAAACACTTACTGCTCTCCAGGTAGGTAGGCACAGCCAGGCTTATAGTGAAGCGTAAGTGGGTGGTTTCAAGTATCCTATTCGTGTAGAGGTAGGTTTTGAACCTCCTGAACTATCAGGTTATTCACCAGATTTTAACAATGTGGTAGGAGAGTGACGAACAAACTAAAGCACTCGCTAAGTCACAGAAGCCCCAATCGCATACAGGACTGACTTTAGACAGGAAGGACGACTTAAATAACCCAAGTGACCTTATAGTCTTCCCAGACACCGGACTAAAACCGAGCTTGAATCACAACAAGCAATACAAGAAAACAACTCAAGATTACAACAAAGGAAAATAAATTAATGAATTATTTAAACCTTTTTTTTTGTTTTTTTATTTAAATCGAATTACAATTTTTATTTATTTTACATTTATTAAATTTCTGAACTACCTTTTTTAATTATCTATCCTTTTTATATAATTCTCTGAAATTAATTTAGTTATATTTGTTTTGAAATTTGATCCTTTCGAGTTTGATATTTTTTTTTGAAACAAAACGAACAAATAACAAAGCCATAAACAAGAAAATATAGAGACACCAATTAAGACTTTAGGAGAGCAAAGATGGTGCGTAAAAACACGGGAACAATTCCTAAGGGCATCCTGCCACAACAAGGTAGATGAACTTATAGGGAGCCTTATTTGCTCATGTCAGGTGGGAATCAGGCAGGCATAGCAAATACACCACCGTTAACATCTGATCCTTTGACAGTTGGTGAACAACACCAAATAGAAAACCCCCTACCGGTAACATCTAGTGAGGTTAGTGCGAATCGATCTAGAACAGAAAACCCATTTTTAGGGCCAGGGGCGAATGATTCTATTTTTGAGGAAATAAGTTATAGAGAAGAAGAAGCTGAAGCTAATAGGGAAATATTAGAATCAGGTGCAACAGGTTTTGTTAGAGGTCAAGAGATTACTGAACCCGAAGCAATTCAACCAGAGTCTGATGAAGAGGAAACCAGAGAATCAATCAGTAGAAGAACACACGAATTTGAAAAAGCTTTACAAAATGAGTACGAACGACAAGACAGACAAGATAATACAGAGATGGTAGACAGAACATATAGAAATATGGACAAAGTCATTGAATCTACAGTTTTTAGATCTGTATAAGAAATTCAGAAGAAGCAAATGGCTTTGTTATGCCAACAAATGAAGAGCATGGTAACCATGCAGTCCATGGTGCAAGCTGTCACTAACAATTTAACAACATTGAATCAACGACTTCGAGTAGTTGAGGGTTCAGCCATATCTTGGCATCAGAAGCAGGAAGAATTAGCGAAGGTTCAGGTTTCTAATCCTGTTTCTAAGAAAAGCTCTTCTCTAGCAAATGTTGACCAATCGCAAATAGAAAATCGTCCAATTGCTCAGGATATGAGGAGAAGACTCGAAATTCATAAATGGGGCGTTAAATTCGATGGTGACTCCAAGAAAATGTCTGTGGAAAGTTTCATATTTCGAATTGAGACTCTGCGAAGTGTGGGAAACGATCTACAGGATTTTATCTATTTTGTATTAATTATTTGTATGTGTGTTTAAAACCAACAGTCGATACAGTTTGAGGTTAGCTGGTAGACTTTTAGCAAACCTTCTAACCCTTTAGTTATTTCAATTTAATTCAATTAAAAAAAAAAAAAAAAAACGGAAGGTAAGGCAGTGATGATGATGGAGGTGAAAGTTGTCGGAATTGTAGTGAGTTTAATACATTTTGTGAGTGTACAATGCAGGCAAATGGCTGACATTGTCCATTTGCTAGAGAAGACCTTTGCGAGAGAAAATGCTGAAAAGAAATGATCACAATGAAAGAGAACACATACATTCACAAAATGAAGCATTTTCTATCATGGCAGTGTTTCCAGGAGGTATTTTCTTCGTCGATTTTGACCAGGAATCGGAAATTTTATCACACTTATTTTTAATAAATTAAAAAATAATTTTTCAAATAAAATTTTCGTCTTCCGGAACCCCTTTCATCGCCATGTTTGGATGTTTTCTCACGTATGAAATGTCTGACGCGATGAGGGTTGGCGCCCGGGTATAAAAGGAGGTGATTGCCAAGATTCCCTCTCTTTTGGTGTCGAATTTTTATACGGGTCGCTTTCGTCTTTTAGTCAGTCGTTATAAAATAAAGTTTTGACTTGTCCAAGTGTACGTTGTTTTAAGCCTGATTTCTATTTTACTAACATTAAATCAAATTTTCAAAAACATTTATTAAAAAAACGCGTTGCTTAGTTTGCAAAAACCAACTGCTCTACGCCAAAACGCGTGAAAATACGAAAATACGCTATATACCTACGAGTTCTTGTAGTGAAACTTAATGAAGTTTTCTCCACGCGTCCGCAAATTATAAAATAACGTCGTAACTACAAACTGAAAAAAAAAGCTTAAAACTACCTGATTTATACATACCTAAGAGCATAAAGTGTGCAAAATTACCCATTTTATATACCTACCTGCTAAACAAATAAAAAAAATATCATGCAAACACATAATCAAATCTGAGAAAAAAAAGAATAAATAACGTGGAAAAAAATACCCAAAAGTTCGAAAGCATAAAGCCCCCCCCCCCCCTCCCCCCAAACTACCCATATTACCATTGGTTGAGACCACCGCCACTCGGCTCCGCCATATCCATCTACCAAACGTACCTATGTGTCCTCCAGAGCATCCCAAAAATCCCGGATTGGCAAATATATTGTGAGACCTAGTCACCAGGCTCCCCCATCTATTGTGCAGACTGTACCAAGCTAAAGTCAAGAACAAAAAAAAAAAAAATCATAAATAAATGAGAGAAACGATAAACCACCAGATAAACAGTCCCAGTTACAAGTTTTCACCACATCCTCACCACTCGCAGCTGAACTTTCATCGTTATCAACCCATCATTACCTGCACGTTTAATATAGTATTTAATTAGTTTTTGATGTGTGAACATCTATACTGGCGGTAGGGTGAAAAGAAAACGTAACGTAACGTTGTAATCGTGATCGTGATCGTGGTCGTGATCGTGATTCTGAGCTTTACGAAAATTGAGGGCGCTCAACAATATGTACGTTCAGTAACTAAACGTTGAGTATTTATATACGAAATCGAAAGGTCGAGTTCAGTTCGGGTTGAAATTTGGTTGGCTGCTTAGAGGATATATTAAGCCCCTATTACACGATGATTCTTTGCGTCTGACTCTATTCGAACATAATGAGTGCGAAAGAGAAAAAAGATAAGATGGAAGACCAGCTGCCCTGTGAGTCGTGGGCCAAGTTTTACGAGACTCTTTTTAACGCTTCTTTAGCATTTGGCTACGCGCAAACCAACGCGATGGCGGTGGCGATCACGATAAAAATGTGGATGCCTCATATAAAAATCAAAGCACACTTCAATCGTGTAGATGTGTGCCTTTCCTTTGATTTTTGTGTATGGCATCCACAATTTTATCGTGATCGCCACCGCTATCGCGTTTGTTTGCAGCTACCTTTATCCGTATTTTGTATTCTTTGCATTACTTTTTTTCAATTACATGACTGCTTTGAGATCAGGGGCCTATTTCACGGAACATACATCACATATACATTGTATGAATGTATGTACCTTAAAATAGACGCCAAAGATGGCTCAGTGTAAATTTTGAATTTTTTGAAAAACTTTGCGTCAACTTAGAAAACGCATAATTTAAAAAAAAAAACTAAAATTTACGCCCACTCATATTGGACCTATTTTACGTCGTTGAACGCAAAAAAAATCTGAAATTTCAGTCGAAAGTCATTGTGTCAAATTCCTGCATTTACCTAAAGGATTTACATTGAAGCGAAATAAAATAGAACTTTAATTACATTTGTAAATTAAACATTGAGAGTGAGTAGTTGTGAGGATGAAAATATATGTAACTAAATCAGCAACAGGTTTCATTACCTTCATTAAAAGTCTTTTTATTGATATGTATGACTTACAAAAACATAGAAAAACTTTCCAAACATCAATTAAAAAAATTGTTGATTTAAAAATTCACTAAACAATAAACAAAAGGTTCGTTCATTTAAATAAGTATTAAATTTTCATGACAAAAACTAAAAAAAATCAACCACCAACAAGACGAAAATTATAAAGTTCAGCTTTTATGTGTGCTTTTGGCACTTTCCCCACCACAAACAACTTTCATCTGAATTTTCAGATGAGAATTTCTTGGTTGAAAATTCAGACGAAACGTAACTAAATGTAACTAAAAGTCACGAAAAGTCATCTAACTTTTTATGACTGCTGGCCAATCAGAAGCTCCAAAAATTCAGAAATCTGAAAATTCAGATGTAAAACGTAAACGATTGAACGCACCCATTTTGATTTGAGCCAGAGATTAGTCTGCTATTACACGATGCATCTAAACGCATGCGAATTTTCGAACTACGTAAGTGCAAAAGAGAAAAAAAATCGAAAATATGAGACGGAAAAAAGTGACCGATGTGATCGATGCAACAATTTGATGTTTCTCTTTTCTCGTGTCCGTTTTTTACTATTCTGCTTCATATGGTTTTGTTGTTCAAAGAGTAAATTTCTATGCAATGCACCGTTATTGATATCCTTATAAGCTTTCCAGAAATGAGAAATTCATCTTTAAAAACAACATAAATAAAATAAATTATTGTAGCTTTTCTTGACTGATATTCATTTAAAGGCACACAAACCTTTCTTTCTTCAATATATCTAATAATGAAAACAAAAATAAAAACAGAAAAAGTTTTTTTATTGCTTGAGCACAGCCCAACACGAAAATGAAAAATAAATAGAACTGTCAAATTAGATTCATGACTTTGGTTTCAACGTGTAAGTCCCCTATTACACGATGATTCTTTGCGTCTGACTCTTTTCAAACATAACGAGTGCGAAAGAGAAAAAAGATGAGACGGAAGACCAGTTGCCCTGTGAGTCGTGGGCCAAGTTTTCCGAGACTCTTTTTGACGTTTCTTTTTATATAACTTTATTTTGATGATTTTCAAAGGGAAATTCGAAAAAGAGTCAGGCGCAAAGAATCATCGTGTAATAGCGTGCGACTCACAGGATGATTTTCAAAGAGAAATTCGAAAAAAGAGTCAGACGCAAAGAATCATTGTGTAATAGGGGACTAATGGGGTTTGAATCAGCGGACGAAATAACAAAGAAGAATTCGAAGGCGCATGCAACTAGATTCATCGTGTAATAGCAGACTTATGAATTATCCATAATCTCTGTTCTGAGCTTCACGAAAATTGAGTGCGTTCAACGCTGTGTACGCTCAGTAACTAAACGCTGAATGTTTATATACGAAATCAAAAAGTCGAGTTCAGTTTGGGTTGAAATTTGGTTGGTTGCTTAGACCATATAGTACATGGACTGCGCTTTCATCATGGCTGCAGGGTTTCAACATAGAAGGCCGCCTTTTTTGGCAAATTAGACGAAATAAGGTTATTGACTGGAAAATATTTTTAAATATAATTTTAATGATTGGCTAAGAGCCCACTGCTGTTTGTGGGTGTGAGTGATCGCAAAAATTCACTGGTATGTTTAGATGGATCTTAACTTTTTATAAGCGTGATTGGGGCCTTTGTCGGTAAACTAAAAAACGCATTTTCCATGCATCATTACCGATTTTCAAATTTGCTTATGAAAAGTTGAGATCTATATAAAAATACCAGTACATTTTTGCTATCATCCACACCCTAAATTTGATGTAGGCTCTCGGTCTATGAGGCATTCGGACAAATGTTGATGTTTACACATCTTAACCGTGAGTCCCGGCACTCACACTTTTTTTTTCATAGGTTTACTCTTATTGTTAAAGTTTTTCACCTCTCCCTCCTAGTTCACCACACATACATTTCAAAAAGTTTTAAAAATTATTCAAAATTTCATATTGGAAATTTCAACTGAAATCTTCGAATAAATTTCTGAATGGTGAAGTGATTTGTTTTGCTCAAGTGTTCAAATTTTATATCAGTTAAACAGGTACAAATGGCACGAACAACCTCACAGGGATTATATAAAGCTGGTAAGTTATTTTTTTATTCTTTTTTATTGAAAGTTTGAACAAAAATAATTCGCTTTGCCTATATAACAACCAAAAAAATTTACAAAAAAAAAACAAAGTCATAAACAATAAGTCGAGTGTAAGTCGAGCTTGCATTCCACGACGAATTATAGACTTGAGAGTCTGAGAGAGCCAAATAATTAAAATTCTATGTGGTGAGCTTTGAAGCGAATGTTAGAAAGAGCGAATTAAAATCTTATTCCCAATTTAAATTTTGTATTCATTTGTATATTTTCATTTTTAATATAATTTTGATTAAAATAAAATAATAAAGAAACAATTTCAATTAAAAAGAAAAATAAATTAAAAAAAAAAAATTCCTATAGTTACTTTATGTACATATGAAATTAAATAAAAAAGTACCAACCAAATTTTGAAATTAAATATACCTACCTTGTAAGTGTTTCTCTCACATTTGCTCAAATAAAGTTTTTTTTTTAGTTTTATGAAAAAAAAAATGTAATGTAAGCAAATTGAGATTTAGCCTGCGTAAATACAAAAAAAAAGTTCTTCATAATTTGCATAGGGTTAACAATTTTTTTTAAATTGAATTTACCTTTAGGATAATTTTTTTTTCGTTGTTTATGATAAACAAAAAATGTATAACAATTGAAACAAAAAGATATACAGATTTTATAAAAAAATCATACATTATAAAAAATTTAAAGGAAAAGGTTTTGAATAGGTATAGTACGATCGACTGTTGGTTTTCTTTAAAATTAATTTAAAAAAAATTTGTTTTGTTGTTCTGTTTATTTTTATTATTATTTCTCTAGGTTTTTGATTTGTATTGATTATTTCTTTGATAAAATCCTTTTTTTATAATTTTCTATGAGTTTTTATTAGAATAAATTAAGTTTATCATTAGCTATTATTATTATTTTTCTTGAATAAATTTGAAACTTTTGTTTATTATACTTGAGAAAGTACATCTTGAGTCTTTCATTGTTTCTGCAGATGGAAATAAAGGAGTTTTGGGAAGTTTTCCTTCTTCTGATTTAGATTGAAATTTTTAGAATGCGATTGCTTTAAGTGACGTCATAGGTGGATGTGGCGCGATGAGTGAGGAGTACCTGAAGACCAGTTGAAGGTGAAGGGTATCGTGATGGTTTGTTATTTTTGTTTGTTCTTTCTCTTACTGGTGATTAATGGAAAAAGGTTACTAGATTCTTTTTATTAGGATCTATAGGTTTTTACAGGTGAGAGATGGAAAATTAAAACTTAATATATAAGTAAGTATATTAAGTTCAAGATAGGGGCTGTTATACAAATAGAGGACATAGCAGCCATTGTAGTATCTATTAGGATACGTGGGTGGGCTAACCCTCTGAGAGACCATTACACCGAGTTCTCTCCTCATTTGGAAATTTTTAGTTGTTAGGTTATATCAGGACGATTTCGGTCTCCTATTTTAGAACCCGAACTTTTTATTTTTACCTTCCGACCGTTCAGCATTGCGATGGTAAGAACCCCCCCATTCCGACGAGCTAGGATGTGCTTACGCTGGCATGCCACGCTATTCCAATCTGAACACTCTTCCTTCTTGCTATCAGGGCAAGCCCTATGTACCTGTAAACAGGAGTCTGTTAAAGGTAGATTTAGGAAGGAAGGGATATAAGGGCTCAAGATAGGAGCGTTTTGATGATGTGCTAACACGTTTGTATGTTCCAGGGATATAGCACCTCCAACATGGGAGATTATGGGACACCCTATTGAGAGTCCTTTTTGCCGACAACACCTCGGACCGTTACAGGTGGCGCCCAACGTGGGGCCCGAATCGTCTTGGATACTTTAACAAGCTGATATAAATTAAAAATTGATTTTGTTGGAAAAATTTCCGTTTTCTTTTTTTTTTATCAAAAATTTGACCTTTTTTAATTGCGAAATTTCATTATTATTGCATACAGATTTTTTTTTAATTTTTTTAATGTTGTGAGAGTCGAATGGGTGATTGGACGTCCAGTAAATGAGTATGAAGTTTTTCCTTATTTAGTGTGTTGCGACAATCATCTTCCGAATCAAAACCAATTTTAAAGTTAAACCCTTTTCAATAATTTTTTTTTTGAATCCGTGCTTTTGGTACAGCCGAACTTATAGTTGTTCAGATTATTGTTTTGAATGTTTACAATTGGGAACGAAGCAATATCGACCGATAGTATGAGCTCTGGAAGAAACGTACTATGCCAGCTGCGAGTTGTTTATATTCCCAGTTTTGTTTATTCACAAAATTACATCTGTATGCAAGTCAATTTTATATGTTTTTTTTCAGTTAAATGCATATTTTTCAGCTTACTTACAAATTTTCAAGTGAGTTAAGCACAAACCATTATATTTTTTTTTACTTCTGCAGTCTTCTGATTTTTTTTTTTCTTTCATTCGTCAATCCACCAGACAAATTTATGATACATTTTTTTTTTTAAGTAATACAGAGATACCAATATAAGATTTAAAAATCTATTAATAGTTGTTATTGATTATAATTTTTGTTATCAAGCTTAAAGTTTTTCATTTATAGTTTTTTTTTGCAAACAATTTTTCAGGCATCGTATTTTCTTTTATTTTTTCATTTTTAGTTCTTCTATTTTCTATTTATTAGAATTGACCGAGATAATTCGCGAAACGCTGAGGGAAACCAATCCCTCTTTTCAAAGCGAATATGAAGTTCACAGACGACCTCCTCCAACAGTAGCTTCCAATTCTGCTGCTCAAAATCAGTTTGGTATACCAGACTCAGCTTCGAGAGTTAACCACACAAGTTTTAACCCTAGTGCAGACGAATTCTTATCAAGAATAAGGAATATGAATTTTGATAATACCTCAGCTAGACCAACACAAGAAAATACTTCAAGACCATCTTTCTCTTTAAATCCTACATTCAAAGTTCATAATTACCATAAATGGGGTTTAAAGTACGACAATCTTAACATGACGGTCGATGAATTTATCTTTCGATTAGAAAGATTGCAAGATTGCTACGCGGTGCTTCATGGCAAGAAATTGTGTTAAATTTCCACCAATTCGTAAGCGGACAGGTTGAAACTTGGTATTGGGTCTTTCTCAAATCAAATCCAAGAGTAGATTGGCCTGGACTTCGTTTTTCGTTAAGGGAACAGTTTCGTTCTCTGGAGACTGATGCCAAACTTTCAAAACAACTTTATGATCGTAGACAAAAGCCTAACAAAACCTTTGATGAATTTTTCATGGCAATTTAAAAGCTGAATACCAGATTACTTTGTCCAAAGCCAAATAACGAGCTTATTCTTCTAATAAAACAAAATGTTCATAGTCGTATGGGAGAGTTGTTGTTGACTTTTTGGACTCAGAGTCTTAACGAAATGGCTTACGTTTGCTGTAATATGGAAAAGTACATCAAAGAGCAAAATGATAGAAATAAAATTCGAAATTCCACAGCGCAACCATTCCGTAGAAACATAAGTGAAATTGAAGCCTCAGATGACTTCCTAGCTTCAACTACAGAAACTGTTGAAGCCCTACAAACATCAAGAGACAGTAGCAGCTACACTTGCTGGAACTGTAGGAAGGTAGGCCACAGTTACATGGAGTGTCCAACTCCCCAAAGATCCTTGTTTTGCTACCGCTGCGGAAAGGAAAATACAATTTCTCCTCAGTGTAAAAGTGTACGGAAAACTTGCGGAAGATCAATCCTTCAACCGGGATGGCTTGCTCTCGGAATCTGAAACCGGAACTTTAAATTTAACCTATTGCCAATACCATCCAAATCCTCAACCACCAGTTTCTGTCAATACCGTTCAAATTTTGAAAAGACCAATCGTTAAAGAGAAGATAGAATCAAACTTACCATCTTCACAACCAATAATTTTGCATCCGTTAAAAAGCCTACATGAACGTCAATTAGAATATTACGCTGCCAGAGATAGGATATTCGGTATTCCAAAATTACCTGTTTCTAAGAGAATCACTAGGATTCGAAATCGTAAGAAAGAAAGAAAAAACGCATCGAAAAGCATAGCAGCAACCACTTTGTGTTGTTCGGATGATCCTCGCCGCTATGCCAATGTGAAGAATTTTGGCAAGAGTATGTTAGGATTGCGGTGCTAGCATTAGTTGTTTGGGTGAAGATGGCAATGATTTTCTGAACAAACATAAAGTTTTCGTCACACGTTTCTCATCCAATGTCACAGGTAAATTTTTGGCAGATATCACCTATAAAAATATAACCAAAAAGCTAGAGATGTATATAGTTCCATCGCTACAACAGAATTTGTATCTAGGGATCAGTGGCGGATCCAGGATTTGGTCATGGGGGGGTCCAATTACAAATAGAAAACTTAAAGAAAAATAAAACTTGCGTGGGCTTTGTGCTACATTATTTATGTGCGTGTAGTTAGCACCGCCATTTTCGATTTTCAAAAAAAAATACAAACAAGCAAAAACAGCAGCAGCTTAAAACAGCACAAGTATATTTTTTTTTTAAATCGTGATTTTGGAAACAAAAATGCAAATTTGCGAATTTAAAATTTATCCCTAAAATTTGCAAAATTTGCTAATTTAAAAATAAATTACGGCACATCGCAGAACAAATTAAGTACAATACAGCAAAACTTTTTTTTGGAAATCGAAAATGACGGTGCTAATTTCACGCTAAGTTCCTTCGCCTCATTTGCGTTCGGTCGTGAAAGTCGGAAATATGCGATTTTTGTATCTCTTCGGCTATATAATTTTTTGAGCACAACTTCAAGTTTTTAGAAAAATTTTATTTTGGTAAAATTTCATCCTCGAAATTTTCAAAAATATTTACGGCACATCGCAGCACAAGTTGAGCACAATGCAGCACAGTTTCTTTTTCAAAATCGAAAATGGTAGTGCTAACTTCTTTTTGCCCTTATAATATTGAATAGTATTTTAATATGTTGCTTTGGAGAGGTAGATATGATAAATTGCCTAAGTCTTCTAAATTTAACATACCGTAAGCCCTTGAACTAAGTTTCCATCATATAGGCTTTATAGCCTTTACACACCGAATCAAAATAGAGATTTCGATCAAAAATCACCAAATCTCATCAAAATCAACAAGATTTCCCATACATTTTCAGATTTCGTAATCTAGTAGATTACTGCGAAATCTTCTTTTTTTTAGTTTCTATCAACAATGAAATTTGATTGAAATTTCAAACAAAATCTAGATTATGTGTGGTGTGAACGATTCAACGAGATTTGGAAATCTTGTGCCGAAATCCGAGATTTTGGTTCGGTGTGAAAACCGTATAAAACTGCTACGCAATCTAATGTAAGTCGGTATACTCCTTTTTCCACTAAGATGCATTTGAAGTTTTTGAGGTAGGTATTCATATACACTTGAAGAAATTTTAAGTCGAAATTTTATAAAAAGATGGGCTTTCTGTAATTAACACAAAATTTAGGTCGAAGAGAAGTAAATATTTAATAAATAAATAAATTAATACAAAAATGTTTGGTTTCAATGCTCATGCAGCATGTTCCCTTCCTTTGCCACTCTTGGTTTAGGTCAAACCACGCTGGAGGAACATGAAATCGATACAGGTGATGCCGAACCGATAAAACAGAGACACTATCCTGTTTCTCCGGTGGTACAAAAGCTGTTGTATGAGGAATTGGATAGGTTACTTAATATGGGAATAATTGAAGAGAGTAACAGCCCATGGAGCTCTCCTGTGGTCTTGATACGGAAACCGGATGTGTCTGGATTACAGGAAAGTGAACCAAAAGACCAAGAAAAGTGCCTATCCTTTGCCTCATATACAAGGTTTGCTTAGTAGTATTTCAGATACACACTACATTTCTAGTGTGGATCTGAAAGACACCTTTCTGCAGATACCGCTGGAGAAATCTTCACGGGAAAAGACAGCGTTCTCAGTTCCCGGCAGGCCTCTGTACCAATTCAAAGTAATTCCCTTTGGCCTTTGTAATGCACCGCAACGTCTTTGCAAATTTATGGACAAAGTGGTACCTCACGAATTAAAAGAAAATGTTTTTGTTTACTTAGACGATCTTCTGATAGTTACACGCACTTTTGAGGAACATATTAGTTACTTAAACATCATTGCTGGAAAACTCAAATTTTCAGGTTTGACAATAAATCTTGAAAAATCTAAATTTTGTTTCAAGGAACTGAAATACTTAGGATATATTATCGGGGATGGTTGTCTTAAGACAGATCCTGCAAAGGTTTCGGGTATTAGAGATTTTCCTGTGCCACAAAATCAGAGGCAAGTACGTAGGTTTCTGGGAATGTCTGGGTGGTATCGCAGGTTTGTGAAAGATTATAGTACCCTTGCTGCACCTATCACGAATACACTTAAAAAGAACGCTTCTTCACTGAAGAAGCGATAGAGTCGTTTCAAAAGATTAAGGATATACTTACATCAGCACCCGTTTTAGTGAATCCTGATTATAGCAAGCCTTTGGTCATTTTGTGTGATGCTTCGTCGACTGGAATTGGAGGCGTATTATGCCAGAAGGACGACGAAGACAATGAGCGGCACATCTTCTATTCACACAAACTGAACAAGGCTCAGTGTAGTTATAGTGTCACTGAACGGGAGTGCTTGGCCGCGGTTATGAGTATACACCAATTTCGTCCTTATGTAGAAGGATACCACTTTAAAGTAGTGACCGACCATGCTAGTTTTAAGTGGTTGATGAGTCAAAAGGACCTCAGTGGTAGATTGGCTCGGTGGAGTCTGAAACTTCAAGGATATGACTTCGATATCGAGCATCGTAAAGGATCGCAGAATGTCGTGCCAGACGCTCTGTCTAGAGTTTTTGCAGCTGACGAGTTGAATCTAGATGTCTTATCGGAGGAATATCCTTCTGATGTTCTGCATATAGATCTAACAGATCCCAGTTTTAAATCTGAGGAATATGTTCAGATCATCGACACCATCACAAAACAAAAAGAAGACCTTCAAGTCTCGGACAATTTCGTGTACAAGAAGGTCCAACACAGCACAGGGAATCCTTTACAGGATGACCTTGGATGGAAGTTATGGATTCCATCGCAGCTAACTAACCAACTGATTACTTTGGCTCATCAACCACCAAGGGCTGCGCATGGTGGTTTAGGTAAAACTCTACATAGGTTGCGACAGCAATACTTTTGGCCAAACATGGCTTCACAGGTGAAATCTTACGTGAATAATTGCGAAATTTGTAAAATGTCAGAAGCTTCCAACCAAATTCTACGACATCCATTGGGAAAGGCCTTTGAAGTGGAACGCCCGTTCCAGCACATTTACATGGATTTCCTTGGTCCTTATCCTCGATCAAAAAAAGGCAACATCCACATAATCATCGCTCTCGATCAGTTAACCAAATTTGTTGTTATTAAAGCCATCAGAACTGCCACATCGGAAACTGCAGTTAAGTTTTTAAATGAAGAATCCTCTGTATGTTTGGTGTGCCTGAATCCATCTTAACCGATTACGGTAAACAATTTATTAGCTCTAATTTTACGAAATTTTTATCTTCGTATGGCATTCAGCATGTTAAAACCGCTTCGTATGCACCGCAAGCTAATGCTAGCGAGCGTGTAAACCGTTCCATTCTTGCTGATATTAGGTCGTATATAGGAGATGATCAAAGGAATTGAGATGTACACCTCCCCGCTATAACCTGTGCTCTCAGAACGGCTACCCATTCGGCTATAGGTATGTCTCCTTATGAGGCTTTGTTTGGCTTAAAAATGGTTGAATATGCTTCTGAATTTGAACTTCTTCGTAAGCTAGATACTGTTAACAACTCTGAACTTAACGTCATTCCGAAATCATCAAAAATGAACATTATCCATTCAGCCATAAAAGATTCTCTACAAAGAGCCCATAAAACCTATGAACATATTTACAACACCCGAAGTAAAAATGTGAAGTACAATATTGGCGATGTTGTCTACAAGAGAAATTTTATGCTTAGTGACGCAGCAAAGAAAATAAACGCCAAACTGTTCCCTAAATTTACAAAGCCGAAAATTAAAAAACTCATAGGAAATAATCTCTATGAATTGAAAGACGAAAACGGAAAGGTGTTAGGAGTTTTTCACTCGAAAGACATCAAGAGATAGATTTCTTTTTGTAATAGTCACCCGGCCAACTTCAGTCTGAACATGAGACATTATCTCGGGCGTGGGTTGATTAGCGATTTCTTATAATAACGTTCCTTTTCTTCTCCATTTCTTTCGTTAATGCTTTGAAATGTATAAGTATTGTGGGAAACGATCTATAGGATTTTATCTACATATTTTCTATTAATTATTTGTGTGTGTATTTAAAACCAACAGTCGATACAGTTTGAGGTTACCCTTTACTTATTTCAATTTAACTCAATTCAAAAAAAAAAACCAAGGTAAGGCAATGATGATGATGGAGGTGAAAGTTGTCGGAAGTGTGGTGAGTTTAATCCATTTTGTGAGTGTACAATGCAGGCAAATGGCTGACATTGTCCATTTGCTAGAGAAGATCTTTGCGAGAGAAAATGCTGAAAAGAAATGATGACAATGAAAGAGAACACATACATTCACAAAATGAAGCATTTTCTATCATGGCAGTGTTTCCAGGAGGTATTTTCTTCGTCGATTTTGACCAGGATTTGGAAATTTTATCACACTTATATTTAATAAATTCAAAAATAATTTTTCAAATAAAATTTTCGATCTCTTGGTTAAGAATACGGTCGGGAATGACGTCTTCCGGAACCCCTTTCATTGCCATGTTTGGATGTTCTCTCACGTATGAAATGTCTGACGCGATGAGGGTTGGCGCCCGGGTATAAAAGGAGGTGATTGCCAAGATTCCCTCTCTTTTGGTGTCGAATTTTTATACGGGTCGCTTTCGTCTTTTAGTCATTCGTTATAAAATAAAGTTTTGACTTGTCCAAGTGTACGTTGTTTTAAGCCTGATTTCTATTTTACTAACATTAAATCAAATTTTCAAAAACATTTATCAAAAAAACGCGTTGTTTAGTTTGCAAAAACCAACTGCTCTACGCCAAAACGCGTGAAAATACGAAAATGCGCTATATACCTACGAGTTCTTGTAGTGAAACTTAATGAAGTTTTCTCCACGCGTCCGCAAATTATAAAATAACGTCGTAACTACAAATTGAAAACAAAAAATCATAAATAAATGAGAGAAACGATAAACCACCAGATAAACAGTCCCAGTTACAAGTTTTCACCACATCCTCACCACTCGCAGCTGAACTTTCATCGTTATCAACCCATCATTACCTGTACGTTTAATATAGTATTTAATTAGTTTTTTTTCATAGGTTTATTCTTATTGTTAAAGTTTTTCACCTCTCCCTCCTAGTTCACCACACATACATTTCAAAAAGTTTTAAAAATTATTCAAAATTTCATATTGGAAATTTTAACTGAAATCTTCGAATAAATTTCTGAATGGTGAAGTGATTTGTTTTGCTGAAGTGTTCAAATTTTATATCATTTAAACAGGTACAAATGGTGCGAACAACCTCACAGGGATTATATAAAGCTGGTAAGTTACCTTTTTATTCTTTTTTATTGAAAGTTTGAACAAAAATAATTCGCTTTACCTATATAACAACCAAAAAAATTTACAAAAAAAAAAACAAAGTCATAAACAATAAGTCGAGTGTAAGTCGAGCTTGCATTCCACGACGAATTATAGACTTGAGAGTCTGAGAGAGCCAAATAATTAAAATTCTATGTGGTGAGCTTTGAAGCGAATGTTAGAAAGAGCGAATTAAAATCTTATTCCCAATTTAAATTTTGTATTCATTTGTATATTTTCATTTTTAATATAATTTTGATTAAAATAAAATAATAAAGAAACAATTTCAATTAAAAAGAAAAATAAATTAAAAAAAAAAAAAAATTCCTATATGTACATATGAAATTAAATAAAAAAGTACCAACCAAATTTTGAAATTAAATATATCTACCTTGTAAGTGTTTCTCTCACATTTGCTCAAATAAAGTTTTTTTTTAGTTTTATGAAAAAAAAAATTAAATGTAAGCAAATTGAGATTTAGCCTGCGTAAATACAAAAAAAAAGTTCTTCATAATTTGCATAGGGTTAACAATTTTTTTTAAATTGAATTTACCTTTAGGATAATTTTTTTTTCGTTGTTTATGATAAACAAAAAATGTATAACAATTGAAACAAAAATATATAAAGATTTTATAAAAAAAATCATACGTTATAAAAAATTTAAGGGAAAAGGTTTTGAATAGGTATAGTACGATCGACTGTTGGTTTTCTTTAAAATTAATTTAAAAAAAATTTGTTTTGTTGTTCTGTTTATTTTTATTATTATTTCTCTAGGTTTTTGATTTGTATTGATTATTTCTTTGATAAAATCCTTTTCTTATAATTTTCTATGAGTTTTTATTAGAATAAATTAAGTTTATCATTAGCTATTATTATTATTTTTCTTGAATAAATTTGAAACTTTTGTTTATTATACTTGAGAAAGTACATCTTGAGTCTTTTATTGTTTCTGCAGATGGAAATAAAGGAGTTTTGGGAAGTTTTCCTTCTTCTGATTTAGATTGAAATTTTTAGAATGCGATTGCTTTAAGTGACGTCATAGGTGGATGTGGCGCGATGAGTGAGGAGTACCTGAAGACCAGTTGGAGGTGAAGGGTATCGTGATGGTTTGTTATTTTTTTTTGTTCTTTCACTTACTGGTGATTAATGGAAAAAGGTTACTAGATTCTTTTTATTAGGATCTATAGGTTTTTACAGGTGAGAGATGGAAATTTAAAACTTAATTTATAAGTAAGTATATTTTAGTTGTTAGGTTATATCAGGACGATTTCGGGCTCCTATTTTAGAACCCGAACTTTTTATTTTTACCTTCTCCGGCATGTATTTTATACGTAACAACCGTTCAGCAGTGCGATGGCAAGAACCCCTCCCCCCCCATTCCGACGAGCTAGGATGTGCTTACGCTAGCATGTCACGCTATTGCAATCTGAACACTCTTCCTTCTTGCTATCAGGGCAAGCCCTATGTACCTGTAAACAGGGTCTGTTAAAGGTAGATTTGGGAAGGAAGGGATATAAGGGCTCAGGATAGGGGCGTTTTGATGATGTGCTAACGCGTTTGTATGTTCCAGGGATATAGCACCTCCAACATGCGATATTATGGGACACCCTATTGAGAGTCCTTTTTGCCGACAACACCTCGGACCGTTACAGAAGAACAAATAGAGCCACCAACGAGCAAGTTTTTGCAAATTTCCACCATTTGGTGACCGGGCCAGCGGAGAAGTGGTACTGGCAAAACTTAGACGAGAACCAAGGAGTGGTCATGTTAAATTATTTTGATTTAAAGAATGAACTGTTGAGACAGTTTAGAAATAATAAAAGAGACCTTGAGATCTTAAGAGTAATTATGGATTGCCGACAACACCCGACTGAGTCCTTCGACGAATTTTATGGGGCGATTATGGTCTTACACTGCAAATGAAAAATAGATCAAACGAAAAGGACCTTGTGTCGATGGTAAGACAAAATATTAGGGATCGAGTGGCAAACCTCATATTTGGATGCTCAATTGACAGCATCAGTGCCCTCATAGAGGAGTGTAGAAGGGCTGAGAAACATTTAGCTTCTAGGGATTTTAAACTTAAAAAGCAAGTTAATGAACTTAGAAGATTCGGATGAGGAAGTTGATGGCCATATTGAAACAATACAATATAATCGAACAGACAGACTTTCAATGAACAATAAGACAGACAAACGAAATGATGCAACCTACAAACGTAACGAACGAGAAAAAAAAATAGAACTTTCACAAGACAAAACTAAAAGTGCTCCAGTATGTCCATCGGCTTTATGTCCTTCTACTTTTCATGCCTTGACATGTTATAGCTGCGGTCAAGGTAGTGTTTCGTTCAAATGTGCAACTTGCGAGGGAAACTTGAAGGTCGGCAGCACATCCGGGGTGACTCCACCAACCCCGGAGACCAAGAGTCTGGAAAAATAACAATTTTAAAAAGAGAAACAAAATTAGAAACTTCTCACCCAGAAGTTCTGCCACTCAAAAGTCTCCACCAGCTCATAAAGGAATATGAAGAGGTGCGCAAACGTAATTTCAATGAAGAAGTTAGCTATAATTTAACAAATGATAAACATAAAGAAAGTAGGAACTATAAAAAAATATCTTGGCTAAGAGAAAAAAGTGCAATTTATAAGAAGAGAAAAATCATGATAGAAGCTACTGTTTTATCGATTTCAGGTGATAATCGACCATTTGCAAAACGTTATCGTAGGAGGAGAACAGGAGCTAGATAGTGGTGCCTTAATCAGCTGTTTAGGGCGAGGCGCAATGGATTTTATTAGAAATCACAGTATACAATGGAGAAAAGTAAGTTTTGTTTCAAGGAAATCAAATACTTGGGCTATTTCGTTGGTGATGGATGTTTGAGGACAGACCCAGAGAAGGTTTCAGCAGTGAGGGATTTTCCTGTCCCAAGGACCCCTAAACAACTCCGTCGGTTTCTAGGGACGACGGGTTGGTATAGACGCTTTATTTCAAATTTTGCATCTATATCAGCCCCAATGACCGACTGTCTGAAAAAAGGAAAGGATTTTACAATGAATAGCGAAGCCTTGATAGCTTTCGAGAACTTGAAGACGACGTTAATAACAGCACCCATACTAACGAACCCGGACTTCACCAAACACTTTTACATCCAATGTGACGCTTCATCTTCTGGTGTAGGGAGCGTTCTTTTCCAGATGGATGAAGAGAATAAAGAACGACCCATAGCATTCATGTCCCAGAAGCAGAATTCCGCTTAGCGGAACTACAGTGTGACGGAACTTGAGTGCTATACGGCCGTTTTGTCGGTAAAGAAGTTCCGGGGCTATATTGAGGGCCTGCCTTTCACTATCATTACCGACCACGCGAGTCTTAAGTGGCTGATGACAAAAAAGGACTTGAGTGGACGGTTAGCTCGTTGGAGTTTTAAACTTTCAAGGTTTTGACTTCACCATTGATCATAGGAAGGGTATCCTCAATGTAGTCCCGGATACTTTCTCAAGAGTCCATATGGATGAGATCGCCACTGAAATGCCGGAAGTTGACTTCAATTCACCATGCTTTTCATCAGAAGAGTATGCTGAGTTGAAGAAAAACATAAACGAGAACCAGGACCAATTACCAGACATTTGCATTTCGGAGGGGTACGTATACAAACGAACGGACAGACGGACAGGAGATCCAATCCAGGAAGACAGAGCCTGGAAACTCTGGGTTCCGAGGGAGTTGTATAGGGACTTTTACAAGCAGCTCACGATTCTTTCACTGCTGGTCATAGAGGAATCCATAAGACCCTGTCCAAATTAAGACAGAAATACTACTGGCCTAATATTACGGTTGAAGTAAGAGACTATATAACTAACTGTGATAATTGTAAGTGCAATAAAACGACTAACTTAATTTTACGACCACCCATGGGACAGCAGACTGTAACAGAATGACCATTGCAAAGACTTTACATCGACTTTTTAGGACCGTACCCAAGAACTAGCACTGGACACACACACTATATCATTTTAGTAAATATGTATTTCTGAAACCCATTCGTAGAGCAACAGCAGTTGAGGTAGTGAAATACCTCGAAGAATGTGTTTTCCATATGTTTGGCGTGCCCGAATTCATACACTCTGACAATGGAAAACAATTCATTTCAGAATTGTTTTCCAACTTTTTAAAGAAGTACGGAGTCAGACATGTACGCACTGCTTTCTACTCACCCCAAACTAACGCTTCGGAGAGAGTGAATCGATCCGTTCTATCCAAAAACCGATCCTATATCGATAGTGACCAAAGAAGTTGGGATACCCATGTGAGCAATACTGCATTTTTGCTTAGAAGTGTCGTTCACGCCGCGACTTCGTATGAGCCGCATTATGCAATATTTGGCACACAAATGGTCCAACATGGGAATACTTACGAACTCCTTCGAAGACTAGACTTGTTGAAAGATGCAAGCATCCAAATTACCACTAAAGCTGACAAGATGGCACTTATCCGCAAAGATATCTTTGAAAATTTAAAGTTAGCGCACGATAAATCGACTAGAAATTACAACCTGCGAACCAGAAACATATCTTACAAAACAGGACAAGTTGTGTTCAGACGAAATTTCAAACAAAGTAATCTCGCGGATCACTACAATACTAAATTGGGACCTAATTTCATTAAATCGATTGTTTTAAAGCCCATTGGAAACTCTCTTTACGAGATAGGAAACCTACAAGGTGAAAAAGTTGGTGTCTTTCATGCCAAGGATCTACACACTTAGCAGTTTTTTTTTTGGACGCACTCAGCTGCTGTTGCTTTTATAATCTTATATACTCTGGATAATGTTTTTAATATCCATTCGCAATAAGCTCTCCCAAGCGGCCAGTGCACCATTCCTGAGCTCGTTCAGTGTTTGTAGGGGGTGGGATGAGCACTTTATCTTTCTTTTAAGCATGTCCTAGATATGCTCTATGAGATTTGAATCCGGACTGCGGGCGAGGCACTGCAGTTTTTGAATACCAGTGCACTGAAGGAAGTCATATACGCAACGCCCCTCATTTGGTCGTGCATTGTGCTGCATAAAGAGGAACTGATCGTACCCTATGACCCCATATAGGGTAAGACGTATTCCTCAAGGGTCTTCTCAACGTATCGCGTTGATTTTAATCGATTATCAACGATGACCAACTTTTTTAATTTAAGTGTTTTTTATGTGAAATTTTAAATTATCGTTATTTAAAATAAAGTTAACCTTTGAATTATCTTAAAAGCGTTTAAAACAATCAAAATATGCACATTTAACATAATTATACAGTCAAATCATTAACACAAAAATATTTGAGGGCGAGTTACAACAAAAATCAAGTGTGACCAAGATTCCGTGCCACTGAGTGTAGATTATACGTGCAAATATTCCTTCACTATAACTTAAAATTAGGCTTGTTTTTTTCCAAGCCCGAAGGAAATTGGATGAAAAAAACGATTCGGGGCTAAATAATTTACATGTTAAATGCAACAACTAATCACCAATGAGCTTAGCTAAACCCAGATAATTTTAGGAGCTTAACTTAAGCACGGAGAAAAACTGTATATCCAGCGGAAATTACATACTTCTTATCGATATTTTGTATGGAAACTCCATTTTTTTTTCTGTAATGCCGTTGCTAATCCCCGATATCCTTTTTTTCAAGCAGTTCCCTCCAGGATTGGAGAAAAACAAACATATTAAATGTAGGTACATATGTAATTTGAATTGATTGAGTGAAATTTTGGAATGAACAAGGAATTTAAAGTTGCTCCTAAAGATTTAACCAAACCGAGTTTTGGAAGGCTATTCAATAAAAGAAAATAACTGAAAAGTAAAGATTTGGGCGCACTACTCAGTAAACTGAAAAAAAAATTATCGAATTACATCAAAGACCCGAGATATTGCTTAAAAAAATTGTGAAATTGTGAAATTTGTTTATAGAAGATCACATCATTTGAGTGGAATCCTTTCTATGTACTTGAATTTACTTCTAATCCTGCAAACTTATACCCAGCAATACTCCGCCCTTCTTAGAAAAGCACGGCTCCGGTGAGTAAAAATCATTTGTCGCTCAAGAGAAGCTTTAAAAATCCACCGCAAAACATTTAGAAAACAAAAAGCAAAAATATTTATAAAAAAAAAAAAAACTACAAAGTTATCGAATTATAATTTAAATATAATTCAAAATAACTTTTATACAGCGACACGAGAAAAGAAAGAATAAAAATACTGACAATCAAAAACAATTATAAACAAAACAACTTTTGACAGCTCAGACACATTCCACTAGATAGATAGATAGATAGATAGATAGTTTCTTTAATTTTTTCATAATAAGGATTTACAATAACATTCTTAAGAATAAGGTCATGGCAATATCTGCCGTCTGCCTTTTCCACATTCCACTACAGACACAATTTGAGAAAAAGGTTTCTTAAACTAAAGGCATAGAAGACAATGGCAGACAAACTAGATAATATTCTAGGGTTGCTGTCCAAGCTAAACACTGATATAAAACAGGAGATAAGGGAGCAAACCCGGCAACTATCAAATAAAATAGACGAAATAATGAAAAAACATAATGCAATCGAAGAGAGACAAAACTACTTAGACGGAAAAATTAAATATATCGAAAAAACTCTAAAACGAAAAAATATTGTTCTCTTTAACATTATTGAAAAACATGAAGAAACTTACGAGAATCAGCTTAACATCATTATTCACCTTTTTAACAATGTTTAGGAATAGAAACAAAAATAGAAGAAATTGACTTTACAAAACGAATTGGGAAAAAAGTAGAAAAAATGAGACCTCTTTTGGTAGGATTAACAACTCAAATTAAAAAAGACAAAATAATGAAAAACAAATCGAAACTAAGAAATTACGAAACTGAAATAATATACATTAAAGATGACAAAGTTAGAGAAGATTTAAATAAAACAGTCAGAGAACGAGAAAAGGAAACATACGACGAAAGACAAAACACATATTAAATAAACTCAAAAGCGAACAAGAAATGAAGAACATATGTATATCAAATTCACAACCTTCTTGCTCAGCATACAAAAAAATAAAAGAAAATGATATTTTTAAACAAAGAAAACAGCAAACAGATATAAATAACTTTTTTAAAAACGCTCGAACTGAACCAACACTAAATGAAAAATAGCAACAAATTGAACTTCATCAAATTATCAAAACAACGAAGACTATGGAAATGAACAAAAAACAACAACAAATTTCTCAAGCCGGCTAGCCACCGAGAGGAATATAGGCTTAAACCCCCCAAATCACTTGATGAGATTTTTTAATGAAAGAATGAATTAGTGTTACGCTACTATTCATTCTATGCTTCAACTGAAAAAGCTACAGATAACGAAATTGAATCATTTTATGACACTGCACTTGAAAAAGCCTACCAAACAACAAAGACGGAGATAATGTATGTTATTGGAGACTTTAACGCAAAGATGGGAACTCAAAACGACGGGGAAGATCACATTATAGGACGATTCGGTTATGGAGAAAGAAACAAAAGAGGTGAAAAACTATTCAACTGGCTACAAGAGCTAAACTTAACATTTGCGAACTTGTTTTTCAAGAAAAAGGACAAATTCAAGTGGACATGGATATCTCCAGACAGAAGAATAAAAAACGAAATAGATTTTCAGACCACGAAAATAATTGAAAAAGTGGATAAGAGCAAATCTTATTTTTCCTTCGGCTTTTCTGGTCACAATGGTTGTTGAAATGAAACAATTAAGTAAACATTTACTTTTCCCGACGTTTCGGCAGGGGTTGCTGCCTTCTTCAGGGGAACTTTATTTAACATAAAAAAAAAAACAAATAATGATTATAACAATTGTATGACAACTTTAAACAAGACTTACGTTACATAAGTATTTTAGTTTTACATAACTAAAATTATAAGTTTTTATAAATAAAGTTTAATAAAACTTATGCACTTCGAATTGAAGTCAGGTCTTTTTACTTTATAATAAAACAACAAATTGGTATTTGACGTTTAGTTAGAGACAAGAGAGCAGTATACAGCGGATATGTTCTGTGTGTCTAGTTTGCGGTTCATGTTGTTGCTGTTGTTGATGATGTGCAGCGTTTCCATAGTGTATCGTTTAGACGCATGTCTCTCAGTCTGAAGAATTTTGACATCATCAAAGTCGGGAGATTGCCGCTTTCAATAATGTGACTGGCTAATGCAGTCTTTCCAGGGTTGTTGGATTTGATGTCTGATTTGTGGTTAGATATTCGCTGCCGTAGGAATTGTTTTGTGGTGTCGATATAGCATAGATCACAAGGATCATTTGGTTTGCCGTTACAATTAATTTTGTATATCACATCAGTGGCTTTGTCTTTATCCGGTTTGACTTTTAGCTTAGTAAAAAGATGACCAAGTGTTTTATTTGATTTGTAAGCCAAAAGTAAATCTTTAGATTTTGTGGTGACAATCTTTTTGAAGTTTTCAGACAGACCGTGTACATAAACGACGCTTTTATTTTTTGTTTATGTAAGAGGCCCCGTATGACGGAGTATGGAAATCCATTATCTCGCAGGATATTAATAATTTTCATTTCATTGCTATAATGAAATTTCTCATCACTCAATCTAAAGACCTTTCTTATGAGGTTTGAAGCCGTGTTGATGATGATGTGTTTGGCTTGTTTAGAGCGGAAATTAATTAATCTTCCTGAAGCTGTGTCTTTCTGGTGCAAGTCATATGTTAAATAAAGTTCCCCTGAAGAAGGCAGCAACCCCTGCCGAAACGTCGGGAAAAGTAAATGTTTACTTAATTGTTTCATTTCAACAACCATTGTGACCAGAAAAGCCGAAGGAAAAATAAGATTTGCTCTTATCCACTTTTTCAATTACATATAATCCAAATTGGTCAATTACTCATCTATAATACCACGAAAATACTTATAAACAAAAGAGAAATCTTGAGATCTAAACAAAATTTGACTGAAATAGAAAAACAAGAACTAAAAGAATTAAAAAAAAAACAATAAAAATTGATGCAAAATTGATGATTAAAAAAGCAAAACAATTTTTGAATGACGAAAAAGAATGAATTGTATCTATGAAAAAGAACACAAAACTGAAAACGAAAAGAATAGACATCAATAAAATAGCAACAGACTTCTTTCAATCATTGTTCTCTTCAACTACACCAGATGACCTCACAGATGACAAAGCAAGTTTAGGCAATAACTTTATTGACGATTCGATATTTTTCAGCGAAATCGACATTGCATGCAACATAGACAGCTTGGGACAAGAAAAAAGTGCAGGAAGCGACGGAATAGAGGCAGAAATACTTAAATTTGGAAAAGAGACGCTTACCCCAATACTGACAAAACTGTTCAACTCTATTATAAGAACGCAAAGGATACCACAACAATGGAAAGACAGTGTGATTATACTACTACATAAAAAAGGAGACAAAGAAGATATAAACAACTATAGACCAATCAGCTTAATATCGGCATTATATAAACTTTTTTCAAAAACCCTGTATACAAAATTCAAACTCTCACTTAACGTCCAACAACCTAGGGAGCAAGCGGGTTTTAGGGAAGGATTTTCAACAACTGACCATTTACAGACAATAAATCAACTTATGGAAAAATTTAACGAGTATAACAAATCCTCTACCTCTTATTCATTGACTTCAGCAAAGCTTTTGACACCGTAGAGCACAACAGCATATGGACAGCATTGACAAATCAAAATATTAATCCCGTATTAATTCAAACCCTAAAAAGCATATATAACAACAGCATCGCAAAGGTAAAAACGGACAAAATAGGACGAGAATTCAACATAAAAAGAGGAGTACGATAGGGAGACCCCATATCTCCGCCACTTTTTTCAGCAGTTCTTGAGGAAATTTTTCGTAAACTCAACTGGACAAATAGATTTGGATTAAAAATATGGGGAGAAAGACTGAACAACCTGAGATTTGCCGATGACATAGTTTTAATTTCCGATAAACTAGAAGACATTTGACAAATGATAAACGAACTTTCAATGGAATGCAAAATACATGGACAACAGTTAAACTTGAGCAAAACCAAAGCCATGACGAATTATATAAGGAAAGACATCTTGCTTCAAAATGAAAAAATAGACTACGTTGATGACTATCTATACCTAGGACAGCTGAAATCCTTCAATAACCAAGAGGAAAAGGAAATAAACAGACGTATAACGAACAGCTGGAAGCAATTCTGGAACATAAAACCGATTCTGGACTCAAAAATTGGAAAGACACACAAAAATATATCATGGACTCAACATTACTTCAGGTAATGACATATGGACTACAAACATTGGGACTTACATATAATTCACTAGAAAGACTTAGAATATGTCAAGTGAAAATAAAAAGACGTTTACTAAATATAAGGACTATTCAAAGAATTCCAAATGAAGAAATAAGAAGAAGAACAAATATAACCGATGGAATCCAAAGAGTTAAACAATTGAAATGGAGTTGGGCAGGTCATGTTTCAAGAATAGAAGACAACAGATGGACAAAAATTGTAACGAAATGGAACCCAACAGACGAAATAAGACCAAGAGAAAGACCAGGGAAAAGATGGATTGACGATCTTAGACAATTCAACAGTGACTGGTATAATTACGCAAAAAACAGAGATCTATGGACAGTAATGGGGGAGGCTTACGCCAGATAGACTTAAACCGAATATACATATACAAAATTGACTGTATATACGAATTCATATAAGACTATAATTTATATATGAATCATTAAAAACTAAATTTGTTTTAGACAGAAATGTAAACCGTTATATAAAAAAAAATTATTAATGATAATGCTTAAAAACGAAAAATAACTTTAATAATATTGTATGTATATACATATATATCTAAAAACTCTTTTTGGTAAATAAAGCTTATAATAATAATAATAATAACATATGTAATTTGAATACAGAAAAAAACGATTTATGAGCGCTAAATCGGTGATTTCTTCCAACTGTGCGCCGCACAACATAGGTCGTTTTGTGATATTATTTATTTTCACTAGGAATTGATGTTGTTTTGCAACTTTTTATGATTTTATGATGAAAGCGAAGTGTTATATTGAATTTAAGTAAGTTTTGTATATAAAATATTATTTTTAAACACGAAACAGGCACGAAAAAGTTGAATTTTTTTTTAATAAATAAAGCGCAGATGATATTTTGCAGAACTATTCTTGGATATAGCCTAAGAAAAAAATTTTATAGAATTTTATAGAATGGGGGATCCATCTCCCCTCGTTTAGGTGGGAGGGGCAATTTTGTGAAAAGTTGACTTAAAGTTTAAAAAAAAACATTAAAGATTAACAAAAGGCCGTACAGTAATCCGTTATAGCTTTTTGGAAAGCTAATACTCTGTTCTTTAATTTGTTTTTTCATTGAAGTTGTTAAAGTGTAAAGTTTTTGAAAAATAAAATTTTAAAGTTAAAATTTTGAAAAAAAAAATTCCAATTAAAAATTTTTTATTTTGAAGTTGATTTTTTTCAAAATTTTGCTTTAATAAGTAGTATGTTTTTACTAAATATTCAATGTCCTTACCAATTTTTAGCAAGATTTTGAAAACCAAGTGCAAAAATTTTTATTAGTTTTTGAGTTATTCGAGAAAAACTTTTACTAACAAAAATTAAAAAAACTCAAGTTTTAATGTTTTAGATAAAATTAAAATAACTTACATATATTAATCTTATTTTGTTCAAACAACATTACTTCACCTAATTGAGTAATAAATAAAACACATTATTGATGAAAAATTAAAGAAATAATAATTTAACAAACTTTTATTTTAACTTATTTATGTATTTTTAATCGGAATCATAACATACGACATTTTCTACTTCAAACATTTCACATTTCAATAGCTTCGACATCGAAGGATCCGAAGAAATCATCATTCGATTAAAAATGTCAGTCAATGTATCTTTTCTGGATTTTCTGCTATATTGCTCTCTGAAAACTTTGAAATCCTATTTACTTTTAAATTGGTACCTATAGTCTTTTAGCTTCGGTTTTGAGTGGCTAGAATTTTCAGGACATGAAGTTTTATTTTTAAGAAAGGTCCCAATGGCAATAAATTTTGTCTTCGAATTTTTTTTCTTGCTGTTGAGATATAAATCAAACAGTTTTCGTCTTGATCATTTAAATACTTGGTTTTGACCACCTACAAATTGCCATTTTTTAATAAACACAATGAAAAAAATATAGAGAAACACTTGATTTTTTATTATGCAGCCACGAATTAAAAAAAAAAAGCAAAACAAAAAAAACGGTTATAGATAAATAATTAAATAACCATACAAAAAATTGTAGTTTTAATCATTTTTAACTTAAAAAATTCAAAAAAAATATTTTCGGCATTTTTCAAGCACTTTTCTTTTTTGAATTATATTTACAAAATATCTGTTCATCTGGAAACAGTAACAGACCTGGTTGAAAAATGCCGAAACAGAAGATATTGCTCTAAGTTTCATGTGAGACCTTAGAAAAAAGCTAATTTTTGTAACCTTGCCATTATATACTTAAACAAGTTTTTTTTCAAATTTTTCTTCTTAAAATAAAAACTACACACCTTCATCAATATCAGAAATATTACATAACATTTTTATCACAACTCTTTATAAGAAAAAAAAATAAACAAAAATTCCCTCAAAAATCTTTTTTTTTATTTTTCTTTCTCGCACCAACTTGATCAACTTTGACAGCGTGGTTAAGTTAGCATAGGTGACTTACCAAAAAAAGTTCTTCCATGTCTTATCAAAAATAATGTATTAATTGAGAAAAACATTTTTTCCTGTTGCTTAAAAATTTTGAGATGGACTTTATATCACGGCTCTCTATAGAGCTGCCCCAATGTGCGGCGGCGCGGGCGCCTGAAAAGTTCAAAATAATCAAAACTATGCCACAAAAAAATTTTAGAAATTGGTTCTTATTCTATAGTTCTGTGCGCCAAACTTATAGAGCTGTTTTATCGTATAATTGTTTTCAGCAAAAAAAGCTCATTTTGTTTGCATATAATGTTAATGAGCTAAATTATCGCATTTGGAAGTAATATAATTCACATAAAATTATCGATAAACTTATTCAAAATTTGTTGCGAAAATCAATCTTACAAAATTATTGAAGAATGATCATTTTGCGCGTTCATACCTGTTCCTGTCTCAAGATATATTTTGTTTTGATAATTTATCGAACAATAAAAAAATGTCTGCGTGTCGGGACTCACGGTTAAGATGTATAAACATCAATTACAACCGTATGTGTGAATACCTAATTAAAAATAATTTGTTGTTAATTTTGGCATTGACTCTGATATTGATAACGTTTCACTTTGGCAGGCATCAATGGCGTCAGTGCCTTCTTCCACGTCTAAAAACCACAACGGTAGAGTCGTGGTACCTTTGATTGGCTGTATTTTGCAAAATATACGATAAAAAATGTTGAAGTTTTTAACATAACAAAAAATAATAAATATCTCAGGTTAGAAGTTCAATACTGTCATGATGAGATACAGCCATATCTACATAAATGTTTTTCTGTAGATACCGTATACAAACTTAAATGAATAATAAAGTGAGTCATTTGTAAACCATATATAAAATAAAATGAAATATGAATTTGGTGACGCGACAGCCAGTGGACAATCAGAGCCAAGTGACTTACAGTGGTGTGAAAAGCATTCCGGATTTGTTTGGTAAACTGCATTGATTGTTGGTTTGTGATATAAAAATGAAAAATAAAATGTTTGTTATTTTTTCCCATTTTTATTGAACAATTTTATTATTTGAAACAAAAACCATGGACTTTATCCATCACAACAAAAAAAATTCAAAAAATTAAAGTTAATTCAAAATTTTAATGTGACAAACTAAACTAACCGGATTTTATTTTTTTGCAATTAACTTTTATTATTTATTTAATATTTTGTCCAGTAACCCCTGTTTTTTATCACAGCGCGGCATCGAAGAGGCATTGACTGGATTAAATTCTCGAAAGAAGCAGGAATATTCTCCCATTCATTTTTCAAAGCTGCAAAAAGAGAAGTTGTTGACGTGTGCTTTTTTTCCCAACCCGCCTTTTTAAAATGGCCCACAAGTTTTCTATTGGGTTTAAATCGGGTGATTGAGATGGCCATTCGAAGACACGAATATTTTTAGTTGCAAACCACTCTTTTAGCAGCTTTGAAGAATGTTTGGGGTCATTATCCTGCTGAAAAAACCAACGCAGAGGCATTTCTTCCTCTGCGTATGGAAGCATTACTGACTCCTAAATGTCCCTATATTGGAAACGGTCCATAATTCCTGTGATTTGGTGTATAGGACCGAAGCCTGCTCCTGAAAAACAGCCCCAAACCATCACCGAGGCTCCACCGTGCTTAACTGTAGGGAGTACATTTGCAGGCTTTAATCGCGTACCTTTTGAGCGCCTCACTGTCCTTGCACCATCGGAGTAAAATAAATTGAATTTGCTTTCATCACTGAAAAGCACACTCCTCCATTTCATTAAAGACCGGTTAAGATGATTTTTTGCAAATTCAACCCTGGGTTAAATGTTTTGATTAGGAATTTTAATTCTTTCCCAAATACCTTTTACGGATTACCTTTTTTACGATGTTTAGCAGTAAGAAGAGGTTTTTTAGCTGGTCGAAACCCAAAAAGACCGAAATCTCTTAAACGCTTCCTAACCGTACTTGGCCCTATGGGTAGATTAAGTTCATCACAAATTGTCTTTGAAGTCGCAAAAGGGTTTTTAAGCACGAAATTTTTTATGCGCCTATCAGTTTTAATTGTTGTTTTGCGAGGGCGTCCACCAAAATGATCTGCTTCTACTGATTTTACACTTTTAAATTTTTTAATGATGTCGCAAACCGTTAACGTTGGAATTTTTAAGATTTCAGCGATTACTTTTTGTTTTATACCGGCTTTGAACTTTTCTATTATTTCGTATCAAATCGCGTTGCTATAACGTGTTTTAGCCATTTTATGCACTATATAATTTCAACTTACACAACTCTCAACTTGTAAAAACGTTTTAATCTACGGCTTGAGTCAAAAGACTCGAAAAAACCGTTACTTTAACATCGAGACTCGCAATCTTCTTGAAATCCGGTTAGTTTTGCACAGGCATGTTACTGAGTAACTTTATAAAATAATAATAATAAATAATAATAATAATACATTTTTAAGGTTATTATTAACTTGTCTCATACTCTTTACAAATTATTAAAAAACTTATGGAAAGTTGTTAGTTTTCTACTTGGTATTAAGAAAATCATTACTATGGGAAAAAATCCGGAATGTTTTTGGCAGCACTGTACATGTCCGAACCATTCCTTTATGCGTGTTGTTAGTTTGCAGTAATGGAGGGCATTTACAATTTTCTGTCGAATTCAAGCGGTTAAGATGAGATTCGAGGCACTTTATCATGCCCACAAGAGGCAGCGTGGCCTTAAAAAAGATATTTTTTGTACACAGGTGGCATAGACAAGTTCCAGTATGAAGTACATTATATACCTATGGGCACTACTACTGAAAGCATGACATTTTGTATTTAGATAATATTATAAACTTTCCAAGTGTATCTGTCGTACAGAGTGGAAAGGGAATAAGAAATCAAAGGGCACGTAGTGCCCAGCCAAGTTCTGGCACTACACCCTCTTTACAGGAACAAACTCAGGCGATTTTCGACCCCCTCTAACTTCAGTACCAATAAAGTCTTAAGTCTTTAAGTTGTACTTTTAGATCTCACTACTTTTACGGCTGATTTGTTACAAAAATGTTGTTTATGTTTTTGTTCTGATTGTTGATTACAAAAATCAACACAACGAAATAGAAACATTAATTCAGCAAAATTACTGTCCTGTCGAAAGGTGAAATAGAGTACCATTTCTGTTAACCAATCAACAACCAATAAATATGTAATTCCATTTGGCAGAAGAAAAGAAACGGTCAAAAATAAAACAAAACTAGAAACAATTGCCGTACACGTCACAGTGAGCCATTGGAATTATTTAAAAATTCTACGATATACATTAAATTACTGCAGGACGTAACTTTATACATCAGGACAGACCTTGCGTTAGATACGATAGTTTTGATATTTTGCTGAGTTGTTTATGATATAAGGGCCTTATAATGATTGACATTGAGCCAAGTTTTCAACTTCGAGCGACGAACGCAACATTGGTAAAAATCCCAAACACATGGGAAAATGTTCGCGGTTTTTTGAGGTACTGAAGATTTTAACCCTATAAAAGACTAGTTTTCGACCATAAGTGCGCTCTACGATTTCAAGATAACTACATTTTCTTAATTTTGAGCCCAATATTGCCAATGTTTTTTTTTTTCAAAATTTCGCAATAACAAAAAGTAGGACAATAAACAATATAATAACAAATAACGTCTTTGGTATAATATGCATCAAATCAATCCAGTGACGACTCTAGGTCGGGTCAATTAAGAAAAAAATAGATGAGGAGAAGGCCTCCCGTTTAGGTGGGAGGAGCAATTGCAACAAAAAACTTAAAATAGAAAAAGAACCATACCATACATCCTTTAGCTTATTTTAAAGCCAGAAACCCATTCTTAAATCTTCATTTTAAATAAAGTTATTTTAATCAAAAGGTTTTAAAAATTTACTTTTAAACTCAAAATTTCGCGTTTTTTTGGATTCTTACCAATGTTGCTCGAGGTCGAAAACTTGGCTTATTCACTGGCCAATATCACAACCAACTCATCCAAAAATCTGAACCACCGGATCTGACGCACGGTCTCGCTCCTTTGAGACGACAAAGTGACTGGATTAATTTTATTTTTTTTTTGTTAGTTTAGTTTTAGTTTTATACTCATTGTTTACGAAGTACAAGTAACGCGTAAATTCCTCTTCTGTAGCTGTGAAAAACAATTGCCGATAAACATTTCTAACAAATCTTCACCAAAAAGTTATTATCGAGCGACTGTCCAACTTTGGAAACAAAATATGGTTTTTAATGGTAATCTCTATCCAAGGCTTGAGCCAAAAAGTGCAAAATATTTTTTTTAGGCATTGAATTTACAAGTTAATGTTAATATATAAACCATGATAAAAAATTATGAACTATTTTAAATTCCTTTTTTTGTTATTGTTTGCGTTTAAAAATTTACTGAACTGGCTGTTCACTTTTTCAAAAACAAACAAGACTAATGTGTGCGCCAAACACGAGTGAAATGCCGATATTAGCGAATAACTTTTTACAAGTTAGATTAGTTAGCTACTCCTTAAATATTTACCCCAACGAAATTTGTAATAAGAACGCTTTCTGAAGTTTTGTATCGGCTTTTGTATGTTAATAATGGAAAATCACATTAGTGCCGAACTTAATCACCACTCCAGTGAAATTTGGCGTCCCTTTCCAAAAATGTTCACACAATGATTAAAAAACCAAGTGAACAAGTGCATTCGAAAAAAAAACAATAAAAAACCAATTCAAGTTACTTGAGATTTATTTTTCTTTTCTTTAAAAAGTTAAGCATTTCATCAGTTTCATCTAACTCACACTAAGATTATAAAACATATAGACTTACCAATATAGACTTTTGCTTTGTAACGAAAAATTTTACCTTTTTCTTAAAAATGCATCTGAGCTTACCCTGTAAGATAAGAACAATGAAGAAGTAAAATGAAAAACTATTTAAAATAACGTTCATTACAAAACTGTATTCTACTTAAATTAATCTTAATACATATCAAGTCTTTCGATTAACACTTATGCTAACACTTACAAACAATTTATTAAAGATGCATGATTAAATTTGAATTTCAAAAATCACAATTATATATTAATGCTAAACATATAAATATTTCTTATGTATCTATTGAAGCTTCACCACAAAACACCACTCCAATCATCAACGAGCTCCCTTTTACTTAAACTTCTCTCAAAAGATTTTATATCTTTGTACCATTGGGGGTCACTTACGGCAGCAATCCTTGGACGTCCGGCCTTATTTTGATATAAATGTTCTGCAATCCCATGTCCTTTGATACCATTTACTGTACACGAAACAAATTGATTATAGATCTTGGACTCCCAATTTCCACCAACATAGCGAATAACACTGTCATCTGATTTAATTTGGACAAAATGCCTGCGATCTTTAGTCTCAACAATAAAGTTTTCATGATTAGGTGGGAAACCTCTCTCTCCGTAGGAGTAAAGCTCGAAATTACAACTGGTGATTGGTTCGTAACCACCTCCTTCGGGCAAGCAAATATATCCGACCTTCAAGGAAGATAGAAATGAAGATGGTTGACTAAGTATTCCCACAACTAAATTGGTGCCATCTTCAAGGAAAAGAGCAAAATAAACATATCGATAAATAGACGAAAGGCAACGATCCGTTCCGAAACTATGATCACGAAAAGCACTAAGACCAAGTTGCACTTGAGGCTCATCGCCTAGCTGAAAAGTTCCATTGATTTTTCCAGATTGGTCGTAGTGGGTTCTGGTTTTTAATATACTATCAACATTCCAAGCCATGTGAAAAAACTGATCGTCCCAAGCCTCTCTAGCGATAGAATCTGCAATCACCGAGGAGCTAAGGTGACTGTTGTAGTCAAAGTGCTTCAGTTCAGAATAAAATTCGCCATCGAATTTAAAAGGAATGAGATTGGAACCCTGTTTCACCTCACCATTGTATGTAACTCTCCAACGGCGCATACACTCCACGGGATAGATTTTGAAACCATCAGCTACAAATTCTTCACTTTCGGTGTTACCATCAGTCGTAAAGTTTATCATTTCTGGTAGATTTGGTGATGAAAACAATCCACGGTTTGGTATCCATAAATAAAAGGCAGTCCTTATGATACCTCTGCGTCGCCGTTCCATGGTTATCATAAACTTATAACCTTTGTCATTGGCTCCAAAGAATGACACCACATCGTACGACTTAGGATTGCTGCATAAAATTTGTGGTTTCTCCAAAGATTGTAAATATTCGGCAGAATTAAATTCACCCTCATGTTCGGTGAAAATTTTTCGTCTCCAATAGCGAACAAATTGCATTGCCAGTGGATACTTGAGGCGATAAAAGATTCCCTTTTCTGGATAAATTCCAAAAATACACTTTGATTTTCGTCGCAACATCAGCATGAATGCAGCGAAGATTGCCGACCCGAATGCCAGTCCGATAATTATGCTTGTAGCGAGGTACATTTCGTCAAGTCAATCTAGCGATAAACGTTTCAGTTGAAGTTCTGATAACTACTGAGCTAAAAAGTTTTCGCTCACCGGAAAATATAGACTGGCGATTGGGATTTCCCTGTACTTGAAGTTAAGATATACGATGGGGGATTATATTTAAATAGGTAAAACTTAATTGATAATGATTTTTTTTTTTTTCAAAAGATAACAAGAATTCGAAAAATTATATGACCATGAGACGGTTAGTAAAATAACAAAGTAATGCGCATTTATGTATATTAATCTATATTTTATTTTATTTTGTTTTAGGTCAATCACAAAAGTTACAGTATAAGTACAATGAATCAAAATTGAACGACTAATGGGTAATAATAATATCATTATTGAAATACAGATGCTTAAAGAATCCAATGAAAAATAAAATGGCAAGGATAACATTAAGCAAACTTAAAGTAAAGGTTTCGAAATCCAGTATTTTCAATGAATAGAAGAATAAAGTTGGAACTAAACACCTTTCAACAACGTTCAGAGCTCACACATATAAGATCAAGTTGTATGGTTGTATGGGCATTCTTAGTATATTTGTTTGGTAACTTTTTTTTCAAAAAAATTTCCCAAAAACTGAGTTTTTTTCTATGGATTTTGACAGCAAATAGTGAAATTTTTTAAAAATTTGTGCAAATTCGGGTTCATTCCTGCCATAATCAGTTCTATGAGGAGCTTGGTGGAAAAGAGGTACTAATCTGAGAGAATGTGAGTTGATATTAAAACTCATAGCCTGAAGGAGGGTTATAGGAGAATCAGTTACACCAGACAGTATTTGATGTACAAAAATAACATCAGCTACTTCGCGACGTTTTTGTAGAGGTCATAAGTTAATGAGCTTCAAACGATCTTCATACGGGGGCAAATTGTGGTTCAAAATTTGCAAAACGGAGGAATCGACGCCTAATTAGTTCAATTTTTTAATATGAATGCTATTATAATATGGCGACCACACTTGGGTAGCATATTATTCAAGCAAAGGTCGCACGAAGGTTGTATAAGAGATTTCGTAACGAAAGGGTTGGCATTTGGCAACATTAAGTTCTAAATTGTTTTTTTGACAATGCCCTTTTTGTGAGCATTTGATAAACAAAAATAAGCTAAAAGGGCGAAAGGGCGTTTTCATGCCTCTCAGTTGAAAAAAAGGGCATTTTAATTTTTCAAACTTATATTAGTTTTATATTTGAATGCAGCCATTGAAGTTCATACTTTGAAGCAATCCATTTGCATTTCTGTTCATTGAATGAAAAGATTATCAAAATATTTCAATACTTTTGAGCGATGATCAAAAATGTTCACTCAAAAAACTTCCCATTGAGAAGATGTGGTATTAAATTTGCCATCTTCTAAATTTCAATGATTAAATTTTGTTTCCTAATTTAGAAAAACTTGTTAAAATAGCATTGACTCTACCTCACTCTAATGCTGAAGCAGAACGAATTTTTTCAATAATAACAGACGTAAAATGTAAGAAGCGAAATCGATTAGGCAAAGAAATGATTAACAGCATTTTGTGTTGCAATTAAAGCTGTGATTTTTATTTTTGTTATACATATTTTGTATTTGTTCTTCTATTTTTTTTTTTGTGGGCAACATCGTGGGCATTTGTCGACAATATCGTGGGCAAAAAGGGCATTTTCGTTTCAAGTCGTGGGTAAATCAATTGGAAAAGTCTGGCCTCACTGGCTGTATTGATAGCTTAAAAATCCCCTATGGGTTTAGCAAGTTCCCATTGAATCACCTAACATATCCGCAAGGTTTTTTTTACACTTTTTAAAGTTCGTGGACCCCTTAATAACCCATGAAATTTATAATCCCATCTATCCATCTATAATAATTTTGTAAAGTAAAATTCAGTTAAAATTTTACAATACAATTTGACTAGTTAGCAAACACGTTGCAGTTATTAAAGAGTTTGACAAGTTAGCAAACACGTTGCAGTTATTATAGGCTTGTTTTTTTGCAAAGCCACGAAGGAATTAATGAAAAAAACGACATCCAGAAATATAAACGCCAAAAAATATAAGTTTCCGTAAAAACTATCGATAACAATGATGTAATTCGAGCCAGTAACACATTTTTTTTTTTTCAGCAGGAGTAAGGAATTTGTTTTTTCTTTGCATTTAACATGCAAATTCTTAGGCACAAAAAAAGCGCATTATTTTTTGTTCAAAAGGAGGATTCTGTTAAAAAATATGTATGCCTACAATTTTGCATTGGTAGTCACATACGAAGGACTTTCGAAGGAATCGAAAGCTTTCTGAAGCTGTAAAAATTGTTGATTTTATTAAAAGCCTATACTACTTTCTAAAATGTTTTTAGAAATATCATAGAATAATAATTTAATTACATATGTATCGATATGAAATATTTTGTATACTTTGTCCGAAGAAAGTATACATATATTCCGTACACTTGCTAGGCAAGTATATCTTTTTTTAAAATTTTGAGCCCCCTTGTACTTTTAAGTGCCCCTCCATTGGAATACCAAGCCCCATAATCTAAAGCATGCTAAGAATCGCTATTAAATTTCTTAGAACATTGCCTAACATAAGGTGTGTTTGATTGGTAATTTATAGCTAGTGCAGCAATCAGGTACCAATAAAACGCTCCGGCTGTGTTCAAAAACACTTTAGCCACTTTTGGTTGTGTTCACAAAGTATTTCTGCTTCCGTGTCTCCACTAAACTACAAATATCATAGAACACATCCATTTTATGAGTGAAAAACAACATTAAGGTTCAAGTCATGAATAATTTTCAACGCGCCACCTTCATCTTCAAAGTTTCAACTTTCTTCATCCACTTATATATCCACTATTTTACTGGCAAATTTATCGGCAGTAATTGATTGTTGTTAATGTTCACCGAGGGAAATTTTACTGTGCTAGCTATAAATTTACCAATAAAACGCACCTATAATAAAATACACCCCTTAAATGAAGTGCTCTGGACAACATTCACCTTTTCTGGGTGCGCGTGCGTCGTTTTGCCACTCCTGTCTGGATGGGAAAATAACTTTAAAATCCTTAATGAGGGACAGAGTAGGAGCGCAGTAATCAGTAGTTGTTGACAGAATATCTGTGGGAATAAGATTAGTTATGTTGCCGTGACCATATGGCTTGGCAAACCAAAGATTGGATTCCTTTAGTCTTATCGCACTGCAACAAACTAGGTATTTAATATGAAGGTCAAGAGGTAGACGGTGAAGAAAAACGCTTAAGGCATCCGTTGGGCAGGATCGAAGTGCTCCTGTAGTGCCAACGCTAGCTGTTCTTTGCGCCTTTTTAAGCTTGACTATGTTATAGGCTTTACTAAGGGCGGGCCACCAGACAACCGAGCCATACGTGAGGATCGGTCGTACCACTGCTGTGTACGTCCACAGTATCATCTTCGATTGGAGACCCCATTTTTTGCCAAAGGTTTTACTACTGGCATAGAAGGCTATGCAGGCCTTCCTCACACGTTCTTCAATATTCGATTTCCAGTTTAATTGAGGGTCTAGAGCTACTCCCAAATATTTCGCACTGGAGGACGGAGAAGCGTGAAAGGGGGTATTTTAGTTTTGGTAGTAAAAAGCATCAGTTCCGTTTTGCTTTGGTTAACTCCTAGTCCACAACTCGTGGCCCATTTACTAACTTTCTTCAAAGCCCTCTCTGTAATTTCGCTGATCACAGATAGAAACTTTCCTGACACCAGTAAAATCAAATCATCCGCATACGCGACCGCCTTCACGCCACATCTCTCCAACTCAACAAGGATTTTATTCATGACTAAGAGCCATAATAGAGGAGATAGAACACCTCCTTCTTACGCTGAGCATGGATATAATCCACGACCTGATGTTGTCCTCAACACCGAAATCAACGAGTGCTTCTAGAATAGATTCGGTAAGTACATTGTTAAAAGCCACTTCTACATCTAAGAAGGTGGCGAGAGTGTATTCTTTAAAATGGATTGTTTCTCAATTGTTCGCACTACATCATGAAGAGCAGTCTCAGTGGACTTACCCATCAGATAAGAGTGTTGAGAACTTTCAAGAGGACATTCTTCTAGGATGTCTCTAATATGAATGTCAATATTGCGTTCTAGTGTTTTGAGTACGAAAGAGTTAAGACTGATTGGTCGGAAATCCTTCGCGAAGTCATGGCCTCGCTTACCACCTTTCGGAATAAAAACTACGTCTACATGTCTCCATGATTCGGGTACATGGTTGTGGTTGAGACATCCTTTAAAAATCATCCCCAGCCAAGGAACTGCTACTTCTTCTAATGTTTGTAGCATGATTGGCAGAATGCCGTCCAGGCCCGGAGACTTGAATGGTGAGAAAGTATTAATTGCCCAGGGAATGTTTTCGCTTGTTATAACGGAATTGATAAGCTCTGTATGAGCAAAAAAAAGTGTTTTTAGCTAAAATACAAGTTCTAGGCTTACCTTGGTCTTGATTTGCGGCTTTATAAAAAAGGTCATACTGGCTGTTGGAGGCCTCTCACTCTGAGACCATTCACCCACGGTTCTTGAATGATGCCGACGTCAATGATTTCCTCCCTTAGATTATCTGAAGCACATTTAGAGTGCTTCAGATTAATCTGTATGACCCTCAGCAAGTTTTTAATTTTGACTAAATCCTGCGCAATCAGGGCCCGGCAGCTCGCTGGAGATTTCAACTCCGCCAATGACATCGTCAGTCTCGACTTTGTCGTCAGCATTGTCGGGGTCTGCTCCTTGAGTATAGTTTAGTTTATTTTTTATTGAACATAATATAAATACAATTTGGCTTATAACTAATATGACACTATGATAAATTTACATTTGTTGGCACATAAGGGGCCTAACGTTATACAATGTCTTAAGTTTAACAAATTATAGATGTATAAATTAAATGTCAAAAAATTTAATTTAAAAGTCGGTTGGTCAGGGTGTTCATTCCCAAATGTCAGCGTATAACGAGACTGCTTCCTCGTTGTCCATGATTATCTTGTCATCAAGAGTTTCCATCACACTGAGGTACAATGGCTCTGGATGTCGTTATTCAGTGGTCATCCTTCTCATTAGCTGATTCGGGTGGTCGATGATGTTCCGTACTAGTCTCTTCGCTGAAATGACTAGGTATTTGTCCAGCGGGATTATGTTGGCGTCTACTCCTTGACTTTGCAGAATCTTTGTTTTTACGTTTTTTATGCCGAATCTGAGTGTAAATTCGGCTTTCTCAAAGTCCTCAGAAGATAAGATCCGCTGTTCTTTTGAGGTTCCTCCACCTTAAAGACAGACCAGTCAAGCGAATTTAGCCTCTGAGGACCACGGATCAGCTCCTGCCCGCTCGGTTTGACGCCCATGAGCGACAACCAAATATACGGGCTTTCGGCTGCCTAGGGATGTCCTTAGCTAGGATAAGCGTGAGCCTCAAGCCCTCCCAGTCATTGCTAATCTTAGCAATGGAGAACCTAAAGAAATCCCTTGAAAACCTGTCCCCGCACTTGATCACCCTGTGTCCCCTGAGCATCTCCCCAGAGTCGAACATGGAGTAGGGAATCTCGTTAGCCGAAAGAGTGTACAGAAATATCATTTCCGAAAGCTTCGCCTCTATGGAACTCCACACAGCCAATAGACCTCTATTGTCAGTGGAGAACTCATCTACAACCGCTACCTGGAGGTCGTCTCTGACAACTTCACTAATGGTACGCGGTGCGAATAATGAAATTCTCGCCATGTTTGCTCTTTGAAAAATTATTTTAAAATGATGTCGGTACGGAAGTCGTTTAATGTGAACGATAGCAAAACGACTCGCGTCGGACGACACTTCGTTGAATGTGAATCCCCCTAAAAAAATTGAACTACAGAGCTTGCTCGATCGGTAGTCGTTCGACTGGTGTTCACAATTCAGAAATCTAACGACACGACACGTGTTGATGAACATGTCGTTGAATGTGTGGCCGTCAGCACGATTACCCAATTTTTAGAACATTTTAAAATGTCTGCAGTGCTAAATTGATTGCTTTTTAACGTTATGCTTATTAGCTACATATAGTAGCCCCGTTGCATAATTGTTAGTCCGTAGGTCTGTTACGCCGAAGGTCTTGGATTCGATTCCCAGCCTATGCGACATTAAAAACAGAAATGTTTTTCACGGGCTACTGACTCTTGTGAGGAATTGACAAATTTTCCAAGAGTATCTCTTATTATGAAAAGGTGCTTCTCACTTAGCCGTTCGGAGTCGGCAGAAAATTGCAGGTCCCCTCAATTGCAAATAACATGCACACAGGAATGGTTGAGAGTTGTAAGTCACTAGGCCCTGGTTTTACACGAGCTGGCGCGAAAGTACATATACAGTTCCTACAGTACTTACAGACTACAGCGGATCCTGCCAACAAAATTAAATAATTTGCAAAAAGTTGAGAAATTTGTTAATTTCAGAACTCAAATATTTTTGTTCGTAGTAATATTCTGATTGTTTTTAATTAATTTTCATTTTTCAATGTAACCTTAATAATCGAAAAAATTTATTAAGTAAATAGTAAAATAAAGTATTATTTTACTCGCCGTTGACCAGTAAGCTCCGCTGCATATTAGAGATGAGCCAAAAATCACGAACTGCTACTTATTCACAGCTAATGAAAATTCACATTCACAACCTGTTAACAACTTGCGAATAAACTGTGAATGGCTAAACTGTGAATGAAAAAATCTCTCATCGCTAGTCACAACGCAACATCATACACCACACAACTGCTACTTGTTAAACCGTGAATGTGAAATGAATATTCACTATTCAATAATATTCAAGATTTACCCATACAATACCCAACCTGCGTTGCTAATTGCTATTGAAATTGCTAATGCTATCCAACCAAATTTTCAAATTAAAGGAGCTATACATTCGCAATTTTGTGAGTTGATGAATTGCTTGTGTTTGTGTGCTTGTGAAAGCATGGAGTGCAGGCATAATCGCATAAAAGCAATTGTTTGATTGTAGTGGAATGGAATTCGGTTGCTGAGACGATGAGTAGGTAAGGTAGAAAAAGAGTTGTAAGCTCGCAAAAAGAATGTATATACACGAGTGACGAGTTTGATTGGAAAATAGAAAAATACGTTCGGTAGGTGCAGTGTATTTAGGGCTAATTTTGTTGTATCAATATTTTGTATGATACATGGTGGGTGGGTTTTTATTTTTCATGGTTGCAATGTGTGTTTTTCAATACGGTTGTTGCCTTGTAGTTTTTTTTTGAAAAATGTCCGTTAACATTGAATTTATTAGGTGCATCACACTGAAATTGTATTCTTCCTGAGTTCTGACGATTGTTTCTCTTATAAACCATTTATGATATAATTTTTTATTGCTTTTCGACTCAAATGCTCATACTTCCTTAAAAATATATAAAATAAATATTAATAATTACTATAAATGACTATTAAAAACTAAAAAATCATTAATTTTGGAAAAACTTTCATTAACCTTCTAAATCTTGACCGCTTGTTGACCCAAATGCCCTAAATAAATACAGTCCTTGAAAATTATATAAAAAATATAAGTGAAATTTGCGGAAAACTGAAAATGCCACCAAACAGAAGAAAAATTAGTTTTGTTTGGAATTTTTTTACGGAAATAGACTCAAGTTTTGCGAAATGCAATTTATGCCGGACAAAATTGCCTTACAGAACAAGTACGTCCAATTTAAAGATGCACATGGAAATAAAGCATCCAACTGTTTCTTTATCTGTAGTTTCGACCGTTTCGGGAAGATCTTCGGAAGTAGAAGAGCGGGTAAGTTTATTTATGGAGATTATTCTGTGAGTGTTATTTAAAGCGAAAACTACAGTTTGATTGTGACAACTGTTCAAATAAAACCATTTCTAGAGTACAAATACATTCGTTTTTTTCATTGAAAAAAATATATTTTCGTTTAAAAATGATAATACCCATTTAGCCGATTAAAATTAAGCGTTTAAATAAAATTTTAAATTTCAAAGTTAGTCACTCGACGTCAAGTAAAAATTTTTCTATTCAAAATTTTTTTTTAATTTTTTAAAAAGTAAAGCCTAGTATGCAGTTCGGGAAAAATTTTATTTCTCATACAAATTTTTTCCCAGCACAAATTTTGTCTCGGATTTTTCTTAAGCAGTACCTACGCGGTTCAAACGCAAAATTCAAACTTTTTTTCAAACTGTGCAAACAAGTCTCCACATGATTTTTCCCAGACAAATAATGTTCGAAGCATTATTTTGCTAGAAAAATGTTGACGTTTCATGAATATATCACGGTTTTTATCAACTAAAAACATATTTTCGTTTTAACAATTCCAAATTTGAAAGGTATAACCTATGTGAATAATGACCAAAAAAACAAAATAAAACATGAAAGAAAGTAACGGGAGTAAATTATATAAAACAGCTGTTTTCACACAGGTGTAGCTATAATAGGAAAGGGTTCAAGAGGGCCAAAATCAAGTGCACCAACATTTTTTAAAGCATGAAAATATACTAAATTTTAATTTTATTTTTATCTCTACACCATCTTGAGAAAAAGAATGTAGAGATAAAATTTAGTTTGTCTCGATCTGCGTACTAGGCCTAATTCTTATTACTTTAAACGAGCAGTTCTTGAACCTATATAATATTTAATATATTATATATATATAATTGGTTTCTCGAAAACGGTTCAAACGATTTGTATGAAATTTTTAGAGTTTATCTTTATATTTATAAAAATAAACTCTAAAAACTTCATCATAATCCAGAAACGGTCGGATATATCATTAGGTGTGTTTTTTTCCCAATCCAGAGGGAACTGGTTGAAAAAAACGATTTCGGGGATTAGCGACTCCATTACAGAAAAAAATGGAGTTTTCATACAAACTATCGATAACAAGTATATAATTTTCGCCGGTAATACAGTTTTTCTCCGGGCTGAAGTTAAGCCCCGTAAATTATCTGGGTTTAGCTGAACCCATTGGGGTTAGTTGTTGTTGCATTTAACATGTAAATTATTTAGCCCCGAATCGTTTTTTTCATCCAATTTCCTTCGGGTTTGGAAAAAAACAAGCCTATTATTTCTCAGAAACGACTTGAACGATTTAAATGAAACTTTCAGAGTATATTCTTATGAGTAAGAAAAAAATTTAAAAAATTTGGTAAAATACGCCCACTGTAGGTATTTCTTTGTTTCATGGAATTCACGGGAATGGATTAATATATGTATTTATATTACTCAAAGAATTTGTCTGATTTTTTCCAAAAGAAAAAAAAATTCAATTTATATAATTTTACGCAAAAGCACCCGGAAAAGCCGGTCGCCCAGTTATTATATCTATATTTATACTCAGGATGGAAAGGCAAGTCAAACTGGCCATATATATCCCTCCGGCCGTACTCAGTATGGATGAGTAAAAGTGAAATAATCTCTGTTTTTTCGAATTTTCAATATCTGATTTGGTGCAGTTTAAAAAACAAATCGTTCTTTAACTAAATTTATTGAATTTTGGGCGTGGTTAGCATACTTATTATTAATATTTTAACGATATTATTTTAACATTTTAACGATACTATTACATAAACTTCCAAAAATTATTATATAGAAGATTCATTAACACAACATTTTAAGCTATGTCCACTATTAGAGGCGCATTTACCAAAAAAGCAACTTGGTATTTAATTTGGTTAACAATGAAAAACCCAACCATGAAAATAAAGCTTAAATTTAAATTTTTCGAACTTATAAATTTGGTAAATTTCCAATCAAATTCATATCAATAGTTTTGAATTTCGAATAGGGTATTTATATATTAACAGTTTGTGGCGCTGAAACTGTATCTTGCACTTACGTACACATATTAATGGATAATATCCAATATTGGTTGTAAAATACAATCTGTGTAGCCATCAAATTTAAGTAAGCAAATCCTTTTTTTTCTTTAATAGGAAACTCAGGTACAGCGTCCAAGATCAGTCCAAACAAGAAATAACACTGCAACGAGTTCTTTAACGATCTCTTCAAATGTACAGCCCGAATGTGAACTTTTAGAAAGTGCATCTACTTCGTCAGTGTCAGTACCATCCTCGTTACCATCTGCTGCACCAGTACGTACAGGTACTACTGGTGCTCGCCAAACCTAAATGCATGCATACATTCCAAAAAGAGTTACTCCCAAGTGCAAGCAAAAGATAGACGAAAAATTACTTCGACTTTTTACCGAAAGTTTCCAACCTTTTCAAATCGTTGAAGAACGCTCGTTTCGGGAATTTGTAGCTGCTCTCAATCCATCGTATGATTTGCCAAGCAGGCACATGATATCTAAAACTTTAGTACCTGCAATGTATGACCAATGCCTTCATGAGTCACAAGATTTCATTAAAAGGGCGAAAAGAGTTTGTGTAACTACTGACTGCTGGACATCATTGATCATGGAGAGTTACATGGCTGTAACCGTGCATTTCTTAAATGAAAATTTTGAGCCGAAATCACTTCTTTTGGAATGTGCAAACCTACCAGAACACCACACTACAAAAAACTTGGCGCTGGAGCTAAATAGGGTCCTAACTGAATGGGACGTAAAAAAAAAGATTTTGATGGTAGTATCTGACAACGCAGCCAATTTTGTAGGTGCTGTCCAAAATGAATTAAATTGGAAACATTTTGACTGCTTTGCCCATTCGCTAAACCTTGTGGCTAACGATGGCTTAAAGGACGAGGTTGTCTCAGACATTATTGGCAAGGTTAAATATATTGTAAGCCACTTTAAAAGGAGCCACACAGCAACAACAAAGCTTCTTGCCTATCAAAAAAGTCAAGGCTGTGGAAGTCCGCTTAAATTACTACAAGATGTATCCACACGTTGGAACTCAACGTTTTATATGCTAGAACGGTTTCTTAAGCTGGAGGAAGCTGTTAAAACAACCTTGGCCTTAATAAACATGAATGTAGCCTATCACCTTACTTCAAGCGAATGGGATATAATCAGACAACTTTGCCAGATCTTAAGACCATTGGAAAAAATCACAAAAACTGTATCGGGGGAGAAATACCTGACTGCTTCTCTTGTCATTCCATTGTCTAATGGACTCTTCTCTGTGCTGAGGGGTTTTGAGAGCAAGCCATTTGAAAGATGCATTAAGAGCGTAATAAAGAAACTGGTGGATTCAGCAGTTGGCCGCTTTCAGATGCTGGAATTCGGTAACACTCTTGCCATAGCCACTTATTTGGACCCCAGATTTAAACAAATTGGTTTTAAAAACAAAAGCTGTGCTGAATCTGCGAAAAAAAAACTGATTGCGTATGTGGCAGGGAAGCATGCAGCACAACAACCTAACACTCGCCAAGATCCTCCAATAACCACACCAATAAATGCAACTTCCACAGAGGATCTAGAGAACTCGAGTGAAGACGATATTTGGTCTGAGTTAGACAAAGAAGCTGCACAATATCAGCCAAATGGAACGGCAACCAGTAAGGCAATAACAGAAGTTCAAAGATTCCTGGACTGCAACATGCTTCCAAGGAAAGAAGATTCACTCAAGTGGTGGAACGAAAATAAAGACATGTTCCCCCATCTTGCCGAAGTTGCTCAGGAACGGCTAAGTGCAATCGCCACATCCGTGCCTTGTGAGAGGTTGTTTTCGAAAGCTGGGCAAATTGTATCAGAGAGACGAACCCGACTAAGCAGCGGAAAAGTAAAAATGCTTTTGTTTTTAAATTGCAATTCTAATTTGTTGCAGTAATTGAAATGTTTTTTGTTTACTTTGAATTTTGACATACCTACTTTATTTTAGGTAAATAAAGTAACCATCGAAGCTAACGGTTTTTAAGTTCCTTCTTCGTTGTGCAATAAGTACCTAATTAATTAACTCTATTAAAAAAAAAACTTTTTATAATTCTCTTAAAGTCGTTAAATCATTGTCTTTGAAAACTCTATATAACAGGTAACCAGCGTTTGTATTTTTATGGAATTTTGCATGTTTTTTTTTACTTTTCAGTACCCACAGAAAGTCAGCACTACGAATTGAAATTCACAGTTTACATTCACAGTTTATATTCACAGTGAATGAAAAATAGCATTCACAGTTATACCTGTGAATGCAAATTCACGACTTAGCTCATCTCTACTGCATATACAATATTGGAAAGCTTTATCACAAAATGTGTAAACTTTTTTGAGTTTTTAGCATTCTGCACCGCCTCTATACGGAAAACTTGAAAACATTTGATTCATGTGCATTTCTCAATTTAAAACAAATATTCTCAAGTTTTTAGCTTATTTTTATATTTGTTTGCTTTTAGCTCCATCTACCAAGAAAATTAATTTCCGTGCACTTCTCATTTCTTTGAAATGAGAAAAAAAACAAGCCTATTATTTCTCAGAAACGACTTGAACGATTTAAATGAAACTTTCAGAGTATATTCTTATGAGTAAGAAAAAAATTTAAAAAATTTGGTAAAATACGCCCACTGTAGGTATTTCTTTGTTTCATGGAATTCACGGAAATGGATTAATATATGTATTTATATTACTCAAAGAATTTGTAAAAAATTTCCACTCTGTTTTTTTCCAAAAGAAAAAAAAATCAATTTTTATAATTTTACGCAAAAGCACCCGGAAAAGCCGGTCGCCCAGTTATTATATCTATATGTATAATCGTGGACTGTAATTCCTAGGTTTATAAATGAAACGCACAATTTGTTTAGAGTCGGGAAAATGAGAATGAAAAACCCGACTATTAATATCTTTTATTGAATCTACTCGAATGCTATAACTATACACTTTTACTACTGTACCGGACTGTACTGCTTTATGCGACTGTGCGCTGAGAAGTTATTCTAACAACTGACTATACGTTTTCAATATCAAAACTGAGAGCACGTATGTGACTCTGAGTATATTACTTACGATTACATAGTTATTTTACAATACATACAAATGTAATATAATAAAGTGAATATAATACATGAATGTGTAAATGTAGTGAAGCATTCGATACAGTGCCAGCAAAAATTAACAATTTTTAACATCTTGAATTCTTTATGATTATTTACTTTACTTTTACTTTACATAATTTTCATAGCAAACCAACGACTGATTGTAATTCAACTTATCTGTCATAATTACTTTAATTGCTTTTATTGTTCTGTACATAAACTTTCTTTTGTGTTTCTGCACTTTAATTATTCAACTTTCTACTGGTATAATACAAATCTTCTGCATCGGCCGCTTCAGCTTCCCTGTCTCAGTCTGCACGACCACGGATTTTACGATGCCATCTCTGCTGGTGATGAGCTCGCAGATTCTGCCCAGAGCCCAATGCGCTGGTGGGAAATTCTCGCTTGCAATTGTCACCAACTGACCGACCTTGATCTTCTCTTTCTCTCTTCGCCACTTCTTACGCTGCTGCAGAGTAGTTAGGTATTCGGAACTCCATCGGTCCCAGAAATGCTTGACCATCAACTGACGATCTCTCCAAAGTTTAACACCTACCGTTTTTGGCTGTTCACTGACATCAAACGGCATAGGCAATATTGTTGGTTCACCTACCAGGAAATGCGCTGGTGTTAGTGCTTGTATGTCTGATGGGTCATCACTTATGGGATGAATTGGCCTCGAGTTGAGGATGGCCTCTATCTGTACTAAGAGCGTTGTGAGTTGCTCATATGGGAGAACTTTTAGCCCTATGATTCTCTTCAGGTGATACTTCATCGATTTTACTGCTGCTTCATAAATCCCGCCTTGATGTGGCGCGGCAGGAATCATGAAATGCCATTCTGTACTTTTACGGTTCAGGTGAGAAATTGTATCTTCACTTGCCCATTTGTCTATGGCTCTTCTTAGTTCTTTATTGGTACCTACAAAAGTTGTACCGTTGTCACTGTACATACGTTCGCATCGGCCCCTGCGTGCGATGAAACGTTCATAGCATGCAATAAAGGCTAGCGAAGTTAAATCGGTCACTAGGTCGATGTGTACGGCTCGAGTCTTGAGGCATACAAAAACTGCAACCCAACATTTGCTTCTGGTGATCTGACTGCCTTGTCTGTCAATCATCTTTACTTCTAATGGACCTGCATAATCCACACCACAGTGTAGAAATGGTTTGCCAATCTGTACCCTGTCAGCTGGTAATTCTGACATCAGCTGATGTTCTAATTTGGAGCTATATCTGGCACAAGTGACGCACTTTTGTATGTAATTTCGTAATTCACTGCGGAGCTTCGGAATCCAATACTTCTGTCTGATGAACTGCATCATCATCTGAGTTGCGCCATGCTTTGTCTCTCTGTGCGCGTGATCTACTATCAGCCATGCGAGCCTTGAGCCATTTGGAACTATGACTGGGTGATTCATTTCATACGAGTTGCTGCTTCTGTCCAATCTGCCGCCTACTCTTAGTAGACCTCTGCCATCTAGAATCGGCTTGAGGGGTACCAGTTTACTTTTCTCTGGAAGACCTCTCTTATTTTCAAACGACGTTAATTCTGTACCATAATGTGTCTCTTGAGACTCTCTTAGGAGATATGACATCGCTCTTGTTCTTTCATCCAGAGACGGTGGCCGAATCTTGATTGTACGCCTTTTTGCTCTTATTTTGAACGACGGATTCTTAGACCAGTTATCCACGAAACGAATCGCATAGCTGATTATGACAACTAATCTTTCCAGCTTATTGGAATAATCCAAAAGCGGAACATCATGGCTTGCGTGTTTCAAACCTATACGTAGCATTGGTTTGGCAGATATAACTGCCAAAACCTTGAACTCTTTCTGTACCTCTATTGTCTCATTTATACTGAAACCTGTTTCAGGCCAATCTGTACGTGGTAGCTGTAGCCACTCCGGACCTGCTAACCATAATTTATTGCTTACCAAGGCAGATGCTTGTACTCCTCTGCTCAGTAAATCTGCTGGGTTCTCTTTAGTGTTAACGTAGTGCCAGGCACTCACATCAGTGTTTGTCTGAATTGATGAAACTCGATTAGCAACATATGTCTTGAGGTTGCGTGGTAGCTTATTTAACCAGTGCAGGACAACTGTAGAATCAGACCATAAAAAATATGGCACATTTTGCCATTCCATTGACTCTCTGCTTGTAATAGCAACCTTGACAACAATTCTGCTGCAGCTAGCTCTAACCTTGGAATTGTCACTGTCTTCAACGGAGCTACTCTTGTCTTTGATATGAGCAATTTTGTTATACCTGTACCACATGTCTGCTCTGTACGAATATAAAGGACTGCGCCATAAGCTGTACTTGATGCATCTGAGAAACCATGGATCTGGACCGCGGACGTGCCTACGGTGCCTAACCATCTATCTATACGGAACTCTTCTAAGGATATTATGCCATTCCAATATTCTTTCCATCTTTCTTCTATTTCTTTTGGTACCTGGTCGTCCCAGTCTGTACTCAATCTCCAGATGTCCTGAATCATGACCTTTCCTATAATGGTAACTGGGGATATGTAGCCATTCGGATCGTACAACTGGGCTACACATCCGACTATCTTTCTCTTGGTGAGCGCGCCGATTATCTTTGGTGTTTTCACCTCATACGGAACTGATCTGACGCTATCAGCCATTTCAAACCTAGGATGGATGATTCCTCTTCCCCCGAAAACACTAATGAGGCATCGTGTGTGCCAGCATTCATTTGTTTCATGAACGTCTTGGAGTTTGATTTCCATTGGCATAGCTCCAAACCGGCTCCTTTTAATACTGCATGGATGTCTTTCGCTAACTGGATCGCTTTAACTTCATCTGACTCTCCTGTTGTACAATCGTCCATGTAGAAGTCATTCCTGATCGCATTTGCTGCTTTTGGAAAATTCGCTTCAGCCTCTACTGCTGCCTGTATCACAGACCGAACTGCTAAATGAGCTGATGATGTTAAACCAAACGTAACGACCGTCAACCAATATTCCCGCAGTGGGTCGTCTTTATTCTCTCTCCAAAAGATACGTTGGAGATCCCATTGCTTTTCGTTTAGCTTGACTTGATTGAACATCTTCTTGATATCACCACACACAGCGATGCGGTGCTTTCTGAAACGCATTATGGTCTCGTGAAGATCTCTTTGTAGCTTTTCGCCTAGCATCTGTACTTCATTTAAAGATATGCCTTTATCTGTACGACAGCTTGCGTCATATACTATACGAAATTTCTTTTCTATACAATGATGTGGTATATAATACACTACACCATCTTGTTGAGGATTTTTAGTTGCTAGTTTTACATGGCCTAGCATGATGCTATCACGCATCTTCTGTACATATGTTGTTCTCAACTGATCATTCTTTTCTAATTTCCTTTCCAGGTACATGAATCGACGCAACGCTATTGCACGTGAACTGCCCATCTCAGACCAATCTGGCTTCAATGGCATCTCAACTACGAATATGCCATCCTTTTCACGATAGTGAGTTGACATAAAGTGTTGTTCCACCAATTCCTCTTCTTCTGTGCACTTGGAGCATGTACCCACTTGATCCATTTGCCAAAGTCTACTTAAGAGATGGTCTAACTGGCTATCTGACGAATACTCGATAGCTGGATAGGTACATCTTGGTTGCTCATTTTTATCTTGAGTAGGACCTAGGACTACTACGCCTAGTGTTGTGTCTAACAATACTGTACCTTCTAAACGCCTTTCATATATCGATCTGATCGATCTTGCAAAGAAACTAACACCTAGCAGTATATGGACCTCTGCTGGCCTGAAATACTGCGGATCAGCATAACTGTACGGGGATATGTCCACCTTACTATCTATGTGTATACTTTCTTGTGGCAAAATTGGCCTCCACTGGCTCTCCTCTGGCAAAACCCAAAAGGATTCACTCATGTACTGCTCAATAGAGCTCGACGTATACCATGGTAGTATCCTTAATAAAACTTGGCGTGTTATAGCAAAGGGAGTGCCATCAATGCCGACCAACTTTCTTGACAATTGCTTAGTGCCTAGCTTTAGGTCACGTTTGAGCTTACCTGCGATCAAATTCAAGTGAGACCCTGTGTCTAACATTGCTCGGAAGGGGCCATATATGAAGCCATCAGCTTCTATTCTGACCAAAGATGTTGGGATTAAATTCGTACTACTCACTACAGAATTGATAGACTGTAAATAATCTGTATGGTTAATTTTTATTGATTTATTATTGAACATTGATGAATCCTCAGTTTTTATCTTTCGCTTCTTTGGCGCTTGTTGTTGCTGAGGTCCTGTACATTGGAATGGATTTGCCTTAGGGTAGGCTTCAACTGAGTGAAATTTTGATTTTGCATTGGCTGCACGAACTGTACGTCGTCTGCGTGCTATGTTGTTGTGTTGACGATTCTGTACACCTAGGTTGCGGCCTGTTAGTCAATTTGACCGGCCCCTGGGCTTGTGTTTATGCTGTACCTGAGATGATGAACTTGGTTTTTCAGTGCCAAATGTAAGAGCCGCTAACGCTGGCTTCAATACCTCCTTCATCGGGCACAAAAAGATGTTGTGTTTCGGCGCGCCTGGGCACCTGGCGCATCCTCTGATATAGCAGCTATTTTCCTTGTGCCCCTGTTTTAGGCAGTTGGGGCAAACGGCTCTTCTGTCAACGAAATCTTTGCGAGCGCGAAAGGAAAGCGCCGCAAAATCCGGGCATCCCCAGATCTGATGATCACCTGCACATACCATGCATGGTCTGTCCCCTCGGGTGCGAATCTTTCTAGTGGCTTTAGCTTGAACTGTGGTTTTGCCTCTGCCTTCTGTACGTATCAGATTTTCATTTGTTTCTGTACATGCTTGCTGTACCGCTACGATGTTGGAGAGCGCGGCTGCCTGCTTCTCAATAAACGCCAAAAAGTATTCGCTACATGTTGCAGCTCGCTGGCCACCTGTACGTCTTGCATCTTCGGAAGGGAAAGTAGCTGGCGGAGATGATCGCGCCCGATCAGATATTTCTTGTCGTAGATCTGGATAAGGCGCTCCCATGCCTCGTTGTAGTTCTCTTTTGTCAGCTGCCACTCGCCTAGAGTCTTAGCTGCTGCACCCGACAAGGACTTTTTCAAGTACGAGAACTTAAAGGCTGGAGATACTTTCTCGTTGTCGTGTATGGCGGCCTTAAAGCGATCGTGGAACCCAATCCACTTGGTATAGGCACCATCGAAGACACCCCAGGTGTTACGGAGGTCATGCTGGTGGAAAGGCATGTTCACCTGTACCTGGATTTGTTGGTTTTCACCTACTGTACTGGTCGGCTGTGGCCCGACAGGAGCTAATGCGGGCATCTTTTCCTGCAACGCTGAGCTAGCGACAAAGTATTCGGACTTCACTGCTTCTATTTCGTCTAGCAGCTTAGGAAGTTCCTTCTTGTTAGTCTGATCTAAGCAGACCTGCGACAGTCGCAGGAAGTTGACCCAGTCATCCTCTAGCAGTTCGAGACGCAACTTTGCTTCAAGAAAGGGCAGCTCACCAAAGCCGTCCGACTGCACGAAAGCCCTTGCCTTTCTGATGCCATTGGCAGCGGCCTTAGCTCTATTGGACGACATCTTAATCTATGCGAATAAATAGCGGTTGGATTCAATAGTGTCATAATTTTTAAGAAAAAAGATCCCTAGTCTCTGTGCTTATGCATCAGAGCAAGACTTTTTCATTTAGTATACCATTCTTTATTTGACCAGATACAAATCTATGTTCATATTGTGGAAAAATAAAGTTGTTGATTTGTGTCTGTACGGTTGTGGTGTATGGCCCTATAGTTCATTTGTTCTCCTACCCTCTCTCTTTTATGTAACAACCCTACTTCATACCAGCGGCGAGATTTGCTCCTACTGCAATAATTTCATCTTTGCATCTAATCAAAAGACAGGAAAGTATATACGCCTTGAGTGTATGATGTTCATTGGTTTGAACTGCAACTAACTGTTGCAATTTTATTTTATTTATCTATGTCGTTGAATATTTGCTTCAAACAACAAACTGTACCTACTTGTTGTGATTTTCATTATGTTGTTAAAGATTTACTTGGAACAACAAACTGTACCTACTTGAAATTGTTGAAATTTTAATTTATTAATTTATATTGTTAAAGATTCACTTCGAACAACAAACTGTACCAATACTTGAAATTAAAATTTTACTCGTTTATTTATGTTGTTAAAGATTTACTTCGAACAACAAACTGTACCTAATACTTGAAATTGAAATTTTATTCGTTTATTTATGTTGTTAAAGATTTACTTCGAACAACAAACTGTACCTACTACAATTGTTGAAATTTTTATTTGTTTTTGCTCTTGTCGTTACGGATTTGCCTCTAACGACCGGCTATGTTTATGTTGCTGAAGCCTTGCTTCGGACAACAAACTGTACTGTTTTATTTTGTGGGACTGTACCATATACTGTACTGTTGCGATTTTGAATGCTGTTTGCATTTATTTGTATTGGCTCTTGTCGTTACGGATTTGCCTCTAACGACCGGCTATGTTTATGTTGCTGAAGTCTTGCTTCGAACAACAAACTGTACTGGCATGCTCTTATTTTGTACTGCTTTGTTCGGTCCCCACTAGACCTTGGTGAACAAAACTCTATACACTGTACCGCTTTGTTCGGCCACCACTTAACCTTGTTGAACAAAAGCTCTACATTCTTCTGTATTGTATACAGTTTTGGCGTTAATTCTATCAGCCTGCAGGAGATCTTCCCACAAAAGACTCATTAAAGCTTCCCCCATGCAGCACTTGTAAACTTCATCCTTTAGTTCCCAACGTTCGGTAGTATATTTATTCCAACCCTTTAATTATTATTATTTTTCATTTATTATACTAAAACCAAACGGCCCTGCCAGTGGCCGATGCTACTCGTATTGATTTATTACTTTTGTACGAGCAGCTGAAATATGCTACTACAAAAGTACTGTAGGACTAAAAAACCTACTACGCAACAATCAACACGACGTCCCTGGTGAATATCCTCTCAGTCGACGGCCCTGATGAATACATTTCGCTCTGTGCCTTTGCACTCCACTCTACCTACCTATACTACTCAACACATGTGCAAGTTGCAACACTCTTATTCTGTGCCTACCTATATACACCATCTACATTGACGACGCCGATTGCCATACATTTGTATTTGCGCCACAGAAACACCACACTATGTTACCTATATACCACTGCATGGAGGAGAACGAGGGATGATTTGATATTATTATTTTTTATATACACGAGACGAGGAAATCTCAAGTCGCGTACGCAACACGATATACAACGCTTTATGTATATTTCAATCGGAGAGAATGATTTGTTCTTCCCCTTTATTTTATATAGCGCGACGAGAAATCCTCAAGTCACGTACGCAACATGATATTTATTTGTATCATATATAAATATATATAACCCCCGCGCTTGTTACAATAATAAAAAGAAAGGGCAAACGAACTATATGCACTTGAATTATATATTCATATTTACTAAAAATGTTCAACCATTTAATAAGGAAAGGAAAAATAAACTCACCACCTTGCTGGCTTGTTATACCTTTTTGTTACTGTACGTTTTGTTTGTTTTTTTTTTGTTCTTTCTTGCTGTACTGGTTGTTGTTTTTCTTTACTGTACTGGTTGTTGTTTTTTTTCTTGCTGTACTGCTTGTTGTTTTTCTCGCTGTACTGCTTGTTGTTTTTTCTCGCTGTACTGCTTGTTGTTTTTTCCTTAGTTGTTTTTGTCTTGGTTGTTTTTGTCTTCTTGACGTACTGCTTACTATTTATTATTATTTTTCAGAATTTAATTTCGAATTCGATTTCAATGCTGAACCTTCCATGGCGCCACTCACAAAAAGACTGTGCTGATATATGAGCGCGCGAGAACAAGCTTGTTGCTCATATACTCACACAGATACACACACGATCTATATGCCTACTATTTTCTGTACAGACGAGTAGATAGCGAGGGGAGATTTTTCATGCACCGACAGGTCGCGTCGCGACTCGATTATCGGAGGGGGAAATTTTTTTTTTTAATTTTTTTTTTTTTTTAAACTGATTTTTTATCCGGCTCGATGCGACCAAATGTATAATCGTGGACTGTAATTCCTAGGTTTATAAATGAAACGCACAATTTGTTTAGAGTCGGGAAAATGAGAATGAAAAACCCGACTATTAATATCTTTTATTGAATCTACTCGAATGCTATAACTATACACTTTTACTACTGTACCGGACTGTACTGCTTTATGCGACTGTGCGCTGAGAAGTTATTCTAACAACTGACTATACGTTTTCAATATCAAAACTGAGAGCACGTATGTGACTCTGAGTATATTACTTACGATTACATAGTTATTTTACAATACATACAAATGTAATATAATAAAGTGAATATAATACATGAATGTGTAAATGTAGTGAAGCATTCGATACACTATATTTATACTCAGGATGGAAAGGCAAGTCAAACTGGCCATATATATCCCTCCGGCCGTTCTCAGTATGGATGAGTAAGAGTGAAATAATCTCTGTTTTTTCGAATTTTCAATATCTGATTTGGTGCAGTTTAAAAAACAAATCGTTCTTTAACTAAATTTATTCAATTTTGTGCGTGGTTAGCATACTTATTATTAATATTTTAACGATATTATTTTAACATTTTAACGATACTATTACATAAACTTCCAAAAATTATTATATAGAAGATTCATTAACACAACATTTTAAGCTATGCCCACTATTAGAGGCGCATTTACACAAAAAGCAACTTGGTATTTAATTTGGTTAACAATGAAAAACCCAACCATGAAAACAAAGCTTAAATTTAAAATTTTCGAACTTATAAATTTGGTAAATTTTCAATCAAATTCATATCAATAGTTTTGAATTTCGAATAGGGTATTTATATATTAACAGTTTGTGGCGCTGAAACTGTATCTTGCACTTACGTACACATATTAATGGATAATATCCAATATTGGTTGTAAAATACAATCTGTGTAGTTATCAAATTTAAGTAAGCAAATCCTTTTTTTTCTTTAATAGGAAACTCAGGTACAGCGTCCAAGATCAGTCCAAACAAGAAATAACACTGCAACGAGTTCTTTAACGATCTCTTCAAATGTACAGCCCGAATGTGAACTTTTAGAAAGTGCATCTACTTCGTCAGTGTTAGTACCATCCTCGTTACCATCTGCTGCACCAGTACGTACAGGTACTACTGGTGCTCGCCAAACCCAAATGCATGCATACATTCCAAAAAGAGTTACTCCCAAGTGCAAGCAAAAGATAGACGAAAAATTACTTCGACTTTTTACCGAAAGTTTCCAACCTTTTCAAATCGTTGAAGAACGCTCGTTTCGGGAATTTGTAGCTGCTCTCAATCCATCGTATGATTTGCCAAGCAGGCACATGATATCTAAAACTTTAATACCTGCAATGTATGACCAATGCCTTCATGAGTCACAAGATTTCATTAAAAGGGCGAAAAGAGTTTGTGTAACTACTGAATGCTGGACATCATTGATCATGGAGAGTTACATGGCTGGAACAGTGTATTTTTTAAATGAGAATTTTGAGCCGAAATCACTTCTTTTGGAATGTGCAAACCTACCACAACACCACACTTCAAAAAACTTGGCGCTGGAGCTAAATAGGGTCCTAACTGAATGGGACGTAAAAAAAAAGATTTTGATGGTAGTATCTGACAACGCAGCCAATATTGTAGGTGCTGTCCAAAATGAATTAAATTGGAAACATTTTGACTGCTTTGCCCATTCGCTAAACCTTGTGGCTAACGATGGCTTAAAGGACGAGGTTGTCTCAGACATTATTGGCAAGGTTAAATATATTGTAAGCCACTTTAAAAGGAGCCACACAGCAACAACAAAGCTTCTTGCCTATCAAAAAAGTCAAGGCTGTGGAAGTCGAAGTCCGCTTAAATTACTACAAGATGTATCCACACGTTGGAACTCAACGTTTTATATGCTAGAACGGTTTCTAAAGCTGGAGGAAGCTGTTAAAACAACCTTGGCCTTAATAAACATGAATGTAGCCTATCACCTTACTTCAAGCGAATGGGATATAATCAGACAACTTTGCCAGATCTTAAGACCATTGGAAAAAATCACAAAAACTGTATCGGGGGAGAAATACCTGACTGCTTCTCTTGTCATTCCATTGTCTAATGGACTCTTCTCTGTGCTGAGGGGTTTTGAGAGCAAGCCATTTGAAAGATGCATTAAGAGCGTAATAAAGAAACTGGTGGATTCAGCAGTTGGCCGCTTTCAGATGCTGGAATTCAGTAACACTCTTACCATAGCCACTTAGTTGGACCCCAGATTTAAACAAATTGGTTTTAAAAACAAAAGCTGTGCTGAATCTGCGAAAAAAAAACTGATTGCGTATGTGGCAGGGAAGCATGCAGCACAACACCAATAAATGCAACTTCCACAGAGGATCTAGAGAACTCGAGTGAAGACGATATTTGGTCTGAGTTCGACAAAGAAGCTGCACAATATCAGCCAAATGGAACGGCAACCAGTAAGGCAATAACAGAAGTTCAAAGATTCCTGGACTGCAACATGCTTCCAAGGAAAGAAGATCCACTCAAGTGGTGGAACGAAAATAAATACATGTTCCCCCATCTTGCCGAAGTTGCTCAGGAACGGCTAAGTGCAATCGCCACATCCGTGCCTTGTGAGAGGTTGTTTTCGAAAGCTGGGCAAATTGTATCAGAGAGACGAACCCGACTAAGCAGCGGAAAAGTAAAAATGCTTTTGTTTTTAAATTGCAATTCTAATTTGTTGCAGTAATTGAAATTTTTTTTGTTTACTTTGAATTTTGACATACCTACTTTATTTTAGGTAAATAAAGTAACCATCGAAGCTAACGGTTTTTAAGTTCCTTCTTCGTTGTGCAATAAGTACCTAATTAATTAACTCTATTAAAAAAAAAAAATTTTATAATTATCTGAAATAAAATGAATTAAAACAAGAAAAAGTCGTTAAATCATTGTCTTTGAAAACTCTATATAACAGGTAACCAGCGTTTGTATTTTTATGGAATTTTGCATGTTTTTTTTTACTTTTCAGTACCCACAGAAAGTCAGCACTACGAATTGAAATTCACAGTTTACATTCACAGTTTATATTCACAGTGAATGAAAAATAACATTCACAGTTATACCTGTGAATGCAAATTCACGACTTAGCTCATCTCTACTGCATATACAATATTGGAAAGCTTTATCACAAAATGTGTAAACTTTTTTGAGTTTTTAGCATTCTGCACCGCCTCTATACGGAAAACTTGAAAACATTTGATTCATGTGCATTTCTCAATTTAAAACAAATATTCTCAAGGTTTTAGCTTATTTTTATATTTTTTTGCTTTTAGCTCCATCTATCAAGAAAATTAATTTCCGTGCACTTCTCATTTCTTAGTTCTTATATTTATAGATAACTTTATAAAAAAATGCCATGGGGAGCATTATTACCATGTTTTCAGGGTTACTTGCTCCCGGGAACTAAAAGCTTATATATATTTAAAGAATTGTGTTTATGGTGATAATTCTGTCTTCCACCCCATATGATCAAGGAACCCGAATACCGGAGATAAAGCTATAAGGGATAATAATTAATTTGATTGGTTGTCTAAAAAATCACATTTTGAACCAAGTATATGTAATCGAATTCCTTCATTGAATAATTGCCAATTATTTATATGTTTCGGAAGAAATGTATTTCTAGATGCAGTTTTATAGTAAGAAAACAAATAAGATAGATGCTTTCTAAATTAAAAAAAAAAACAAGTTTATTAAATTATATTGATTAAAATAGTTACCTATTATAAACTTATTAGTTATGTACCTATAGGTGAGTAAGAGCTATATTTATTAAGTTTTCTCCAAAAACTCTACGAAAAATACCTATTTTATATAATATCCTTCTTTGGAATTGACGCACCAAGAAAACGAATGTTTAAAACAATCGTGACGTTATCAGTTCTTAATCAGAACAAAGCGTTGTTAATTGTCCGCAACGCAACATGCTTGTTGAATGGATTAATTTCGATAAAAAGTTATATGAACAACTGCAGGGTTTTTCCTGGGCTTATCTGTTTTTGAAAACACAGCAAGCGAATAATCTTGCACTTAAAATAAACGTTATCTGTGTAAAGTGTAATCACTTTTTACTATTAGGTCTGTTTGGTATCTTTTTTAAGAAAAAAGTGTAAAACCTGTCAAACTTTGTAAGAAGAAGAAAATACTCTCAGAGAGGGAGAACTTGTCCAAAAGTTAACAAACGCACTGAACCACTTTTTGTATAAAATGTCACTTTTGTGTATAAGACGTCAAACATTGACAAATCATTTTGAACCCTGTAATTTTGAAATTATAAAATAATTTTTATACTGAAAAATATCGAACGAAAATGTATAACACCGGTTTTGATGGACTTATCTGAATCTTCATCAAGTGAATGGTCGCGTTTGGGGATCAATCCAAAGCTATCCGGATAGGTTTGTGTTGTTGTAATCCCTTGACAAAACAGCTGATGCAACAACAACCCAACGTATCTGAACATTCACTACGAAACATTTTCGTAGATTGATTTTTCGTTTAATATACGAAATTTTGTAAAATAAACAAATTTTTCGTAGCCAACATGGAGATCAAAAATTCAGAAATACGAAAAATTTGTAAAATTTACGAAAGCACATTTGTAAGGTTTTTTCGCACGAATGTTTCGTGATTTGTACAAAAACTGTATTTGTAAACTGTACTCAATATATCTTTTTTGATGATAGCAGAAATATGCATATTCAATTTTCGAATATTTTTACGAATGATTTTGTAAAACTACAAACATTTGATAAGTATACTAATACATTCGTTTAAAATTTAAAACATTTCGTAAATTATACAAAATATATTTTGTGTAGATACGAAATACAGTTGTAATTCTCACAAAATGTTTTGTAACAAAACTAGGTTTTTACCATTCGTAATATATACGAAAGTCTTCAATAGTACATCAAAACATTTCTTTTTACCAACAGCTACAGCTTACAGTTGCTTCTCCGTTCTGACCAAGGATTTCGTAAAAGTACAAATGTTTTGTAAATTCACGAAAACAGTCGTAACGCCATGAATGTGTTTTCGTATATTATACTAACGTTTTGTGTTTCCAAGCATACATTTGTGTTATTCCTACTTTTTACAATTCGTAAATTACACAAACGATTTTAATTTTATTTCATGCATACGACTAAATATTTTGTAAAGCTGCAGCTACACCTAGTCATTTAGTCAAAACGTGTTCAGTTGCTTTTTGAACGCCGCGCTCGCCGTATTAAAAATGAAAAAAGTGAAATGAAAAAAAAAATAAAAAGTTAATAAAAACAAAGTAAAAAAACTATAAGAAATCCAATTAAAAGCAAAACTAAAAACAAAAAACCAAAGAAAAAAAGGTTAATAATTGTATTTTGGTAAGGTGTATTCACTATTTATGTTATATCAGTGTTAAATAATTGAATTTGAATTTTTAAGTCCTTTTTAGGTGGACTAATACGGTTTTTGGACATTGGTCAGAGACAAAATTTTGGCAAATCATTTAAAAAATGCTAGAAATCCTAATAAAACTAAATTGCACGAAATAACGGGTGATTTTTTAAGAGGTTTAGAACTTTTTTTTTAAAAAAAACACAAAAAATTCGAAAAAATGAATGAAATATTTATTTGAATCGATAGTTTGAACCTTGCAATTTAATGTTTAAAGATAATTTCATGCAAATGTTGACCGCGGCTGCGTCTCAGGTAGCCCATCCGCTGAGTCCAATTTTGGCATACTCTTTCACACATATCGGCCGGTATCTCACGAATGAATGCATGGATGTTGGCTTCCAGTGCGTCAATCGAAGCGGGCTTGTCCCTATAGACATTAGCCTTGACATAACCCCACAAAAAATAGTCTAATGGTGTCAAATCGCACGATCTAGGCGGCCAATTGACCGGCCCGAAACGTGAAATTAACTGTTCACCAAACTCGCCTCGCAATTGCGGCAAAAAAGAGTTTGTTATCATCGCTCGGTAGCGTTCACCATTGACAGTAACGCTGCGATTCGCATCATCTTTGAAGAAATATGGCCCAATAATGGCGCCGGCCCATAAACCGCACCAAACAGTGGCTTTTTCGGGATGCATTGGTAGCTGTTGCAATGCTTCTGGCTAATCTTCACTCCAAATGCGGCAATTGTGCTTATTTACGTACCCATTCAACCAAAAATGAGCCTCATCGCTGAACACAATTTTTCGATAAAAAAGCGGATCCTCGGCCAGCTTTCCAAGAGCCCATTCACCAAAAATTTGGCGTTGTGGTAGGTCGGCTGGCTTTAGTTCTTGCACCAGCTGTATCTTAAAAGGCTTTACGCCCAAATCCTTCCGCAAAATTTTCCACGTAGTGCTGTAACAAAGGCCTAACTGCTGGGAACGGCGCCGAATCGACATTTCGCGGTCTTCTGTCACACTAGCTGATACGTCCGCAATATTTTCTTCACTACGCACAGTACGTAAACGTGTTGGTGGTTTAATGTCCAACAAAGTAAATTTGGTGCGAAATTTGGTCACAATCTTCCGAATAGACTGCTCAGAAGGTCGAGAATGCCGACCATAAAATGGAAGCAGCGCGCGATGAACATTTCGAACCGAGCACGAATTTTGATAGTAAAATTCAATAATTTGCAAGCGTTGTTCATTTGTATGACGATCCATGGTTAAATTGCAAACCAAACTGAAGCTGTTTGACAGTGACACAAGGTACTAAACACACGTCAGCTGTCAAAACCAGTGTTGCCAAAACCAAACCAGCTAAAAAATCACCCGTTATTATTAAATAAAAAGGATAATTTTTCAGACGGTAAGTTCCTACATTTTGTATTCTTTCTATATTTTTAACTCATGCGATTTGCTTGTAGGAATTCATAAACACCCAAATTTTTAACATTCTTGGTGGTAAAACAAAGAGAACAGTAGCTATGTGCGCTGCTTAATGAAATAAAATGTAAGTAAACTTTCATTATTCTTTTAAACATTCTGCAAAATTACCATTTTTTTTATAATTGCAAAAGAAGAAGCAAAGGTGTCTCGTGACGATGATAAAAAGTGATTAATTTATTATTATTATTTATTGTATTATTCATACTTGAATGTCAGTTTTTTTATTAGACTTGACCATTCTTTATTCCGTCAATTTCATTGAATTTCTGAACAACAACAACAACTTAAAGGTGCTACCACCAATGGTATACGAATTAATTTATAAGTCGTTTTAATTAATTATTTGGCTGGAGATATAGCTATTTCAAGGGGTGCCAAGCCCTATCATCAGTCTCCTTATTAGTGGTGCTGAGCTTTAATCCAATTTTATTATGAAAAACTTTCTGCACAACATGAGATTCGAACCCACGCATATCAGATTTGCTCAGTCTTAGAAGTCGTATGCACTACGCATTCCACTACTTTAGACCACTGACGTCACAGGTCGAGATGTGTATCGTTTGTTTATCAAATGCATTTGGGGCATCAGCATTTTTCGAGTATGAATAATACAATCAATAATAATAATAACTTAACAGTCTGGTCTGTTGCCGATCTTCCAACCTCTCCCCCTTTGATACGTACTACGAATTGTAGTCTATTGAAATAAGGTATGGAGAAAAATGGAGGCGGAACAAGACAGCATACTTGAAGGTGCTTAGAAAAATGCTGATGCTCCAAATGCATTTGATAAACAAACAATACACATCTCGACCTGTGACGTCAGTGGTCTAAAGTAGTGGAATGCGTAGTGCATACGACATCTAAGACTGAGTAAATCTGATATGCGTGGGTTCGAATCTCATGGTGTGCAGAAAGTTTTTCATAATAAAATTGGATTAAACTCAGCACCACTAATAAGGAGACTGATGATAGGGCTTGGAACACCTTGAAATAGCTATATCTCATGCCAAATAATTAATTAAAACGAATTATAAATTAATTCGTATACCATTGGTGGTAGCACCTTTAAGTTGTTGTTGTTCAGAAATTCAAAAAGTGATTAATGTTTAAAGTTTTTGTTTTTATTTAATTTTAAAATAAACCAAGTTAAAATTAACCAAAGTTTTTTTATTTTAAGTTTGTGGTTTAATCTATCTGGCAAAAGATAAACACATTTATACATTCTGTGCCAAGAGAAGAATTTATTACAACCAATGATATTAATTTTAATGCAAACAAAAGCATTTGTACGATTTACGAAACATTTGTGATTTAAAATCCTTTAGTTTAGTAGAATACACGATTATGTTCCTATAAACTACGAATTCAATTTAATTGAAATACAAATTAATTCGTAGTATATAGAAAATAAAGGATAAACGTATTTTCAAGTTACTATAGCTAGATCGTTCATTCTACAATGTTATTTCGTATATAGTACAAAAAAATTTTATTTCTAAGGGATACGAAAGTTTTGCAAGATATACGAAAACATTCGTATTTTACTTTCAAAATATCTTTCGTGCAATTTACAAATGCATGTTTATAAAATGTACGAGAAACATTCGTGGAACAAATGAACGAATGTTTTCGCAGCATCTACAAAATTTTTCGTTCTATTTACCATTTATATTATTAGTTTGCCGAACGCAAGGAATTAAGAAAATCTGAATCAATATTTTGTAATTTCCCAGCCAACGTCAAGTAACAGACACTGACAGCTATGTATTTGACAGTTTTTACACTCCTTGCACACAGAAATTTGTGCAGCAGAAAATTGCAAGTTATCCAATGGAGGAGAAATAATTTGCTCTCTAATTGTGCTCTCTCGTTGCAACTTTTTTGAGTTAACAAAGAATTTGTGACAATTTGTGAAAAATTGTGAAAATTTGTGCAATTTTGCAAGAAATTTCCCGTTACCAAACAGAGCTATTATTATATTATGTATTACCATTATATTCTATTTATAAATTTAAAATTCAGTGTTTCTTTCTAGTAAAATCACATTGTTTTTTTTTTACAAAACGCTGCATAAGTCACTAACAGTATTAGCCAGTTTTTATTTTTATGACCCATGACCTCCATATAGATCATCATACGAAAATAAAACAGTCTCACAGTAGCGAGAAGCATAAACCCGGTTTCGAATCATAAAACCTGAACTCGATAAAGAGCAGGTTCATGTGTTGTTGTTGTTATGCATGTAATTTAATGATCCATATGGATCAAATCAGTTCTGAAAATAAAAAACGGCTATTGTATTGGATACAATAAATATAAATGTTTGTGTGTGTTTCCTCAATGACAGCTATACTCTACACTCCCTATTCTATTTAAAATTATAGATCATTGCTTTAGAAAAACTGTGTTTTTCAATATGTAGTATTTTGAAGATTTTTCAATTTTTTATTTCGCATTTTGTTATTTTGCATATTTCCATTTGGCATTTTATTGTTTTAAGAGACAAATTGCAGTTTAGTTAAGCATATTGCAGATAACATTTTTTTGGTCAACCACGACATCTATAAAACAAAAATCTCGAAAGACAACATATCGAAAGACATAATCTCGAATGCCAAAATCTCGAATTACAAAGATCTAGAGAACTAAAATATGGAAAACATATAGATAATCTAGAATAACAAAAAAAAAATCGAAAATCTCGAATCTTAAGCATTGTCTCAGAAGTGAATGGTTTTTCGAGATCTTTCATACCCATATATGATTTTAAAAATATAATGTATGTACCTAGAGCTAGATATTATGTATATTCCATGTGTTACTGTCAAACACTGAAATGTGGAAATTCTAGAAATAAGCAGTAAAGGTTCCCCCACACCAACGCGAATCTATCGTGGCGACGACGAAAAAATAATAACAACGTGTTGTTTTCATTGACAACCACGTGTTGTTATTATTATTTAAGTCATTGCCGCGGCAGTTTCGCGTTGGGGTGCAGTGGGATCCTTAAAACATGGAATTTTTAAGCAACATTAATTACTGTCCAGAATTAATTATGAAAAGAAATATAATACATTTCAGACTTTTGTGAACTTTCTTGACAACAGTACGTTGGGTGGCTTCAAGGATTTTAACTCCCTCTTTGGGTTCTCTATCCATCTCATGCAAGTCCGTTGCTCCGATTAGGGTATGTTCAGTTACCAGGCAGGCGTCAATGTCAAAAGTTTTCTTAACCAACAGTACCTACCTGGTGTGGCTCGCTTACCAAAGGCATGCCTAGTGGTGAAAGTCCAATATCCACAAATGTGACAGAGACGATTCATCTTTTAAAAATAAACACGGCTTAAAGAATTTAAGCTTGAAGCATACAGCAAACGAACATAATATGATATTTTAACCGCCAGACTCCAATCTCCATAGTTAAAAAGAGCTTATATTAAAAATAAAAATATTTTTCTAGACTTTTTCAAAATTTTATTTTAAAAATTATGGAATATGTAAATCTAGTTTTTTGTTCGTTCGGAATATTTTGTCATTCTAGATTTTTGCATTCGAGATAATTCTTTTCTTGTTTGATATTTTTGACCAATTTGTTCGTATAACTTTTCCCACTGTATATTAGGCTGTTTTGATCTTTTTGATGGAAATGCGAATAAAAACATTATTTTTCTTAACGTTTCGTTAGTTTTCCTTACTTCATCGGGGTAATTTTATTCAATGATAAGAAGGTTTTTTTAATAATACAAATTCTATATATGTACTATACTACTGAAATACATCAGTCAAGGAGAAGACTTAGCACTATTTTAATAGACTTTGTTGAATTATTGATTCAAATGCCCCCCATACATACCATCACTGTTTATACGCTGTAATGCTGGGTTCTAGCACTGTACTAATTTTCTTTCAAATAAAACATTATCAAATTATTATTATGTTCTATGACTCTAAAAAATTTTAGACCTATGTCCCATTGTTAACAAAAAATAGTTGGGTTATTAATTGTTATGAATTCTTAGATTTTAGCTTTTTCTAGATTTTTGTATTTCTAGATTTTGCTTTCTAGATTTTTTTTTTCGAGATTTTTTCAATTTTAGATTTTTGTTTTCGAAATTTTCACTTTCGAGATTTTTGCTTTCTAGATTATTGGTTTCTAGATATCTTAATCTTGGTAAACCCCTTTAAGTTTCTTCATGAGAAGTAAAATCTATTTATAGTAAGGGTATTCATGCAATGTCGGAAAAGCATCGTAAACGTGTTAAACGTCTTAAAGTTTGACGTCGTCGAACTGTCAAAATTAGTATGGGAAATCTTTTCCAACAAATCTTAATTTTTCCGACACAAATTTGTGTGTTAAACGAAGATGGTAAAAATGTGTTAAACGAAGATGGTAAAAATCGTTAACTATTGTAACCTTAGGAGAAGAGATAGAGGAACCTGCATATCGAGGAAAAAGTGAGGTTTTTTTCACAATAGTGTAAGTTACACAAACACAAATGCATTCACACATGCACTTATGTGTTGATCACAACAATAAACATACTTCAAGCTATACCATCATTTTCGCCTATTAACTCAAGAATTAATAGATCATTGAAAGCAATTTGTTCATACAATTATATAAATTTACTTTTTTGGCTTATTTTGGGCATTTTTAAAGGTTCCCCCACACCAACGCGAATATTCTGTGGCGACGACGAAAACAATAACAACAACGTGTTGTTTTCCTTAACAACGACGCACGTGTTTTTATTGTTGTTTTCGTCATCGCCAACGAAAATTCGCTTTGTTGTTGGGGAACCTTAAATTGCGGATATCAAATTTTACGAATGTTAAAGCCCTTCCACAATATCCCACTGAGTATTAATACATGTCAAATTGAAAGTGGGAGAAAATTCTATGCTAGTGCCAAAGGGAATTGTCCATTTTTGGCCAAGAGTGTACAGAAATGAGTTTGGTATCAAATGAAAGGTGACGTTGAGCCCGTTAGATGGGTGAAATATTTTTTATATCGTTCATGGAAAAGTCGAGATATTTGAGCTTGAAAAAGCCCATTACAAAATAAATATTTCGGCATTTTTTCCAATTAATTGTTCATAACGTGCGTTATAAATGACGTAGAAAAATAATATTGTTATCAAATGAAAGGTATTAAATATGTCTTTAAAATAGTATACAAATAATTTTTACATATTAAATATATTTCGAGATGTTAATTTTTAACTTCTTGAAAACACAACTTTTTGTGAGGCCTTTGATACACACTTTTAGCACTAGTGAAAAGCTATCACCTTCAATTACATTTAAAATTAATTGTTCGTAATCAAATAAATATTTAATTATAAACAAAACATTCATAAAAATGGACCTAATTATGCATATAGATAAGGAAAGATATAGATTCTAGGACATAAAAGTAGCTTGTTTTCGTTCAATATAAACATAATTACACATGGTTCTTGATTTTGGATCCAAAGAGACTAAAACAAAAACGATACAATTATATATTATATAATAATTAAATATTGTAGTCCTTTTTACGAAATTATGACTTTATGTTCATTAAATTAACATATTTAATTCACAAATACAGTTGTTTTGAATAATATGTGACAAAAAGCTAGGGCGTGTAGGTTGAGTCAAGACAAGAAAAAAATCGTATGGGAGGGGGCGTCTATTCACCCATCTAACGGGCTCAACGTCACCTTTCATTTGATACCAAACTCGTTTCTGTACACTCTTGGCCAAAGCTCTATAGTAAAATGGGCATTACCTTTGTGGGAGAGAAATGACTTTTCATTTTTTGACAACACACAATAGTTTAATTTTACCTCAATAAAAAAGTGATGAAATGTGTGATAGAATTAGAACCATTTCTTAAAATTCTCATGTATTAACACAATTGGCGTTTTTCTTTTTTGGCTCTGAGCAACGCTCTGAGCAGAGGTTGACCGATCAGAGCAAAGCTCTGAGCAGATTATGATCAGAGCCCTCAGATTTAATTATGAAACACACTTGAGCACTGAATATGTCATATGCCTAGTAATCTGTCAAATTACATAAAAATTGTATGAAGTTGGCTTCGCTCAGCGTTTTGCTCGATTTGCTCGGTCATTTTTTTCTGAGCATACAGATCATGCTCCGAGCTAGCTCAGATGGAAAAAAGATACACGACTTATGTGCTCTGAGTTGTCTGAGGTAAAAAAGAAACATAGAATTTATTTTTGACAGCTCGGTGATCTGCTCTGAGGTAAAAAAGAAAAACGCCAAATGTCAGCGGAAAGCAAAATTGGTCTAAGTCACAAAAACTAAATTTTACAGGAGACGATTTTTAAGGTTTGAGTTGAATTATAGCTTGACTTTTTTGCTTGTTTTTTGTTCGTATGATTTTTTTTAGTTTCTTTAATTATTTTTGTTTCTAAAAATAAGAAAATTGTTTTGTAAATAAAATAATTATTATTTTTAAATAATTTCATAAATAAAATACCCAAAATTGGAGGTGGAACAATTTTCATACAACTCTGAATCTTCCTAAAATAATTCATGGACTTATGAACAAAATATGGCAGTTAGACCAATTGAACATAATCTTGTTGAAATTAAAGTATGACTTACCATTTCGTATAGTGTTCTATGTCCATTCTAATTAAAAGTTTATTTTGTATCAGTAAATCAAAAAATCCAAACTACTAAATACTCAATGAAGAAAAAAGTAAATTTATTAAAAGAAAAGATAAATAAATAAAGTAAAACTCAGAAACTCAAATAAATAAAAAAAAAAAAACAAAATAAAAAAAAGTCATTGAGAAAATTTAAAAGTTCTTATTTAAGGACTGTTCTGTTACATGGAACATCCTCAACTGGCATTCAATTAAACATTGATTCCATGTCCATTTTTTTTTTCCTTCGACATTAAACCTCTAATTGAAATTTTGACTAATTTTGGCAAAACATTTAATTTTTCTTTTTTCTCAGTATTACTTATCAACGAAACGAAAGTTAAATTTATACCTTCCCCATAATCTTCACGATACTTTATTTAAAGTAGAATGCTTTGCTCGAAAATGATTTATTACATTTCGAGTATGGGATAAACTTTAAACCTATGGTAGCAATGCTGTAATTGAAAAAATCGTTTTCATTTAATTTCATTAGTTTGAGCTTAATGTTGGATAATCCATGTTTTTTAGATTGCGCATAAGCGAAATTGGGCTGAAATAAGATATATTTTTTAAATGTCGATTAATCATACTATGGACCAGCGTTGCCGCGAAGAAAGAAGCAGTGAGGGCCAATTCGATATTTTTTGAGGGCCATTTGACAAAAGCTGGGGCCAAATGTTTTACATAAAAATCCTCCCTTAAAAAATTAAACTACATTTTATTAATATTGGTGTTTATTCTTGTAACTTATTTAATCATTAAATTTCTTACATTTAGTTTAATGTAAGCTTATTAATGGGATCGTCGCGTCGTTTTCACCATTTGGAGCTGAGTTTCCGGAATCTGATTAACTTCCAAAATGAAGTTTTAAACAAAGTTGATGAAAACATTCAGTTCACAAAAATCAAACCAGCCTTCTTTAGTGATTATACCCTACTACGGAAATCCCTATGTAATAATAAAGTCAAAGGACGCACGGACAACATTAAAAAAACTGCCGTATACAAAATTAAAAGAATTCGAGGGCATATTATTTATATTGTAACGATTAAATTAATCAACTGCTTTTGAATTATAATGTAACGTCTTTTATGAAGCGCCATCTCTTGGAATGTATGTAAACCACAAATCTGTACTGAACGCTACCACTGATATCTATGGGGTGAGCTTTGGGAGAGTTTTTCGAATTCGGATTCGAAAAGTAGTTTCGGGAACCTATGTAACAAGTTTAAAAGCGCCTGTCTGGCGGACAGAGGGCACAGTTTGTTTTTAATAGTGAAAGAGTAAAGTTGGTTGTGATAAGAAATAAATAAATTGTTTTCGGAAATTAGTTTCGGTATATTTAAGTGTTGAATAATAAATTGTTTGGTTGTAAGAAAGTGAAGTGTTTTATTTACGAAATAAATAAGTGGAAAGTTAATAAGTTTTATTTATTACGAACCCTTGGTAAAACATTACATTGGTGTTAGAAGTGAAGATAAAACTTATTATCTGTGAATTCGGAAAATTTATGGTAATAAATTAATAAACTTAAAAAAAAAAAAAAAAAAAAGTGCGCGTGTGTTTTCAATAAAACAAAGACAAAAATTGAAAGTGGCAAAAGAAGAAAAATGAAAAGAAAAATGAGTAAGACATTGAATGAATTAAATTGTGTTGAACTTAAGGCTGAATTGAGTACCGAGGTCTTCCTACTGCTGGAGCGAAAAATGACCTCATTATCCGTCTGCAAAAAGATTTAAAACAACACAATGAAAACCCGGAGACATTTGTATTCGAAATTGAAATGCCGGAAAAACAAGTAAGTACTGGTGCCGACTTGTCGTCAATAATGGCTCTTCTCCTTGAACAAAAGAATCTTCTCGAAGAACAACGTGTTGAACAAAAGAGTGAACAGAAAAATCTTCTCGAACAAATCCAAGAACACCATAAGATTGAACAAAAGAATCTTCTCGAGCAAATGGAAGACAAGCAGAAAAATCTTCTCGAGCAAATGGAAGACAAGCAGAAGAATCTTCTCGAGCAAGTCGAAGAACACCGTAAAGAGCGAAGGGACCTTCTAGAAGAACAGAAGAACCTAATCGAAGGTAAGCTCGATACATTTGAGAACAAGTTCATTACTCTTGGTGGACGTATTGATGATGTAGACGCAAAGCTCGAGAGCGTTCAAGAAAAATTTGAAGGCAAAATTCAAAGCATTGCCGACGAATTAGACAAAGTTCGAAAAATTAGGATTAGAGAAAGTCTTGGCGATTACTTAAAGAAGAAGGAAATGCATCCACCGATTTTTGATGGGCAAACTTCTTGGTCGAGCTACAAGGAGGAGTTTGAGGCAGCCGCAACAACGAACGGCTGGGATGACGAAGAAAAATGTATAGCTCTGACACTTGCCCTAAGAGGACCTGCTGCTAAACTGCTGCAAACCATACCAGCAGATAAGAATGGCAACCTCAGTGCTCTTGTTCAGGCCATTGACAAACGCTTTGGAGATGGCCATATGCAAGAAGTCTTCCGCTTCCAGCTCAACACCAGAGTCCAGAAAAGTTGAGGAATGCTCATGCCAGAAAATCGCATTCCAAAGAAGCCAGCATGAAGGACCTGCTCGATGCTGGAATTGTAACAAAACCGGACATCTCCAGCGGCAGTGCAGATTACCACCGAGAAGAGCTGCATTGTGGAAACAAAACCAACGCTCGAGAACAACAACACCAACACTCGTGCTCAACTTGTTTGCCAGGCGGGAAACTGGTTTCTGGTATCGATGGCCCCAGAAACACTATCCAAGTGTCACCGACTAAACGAGACAACAAAAGTCTGACAGTAGAGGCAATAATAAACAACAATAAACACGTGGCTACAATCGACACCGGTGCCACCGCCTCCATTGTACGAAGAGACTTGGTCAAGATGAATTGGCTACATAACACCAATAGCTACCGTCTGAAGACCGCAACAGGAGAGGAAGCAAAAGTGTATGATGAGGTTCGTCTTACGATCCATTTGGCAGAACTGGAGTTTTCACATCTATTTCTGGTATCGGATATATGTGACGAGTGCATCGTTGGAATCGACTTCATGAGGGAGCATGGAATAATTTTGGATATCGGTAACCAAGTTCTAAAGTACCAAAATGTGGAGATTCCGATGGTCTATGGCAACGAAAACTCAACAACTATTAGGACCGTCATCAAAGAAGACATTTGTTTGCCTGCTTCTTCGGAAGTATTCGTGTGGACGGGTTGGCTACGTTTTCCCGCGGCACGTTTGCCCGAGTCACGTTTGCCCGAGTCACGTTTGCCCGAGTCACGTTTGCCCGAAAAAACTACCTTTCGATACTTTGGCGACAGCGCATTAAAAATTTCCACTCCCATACATTTTGGTGACACGAAATGATGAGAATCACGGAGAACGGAGTTTCCTACTATTTTGGTTTGCAGAAGACCGCACTGGTTTAGGCTCCTCCCCTTTTTTAAAAAAGTATATAAGCATGTTCTATCGACTGTAATCTTCAGTTGTTATCTGGACTTGGTAGGGGGATGTTGCTCGGTCGCTCTTAATAATGAGAATCAAAAAGTACCGAATGACAAATTCGCCGACCAAATGCAGTATATAAGCAATTGTGATTCGGGAATAAACTTCAGTTCTTTTTAGAACTCCGGTGAGGCAAGACCTCTTCGACAAATTGTTCCGGAAGAGATATTTTACCTTTTTTTCATTTTAGTAGGTGTTTTTGTTTGTTGAGCGTTTGGGGCTTTTCCTTTCACGCTTAAAAAGCATTTTAAGCGTTTTGGTAATTCTGGTGCTTATGAATTACCAAAGTCGTTTTAAAGCTTGAAAAACGTTAAGGATTTTCCTTTTACGCTTAAAAAGCATTTTAGGCGTTTTAGTTATTTGCGTTCAGGTTGGGGTATTTAAAAAAAAAAGTTCTTTCAAGAACTACAAAAATTTGTAATAAGATATAAAATGTTTCATTTTAATGACTAAAACATTTGTTTTATGAGATTTTTGTTTTTATTATAGTTTTCTTATACAGAAGCCTTGTGTTGTATCAAAGTGTGGTATTGAAATAAATTTAGTTTATGTCACACTAAATCATGAGAATCAACAAGAACGAAGGTAACAATTTGCCGACCAAAAATTGTATTTAAGTAGTAGTAATTGTGGAATAAAATCAGTTCATTTCATTATTGTTCATTGACAACCGGGAATGAACACCCTGAGGACGATTAAGTCAACCGACTTTTAAATTAAATTTTTTTGACATGTAATTTATATATCTATAATTTGTTAAACTTAAGACATTGTATAAGACCCTGTTTAGATTGTGACTGCCCACTACGTAGTGACGGCATTTTGATGGTGAAATCGGTGAGGTGGAAAGGGAGGCGACAGTCAGGAAGAAAACATAAAGATTGTAGTGAGCAGTCATGTTTCATATCCGAAATGTTCCATTTTATTCCATTGCGTTCATTTTTGGCTTGTGCGTTAATCAGTAAACACCTAATAAAGAAGAAATACTTTTTATTCTTTCATTTGGGGAAATGTAAAAAATGTGTACTTGGACGAGATTGGAGGCAGAAAAGTTAATCGAAAAATATGAAGAATATCCGCAATTATATAACTGCCAACATGCGGACCATTTAAACAGAAAAAAAAAAGAAGAAAAATTAGAAGAAATAAGAAGCACGCTTCAAGAAATTAAACCGAATGTGACGATTCCAAACATAAAGTTGAAATTAAGGACCATCAAAAACCAATATGGAAAAGAGAAAAATGCAGTTTTAAAATCCAAAAAGAGTGGTGCATCCGCAGATGATGTGTACACACCAACACTATGGTGTTTTAATAGACTCCACTATTTGGATGACGTGAATGATGGTTCTTCTTTAAACGAATCGAATTGGGTAAGTAATATATTATGTCTATAATCACTGGGTTCAAAACCTCGCTTTTGCTCTTAATGTATTCCGTCAAATGTTTATAACTAAAGCAAAAAAAACAGATTGGCCCAGCATCGACATCGACAGCAACGTTAGTTCTAAATTCGATGTTGCTGTTGCCGTTTTTATGTATTCAAAGCTATTTAAAAACACTGGCTCTAAAAGGTTGCCAAAGTTGCTGTTGAAGTTGCTGTGCCAATCTGTTTATCGATTTCACTCTAATTATGTAGTTGTTCGGAAACAATACAATCATTTCGTTAGATTAGAAATGGTGATTTTATGTTTCAATAACGCAAGCAACTTTCTTCAAAAACATGCATAAATAGTACCTACCTTTAAGATTTTTACATTTGAATTATGTAAGTATTGAAAATGGCTATTTGAGCAAACATTTAAACCCAATTTTAAAATCAAATTCAGAACCATTTTCTCTTCTTTCCTGAATCAAAATAAAATAGCCAATTCTTGGGCATTTTCATTGGTGAAATCCCATTTGTAGCATTCCGTAATCTGAAGATATAAATCAAACCACTTTCACCTGATGTTGTTGCGGTGTTGGCCATGATAAACTTGCATAAAGAGGTGTTCACACAATATGCAGAAACTGTCCCAAAAGTCGCAAATGCATTTGCGATCAAAATGCTCGCATATCATGTGTCCGCAATGTGATCACATATGCTGAGGTCTATATTTGTCTTCATTTTTATTTTGCATTTAGCCGTTTAAAAGACCTTATTCAAAAATGTACATTAATAAATGTATACCTATACCTGCATACCTACATAATACTTCGATTTATTTATATGCATATACATATGTGATAAGAATGGCCTTCGGGTTAATGACATCAGAAAAAATTTGTTTGCTGAGTATTTTTTTTACTAATGTGAATATCAACGGACACCCACTAAGATAAATAATTTCAATAAAACGTTTTACCATTTATTTACTTATTTCTAATTATTATAACAAATTACATTTAGAATGACGAAACATTTAATGACATTATTGAGGAGGTACCACAAACACTATATGAGGAACACAAAGAAGAAGCAGATTCCAATATGGTAATTTGTTTTTTTTTTTAATTTGTAATGCCTATTAACAATTCAAATATTTTATTAGAGAAAAAGAAAAGGACAATCATCGATTCATATAAAAGCAATGGACACGATGAAAGAGGCATCTGAAATGTTAAAAACATTTAAGGCAAAAAAAGAAGAATCTCCTCTGCGCAGTTTCTTTGCAATGTTAGAAAGTGAGATGCTTCAGCTCCCGGAGAACCAACAAATGGAAATGAAGTGGGAGATGCTTGAAATTTTAATAAAAAATCAACGCAAAAATGCCACAACGAATATTTCAATGACAACATCCTTACCGGTAACAGCAACATCAGAACGGTTTTTGTCATTTACTGCACATGAAATAATCCACAAATTTCATGTACAAGAAATATCAAAAAAACCAATTGATTTTTCGAATATTCGCTTTTCACCACCTCCACACAATATATAAGTCGTCTTTTTAAAAAGTGGTCTAAGTCTTTTTACATATTTTCAAAACAAAAAGTTTCCGATATGAATTTTTTAAATATATTAAATAATTTAAAGTTTTTTTGTATTAAAATAAAAAAAAAATATATACAGTCCTCTTCTGCTATCCGATCCACTTAAATCGTTCACTTAATTTGTCACAAATTATTCTTAAATAATTATTTTTGAAGTTCTAGAGGGAATCTAATTGTTAAAATTTTATTTATTTTATTTTTTTTAAATTTATATCCCATTTGGAACATTCGTTTTTCTCGAAAAGAAGAGTAAGAAAACTCACGCGAACGTTTAGCAGAATAGGATTGATAATCGACTAATCCAATTGAAAAAAAAATTAGAAAAGGACTTAAATTATTTTTAAAATTAATAGAAATAATGTACAGTTTTTCGAAATGCAACAAGTTCCATCATTGTATATAAAATCTATAGTACTATCATGAACGGATATTTTATAGTTCAACATATGTCCTGTACGCGTCGCAGAGATTGCCACAAATTAGACTATTGAGACTTAGCTAAGGGTAGGAATCGAGAATAAGCAGAGCGATAAGAATTTTTTTCACTTACTCGCACTCTCATAAATTTAGTATATAGCGTTCCCGTTCTTATTTTATTATAACGTTTCTCGTTTTGTTTAATATTCGGGACTCCAACTACCACTTCACAAAGAAGTTGAACATATGTCCTTAAGATGTCGCTACTGTCACTCCTCTTCATGTATAGTTTTTATATACAAAGGTTCCATGCTCTTATTCAGCCTTATCACGGGCCTCGTAATAGATTCGTAGCAAGAATTCCAAAAAATAGTAATATAGCTTTTAATATATTATATATATTTCAATATGTTTCCTTTATTTAAATTTTTTGCTAAAAACACATACTACAGGATGAAATGAGTTATTAATTATTATTTTAGACGATTCCCACTTTCTGAATAGATTGCACAAATAGCCATTTTCAATGAATCTGTTCTGGAAAGAAAAGAACAATTTTTAGTATTTTTTATCTGTTCTAATGGCGTTTTTGATTGGCCTTCGAAAGAAAGAGAAATTAATTCTCAATTTCATTTTAAAATGTAAACCATAATACAATTATCATAGTTGAAAAGTCAAATTTATTAGACTTATTTGTTTATGTTGTTACGATAATGTTTAATAAAAATGTTGTTTAGAGTAAATTTTGAATTAAATTATAATAAAAGCAGTGGTATGCCAACTTTAAAATAAGTTAAGTTTTACTCACCTGTTCTAAATGTCTCATGAATTATCAATCGAAAACGCTATTTAACTTTTTCAAACTGAATTGATTTTGCTTCAATAAAATATTTTTCTATAAACCTGTCCCGTGTTGTTCTGAATTTTCTTCATTAAAAATAAAAGATAATGTAACAAATGTTCTACAGGTTAGAGGGAATACCTCCATAGCTGCTGCACCATTGTCTATAGAAACACCAGAACAATCATCTTCATCTTCATCTTCAAATCTATTAAAAAAAGCGATGGAACCAATTTTCGAAGGAATGTACGAGGATGACTACGATGACTACGATGACAGAGTATTGTTATTCAGCAAAAATAGTGACTGAATTCTTTTTTTTTTTTTTATTTCTTTTTTTATTAATAACACTTGAAATTTAATTTTTGAATAACTTATTTATTTTATAAAACACTAACAAACTAAATTAAAGATGAAAGAACACAAATATATTTAGTAGGTATAAAGCAAAAAACAAAAACATTCAAAATGTTTTGTATAGACTCAATTGCGTTCCTATTAAACTAAGTAAATCAATTACGTTATGTTTTTACTTAACATAATAAATATTTTTATAGAACTATAAAAAAACATGTTTTTGCTTCTAAATGAATTGTTTCTGCCACGGAAGTTGTCCCTCTTCAGTAAAGTATGCTGCGAAGTTATCTCGAATGGTAGAAGCTAGTCTTTCTGGTTTTCTGGGTGCAGATTCCAAATAGTTTGTCGGTGTGTGTTTCTTGGGACCAATTGACAAATCGTGCTCGTTCAATCTGTTTTTTTCCAACAAATAATTGTGGAGAACGCAACATGCTTGCACAATTTTTTTAACTTTGTTCGGTCTCAAATGAATGTTTGTTTGCAGAACCCTGAATTTATTTGAAAGAATTCCAAACGTGTGTTCTATCGTTTGCCTACCATGGCTGAGGCGAAAATTAAAAATTTTTTTTACTTCTTCCTTGCTGTTGTAAGGATACGGTTTCAATAAAAGCCTTTCCAGAGCAAACGCATCATCTGCGATTATGCAGTAAGGCAGACTTCTATTATTTCCAATGTTCTTGTCAGCAGGGAAGTATTCATCGGCATTTTGCAACACGAATCGTAGGTCGCTACGATTCATAACACCTGCATCGCTGACTCTTCCATTGCATCCGATGTCAACGAAAGTAAACCTGTAGTCGGCGGTGCACATTGCCAGCAAAACTATGCTATTGAAGCCTTTATAATTGTAGTAGAAGGCACCGTCCGTTTTTGATGCCCTAAAGGCAATATGTTTGCCGTCTAGTGCCCCAAGGCAAAGAGGAAACTGCCATCTAATGTGAAAATCTTCAGCTATTTTTTCCCATTCTTGTTTGCTTGAAGGACACTGAAACAATACAAAATAATTTTTTATAGATTAAAAATGATTAGCAGTGAACAGACTGGTCCTCTAGACATAAACGTTATGATAATTTATATCCAGATAAAAATCAGTTAAGGCATAAAAATCCAACGACATAATTATCAATAAAAATAGCTTGTTAATTAGATTGTGGTTTTGATGTTGGAAGCAGCATATGTGAGCTTACAAATTCATAAATTAGTGATTCCTGCTGTCAGCAAAACTGTCGTGAATTGGTTCTTAAGTGAATATATATGTATGTACCTACCTTTAAGTATTGGTTCTTCAAATTTGTGTATAATGACGTACAGCATACGGTCATTACTGTCGATATAAATGATACCGATAGCCTGCTTTGGTAATCTAAGCTACGGTAAGATTCACCTGTCGCTAAAAATCGTAAACAAATCGCCAATGTTTCCTCCGCAGGAATCGCAGCTCGCAGAAGGGTATCACTCTTTTGAATATCCTTTCTGACATATCCCAGTAATTCAACGTAGCAATCTTCGTCGAGTCGAAGAATGAACTTTCATTCTGTCTTCTTAGCCTCCATGGTTTCACCCAAACTCTGGTGCGTTTTTTCTGTTTTTCTATTTTTTCCGATAAAATAATAGCTGCTGAAGCAGATATAATGGCAACACATGCGATTTCTTCCATTATTATTTCTTTAGTTTTTTCGTAAGCAAAATTTATTAGATACACAACATTACACAAACGATTAACGGCACTCAAAAGTCAAAATCAATTGTTTCAATTCACAGATATTCCATCTGAGTTCAGTGATAAACATGACTGAAAAATTTCGAGTGTAGACATGACATGACTATTCACTACGTCGTGGGCAGTCACAATCTAAACAGGGTCTAACGTTAGGCCCCTTATGTGCCAACAAATGTAAATTTATCATAGTATCATATTAGTTATAAGCCAAATTGTATACATATTATGTTCAATAAAAACTAAACTAAACTAAACATATCCAAATAATTTTCAGTTCTTATTAGAACTCGGTAGAGGAAACACCTCATGAAGAGATATAGACTATTTTCATTGGTTGGTTGGGTTTTTTTTCCGCCAACGGAATGAGCTTCGGCAGTATTTTTCTTCATAAACATATCTACGATCCACCTGAACATCCCAAAAAATTTTACAAACGCTTGTAGAGTTAATTATCAGTGTGAAACCGATTAACAAATATATAAATGTTTTAATGCACCCCGTGTGATATCAAAAATTCGAGGTTTTATAAATAAATCCAAGAAGTAATAATTTTCAGCTATTTATTCCTTAATAGGTTTTTATGACCTTGCTTGAAAATTCGTCATGCATTTTTTTGGTTAGTAAAAATTCCAAATAAACCCCATTTCTCTTAAATTCGAATTCGATGCTATTTTAGTTATACATAGGTACCAGAACTGATTTTATCTGATTTCTCGCACTAAATAATCAGTAGTAGTAGTAGTAGTAAATGTGATTTTTATTTACATTTATAAAAAGTAATTACATAGTTTGGTATAAGTTTTTTTTTTCACAAAAGAGCATTGGCATGTGCCGTCAGCCGAGAAGAGAGCATTAAAATTTCTTAATACAAAGTATGAATTAATTTAGCGCAAAGTTTACATTAATAACAAATAGATAAACTAATACAAAAAATATAAAAAAGGAATTATATGAATATAAAATTAAAGGCAGGATCAAAAAGATTCGTTTATGATTTGATTTCGATATTTATAGGCAGTTTTGATGTAGAAGTAAAGAAGTCCAATTATCGCCATTTAGAATACCCTGAATTTCATCTCCAGTAAGAGTATTTTTTCTCCAAATTGATCTTCTGATTGAGTTGAAAATAGGACAGATGCCAATGAAATGACATATTTCTTCTCTAGTTCTCATACTGCACAAGGTACATTCCGTATTTTGCTCACTTATGTAGGGTACGTAATTAAGTCTGAGGAGTTCGCCTCTCGCTTTAAAGATAGTACTGATAACATTTAGACTATTCTGGTCATTGAAGCAGTTGTTTTCTCCCAGGAAATGGTTTAAAAACTTATAGGAGCTTCTTGTTTGACTTTGTTGAGTTTGCAGGTTTATTCTTAAATAATCTTCATTTTCTAGTTGGAGTGGTACATCATGCTCGAGGCTCAGTCTTCTCCATTCCGAAAAAAATTTTTCATTTCTGTTTTTAAGATGCAAAGCGATTTTATTTGTGAGGCAATGATTAGGGTGTTTTAAAGTCTTTATTATGTATGAAAAGTGTAAATCAAGAGTGTACATATACAGTGGTGGTAGACCAGTTTCAAGGTGCAACATGTACGTTGGTGTATTTTCTGGAAGTCTGAATATTCTTTTTAAGAAAAATCGTAAGAGTTTTTCTACTTCTTCAAACTCGAGAATACCCCAAACTTGTGCCGCATAACACATAATTGATCTGACTACTGCATCAAAAATTCTGTATTTTGCACTTGTAGCTATATTGCGATTGCAGAATACTGTTTTCCAATTACAATTTATCGCGCGTTTGGATTCTTTAAGTTTTTCTTGTAAATACTTTTTGAATGATAGCGTTTGAGTAATCCAAACACCGAGGTATTTATATTCCTTAACAGTTTCCAGTTTTTCATTTCCCCAAGTCCAACTTTCATTCCTTGCAAGACGACCCGCCCCGTTTCGAAACACCATTATTTTTGATTTAGCTGTATTTATTTGTAGGTTCCACAGTTTGCAGTAACAATAAAGTTTATTTATCATGATCTGAAGTATGTTGGGAGATTCAGAGAGAACCACAATGTCATCAGCGTAGAGCAATATTTTTAAGGACATTCCATCAAAAAGAACTCCTCCCGGAAGAACCATACTTAGATCGTCTAAATAAATTGAGAAGAGGAGTGGACTCAAGAGACATCCCTGCTTGACACCAGTTGTTGGTTCGAACCAATTTGAAAGAATATTTCCATCCCAAACAGCCGACTTATTTCCTTCGTAGAGTTTTTGAAAGATTCTTAACATTTTTGTTGAGACTCCAAGGTTGCTTAGTTTGAGAAATAGAGATCTTCTGTCTATGCAATCGAAAGCTGCCTTGAAGTCTACGAAGAATACATACAAATTTTTTCCCTTTCCCACATACATACGAGCAATACTTGTTAGAGAGAAGATAATATCTACTGTTGAGTACCCCTTGCGGAAACCGGCTTGAAATTCACTTAACAGGTCATTTTCGTTTATCCAGTCTGTTAAACGTTGTAGTAAGATGCCTGTGAAGATTTTCGTGACAGTGTTTAAAAATGATTTCCTCTGTAGTTACTGGGGTTTTTTGGATCTCCTTTTTTTAAAATCGGTAGTATTAGACTTTTCTTAAAACTGTCAGGGACTTCTCCCGTGGACCATATAAAATTGAATGTCGATGTTAGTTTTACTAAAAAATCTGTTGAAGCGTTTTTGAAGAACTCATACGAGATGCTTTATTCAATCCACATCGGTGTATGACACTTGTAACATCTTCGAGCAGTATAGATCGGTCTAAGGAAATGTCCTGTTCATATGGGAGTGCATATTCCATGGGGTTTGGGTTTGGTGGCGGATTTAGTAGTTTTTCGAAATGTGTAGCTAACTCTACAGCTTCCACTTTGATATTTTGTGTGAACAGGGCTCCATTTAGCACTTTGGCAGTTGTCCAGAAGGAACGACTGTCTTTGATGTTAACCAGGGTTGAAGATAAACTTTGTGAATAACGCTTTTGTTTTTGAGCGCATAAAATCTTGTAGTTTTTGTTAGCCTCGCGATACATGATTTTAGCGTGATTGGAATTGCATCTTCTTAACAAGCGGAGAAAGGCAAATGATTTTTTCCTTGCAGATTCGCATTCCCAATCATACCATGGTTGCTTGCCTATGTTTACTGTTTTTTTCTGCAAAGGCTTCGCTGATTCCATAATACACGAAGTAAGAATATCTGTGCCCCATATAGACTGAAGGTCAGTTTCGTTTATAAGGCTAACATTGTGGTTTAGCTTCGCTGTATACCTCTGTAAATCTCTTTCATACCACCGTAGTTTAGGTAATAAATACTGTTGTTTAGGCTGAGCATCCTGCTGAAGCTTAATATCAACTTGAACAGAAATGGGTAAATGGTCTGAGTAGGTAAGCTCATTCACTATGAAGTCGGCAATATATGTAGGCCACATTCCATTTGCAAGACAATAATCGATCGTTGAGGAAGCAGTACCCCTGATAAATGTGAAATTACCATTTGTATCGCCGTTTGTTCGTCCATTTAGTAACGTTAGGCCGATGGATTCACACATTTCAACTAGTTTCTTTCCATTGCCATCCAAGACTTCATCTGTTGCACTTCTTACATTTTTTATTGATTCAGTCAATTACGGCTCTTCATTCAGTATTTGTGAATTTCCAACTCTCCCGTTAAAATCGCCAATAATCATTAGGTCTTCTTTTTCGAATTCTAAGAGAAAATTGTATAAACTGCTTAAGTCTTGCGCCCATTTGTTGCAGTTTATATAGACTGGTATTATATATATTTTCCTCTGTTCGACAGTTCTTTCTATCAAATCTCTTTGAAGTATTTGGACATAACTACAATCAATGCCTAAATCCTTTTTTATTCCAAAAAGACTTTCTCCACTAGCTCTTCCTTGTGTGGACGTCCTAGTTGCTGGTATCCATAATAGTTTTTGATTAATGAAGAAGTTTTCGAATCTATCCATACCCTTATCAATAAAAGTTTCAAAAAGAACAAAAATATCAAACTTATTTATAAATTTAAAAAAATCGTTGAAAAGAAGCTTATTTCCTAGCCCTGCTATATTAAAAGCGGTAGTACTTAAAGAAAAGTTACTTAAATTATTTCTTTTTTTATTAACATTAAATTTAAAACGACTAACGGCATTATAGTTAAAAGCGCTGAATGCGTTCATTTCGATTCACAGATTGAGAGCCACTGGCTACTGCGTCATGGGATGACGTTTCATCACTGACAAGTTTGTGTATTTCCTCACCGATGCCCTCTAAATCGTATTTGGTGGGCAAATCTTTAAGTTTTTCATCTAGTAAAGATGACATTGAGCCCATTATTAAAGATTTTAGGGCAGTAACTGACATGTTACCGACGGACGATTTACTTTCTTGGCTTGAAGTAATTTTATGAGGTGGGAATTCCGGAGAAATCTCTTCTAAGGGACGTTTTGGGGGCGGGGTGGCGACGACGTTGTGAGGGTAGTGTTCTCTTCGTTTCCTTTGTTAGGTGGGGTTCGTTCCATTTCAATATTTTTGGTTTTTTGGCAAAATTAAATGCAATATCCTAGTGTTTTTGGACTCACCCTTGTAGTTTTATGTAAAAGTCGAACTTTGATGCACTTCTGGTTAGTTTAATTAGGCTTTTTAAGCGTTTTTTTAATATTATTTCAGGAGCTCTACTTTGAACACAACCGGTCTACTCACACACACACTCTCTCTTTCAATAAATAATCATATACTGCTAACTAAGCCCGGTATATTTTTTAATCCTTAATGTGCGTGAATAACTTTCAAAACTAAAAATTCCTCATAAACTCAAACTTTGCTTAAAATTCAAACTTTCAAAATCCTTTTCATCCTAATTATAATGGCCTTTGTAATAATCGCTTTGCTTCTACCGTTATTCTTTATTTAATAGAGTCGATTTAACTTACCCTCTACTTTCCACTAAATCAACCAATTCGGCAAAAGTACCCTTTTCATCACTGATTGTTTTTCTTGTTTTTTCAATCAATTATGTAATCTTAATCTATATCTATATATCTATATCTATATATATATATAAAAATGAATTGCTGTTCGTTAGTCTCGCTAAAACTCGAGAACGACTGGACCGATTTGTGGAAGTCCAGAGAAGGGTTAAAAGGTGAATAAATATGAAAGTTGTTAACTATCTTTGACATTTGGCAATCAACTAATATGTCGATCCATCCTCTATGTCGATCCATACTTCAGACAAAGAGTGCATCCTTCTAAATTTGTGAGTGACGATTACCGCTACGTGCGCGAGAGCTACGAACAGCAATTCATTTTTATGCAACGGACATTGTCATTAAAATTCATTTTTCGCAACTTTAGTACAAAAAATAAAATAAAAATTTATAAGAAAAAATTAATTTCTATAGGAAATATATTATGTACATAATATGTCAATTGGAAAAAATTAATTAAACGAAAATTTTTAAATGAATTAAAAAGGAATATGAAAAAGACAATAATAAATGGTATGTGCACTGTGCATTGTGCATATTAAAAATAGTTAGATCAAAAGTTATGTATGAAAGTATTAAAAGAAAGTTAAAAATAAATAAATTAAACAATTAAGGTTCCCCCACATCAACGCGAGTCTTTCGTGGCGACGACGAAAACAATAATAACAACAAGTGGTTGTCATTGAAAACAACACATTGTTATTATTGTTTTCGTTGCCGCGACAGATTCGCGTTGGTGTGGGAAAACCTTAAAGGAATACACAAAACAAATTAAAAAAGTGTTATGTTCATATGTGAATAAGAGAGATGCAAACTCTATGCCGATTATTAAAATTGGTTTCCGCGTCCGGTTATTAGAGACTCCGCTTATGGGAGACTTATTACTATGAATTTAAAGGTTAACCCAAACCAACGCGAAACATTCTGAACGACGACGAAACGTTTGCCTGTAAAAATTATTTACAAGACGATAAATGATTCACACAAAGCAACGTGAATCGTGACGATCGCGATGTGACTTATAGCGAAACGTATATAAAATATATTGACACCCGAAAGTCACTTCGCGTTGGTTGTATTTCCTAAAAATTCCCCCTAAAAGACAAAGTATAGAAAAGAAATACACTCAAAAAAAAATTAATAATGAAAATGAAGAACTATAGGAACAACCCATTGAATCAATGCGCGTAAGAAATTCACAGTCACATTCGAATGAAACAAACGGACAAACTGAATTAAGAATTGAAAATTACCGTAGAAAAGGAGACGAGCAAGAGAAAGTTTAAAGCATAATTTTTATAATGCAAGGGGTTTCAGGCTGTCGTGTAGAAGCGGTTTGATAACAGTTATACAAAATATTCAACAAAATCGACTTTGGAGTTATTAAAATACCTAACGCGAGTTATAGCAATCTTCCCTTGCGTTTAAGGTTATTCCACTACCCCAAATTCTTCACAAAGGTCGATTTGTTGTACATAAATAACATATTAATATTTATTTTCTTAATTTTTTACGAAATCAAGATTTGGCAACCCGTGCGAAGCCGGTTGTTGTATATATATATATATTAGTTGTTATATATATTAGTTGTATATATATTATGTTCAATAAAAACTAACTAACTAAAAAAAAAAAGAATAAAATCAGTTCTTGTCAGAACTCCGTGGAGGTAGGACCTCCTCTAGCAAATTGCTGAGAGATACATTAACCTTGTTTTCATTTTCTGGTTTGGTACGCTTTTTCAATGATTTTAAGCGTTTCAGGAATTTTTACCTTACGCTTAAAATTCGTTTTAAGCATTTTTTAAATGTTTTTTTGTTAGAAATTTCCAAAAGGACATAAAAATAAAAAACACGCTAAAAATGGCTTTTAAGCGTTTTGACGATTTCGAACCCAGATGTGGATTAAGGAAAAAATTTCGCTCATTGAGCGAAAATAATTTTTTAAAACATTTTGTCGAGTTTTTCTTATTAATTTTGTTCAAAGCTTAAAATGACTTTTAAGCGCTTAAACATCACCCATCCCACCATTCAGTCTGATTCTTTTAAATTAATCAATTTTGAAGTCGTTGACAATAATTTTTTTATTTTCTGATGCTTGAGTGTTGTGCGGCTATAAAAATTGATAATGGTAAAATACTTCTAATAACTGAAAATTCTTTGTGTATTTTTTTGTGAAATTCTGTAGGTTTTTTTAAATTTCTTTTATTAAAGTTTGTAACTCCAGACTTTTATAATTTCTTATTTTTATAGCTTAATACACTTTTAACACTCCATCAAAAAATAAATATATTGTATTGTTTTCGTTCCGTATTAATCAAATTCTTTTCATTTTTGTCTCGTTTTTGACCCCCACAATGGTTAATTTCGGCTGTTTTTTAAATATTAGCTCCTGTTGATTCTCTCAATTTTAAGTCTATAGATAATTTATCTAAGCCAATTTAAAAAAAAGTGAAAAAGTGATTTAAAAAATAGTGAACAGTGACTTATAAAGTGAAAAGTGCAAACCGGAACTACGAAATCACTCCAACATGGAATCAGACCTGGCAAATGGAAGTATATAGATATTTAAGTTTTAAAGTGATAATTCAACAAAATGATAATGTGGAAGTGTTTTTTGTTTTAAAAAATTAGAAGTTTTAAACCCGAGTTATTTAAAAAAAAAAGTTTTTTTATCCACTAACTAATTGATTAGCTGTTTTCTGTTTCTATTTTTTAAAGTGATTGTTGTACATTTATAGATTTCTTTTATTTTTTGTTTTTAATTAGACATTAAAGTTTTTTATGGTGTGCACCAGTGACTATATTGTAATTACGTCTGTTAATTGTTCTTTTCATATAATATATTATGTGCATTCTTAAGAAATTTATGAAATAGATTATGAATTTATAGTCTTATTATTTACTTTACAACTTCTTTTTCTATTTACAGGTAACATTCTCTAAACGTGGGAAACCAAAATTGGAAAAAAATGGTTATCTTTACCATTTTGAGAAAAAACATGAAGAGAAATCATTCTGGTGCTGTGCAGAGAGCAAGGCCTTGCGTTGCAAAGCCAGACTTATAACAATAAAATCGGAGGACAACTACATAATTGAAAAAAACACAAACGATCACAGCCATGCTCCACTGGCTTTTGAAAAGGAGGTATCCGACGCAAACGTGCATCTCAAAACAACCGCACGAGGACCTCTTCCACCAAGTGTGATAATTAGGGACACTACGGTGAGAGTGGAACCTCCATGCCACCCCTATCGTCCGTCAAAAAAAGCACAAAAAATGAAGATCCAACGTGTGCGAGCCAGCCAAATAAAGGAACCACAAAGCCCCGATGAAATCGCAATTCCAGAGCGAATTCGATTCATCGACGGCGAATTATTTGTGCTGGCAGAGTCATCACACACACGAGGAAAAACATTTTATTGGGAACAAAAAGCACGATCGAAACTGCTAGGCCAATCAAAATGCTGGCTTGTTGATGGCACATTTGCTGTTGTGCCATCGATAATGCACCAGCTGTTTTCAGTGCTCGGCTAAATTAATGGAATTGTGGTGCCTTTGGCGTACTGCCTTATGACCAGCAAGTCGGGGGAAGCCTATGAGGAGTTCTGGCTTCAATTGATGTCTTATGCCTGCAACAACAACATACACTTGCAGCCTGACGTCATCATTTCCGATTTTGAGAGGGCCATCATTAATTCAGCGTCGTCTTTTTTCCAAGAAACTGAAACCCATGGATGCCTGTTCCATTTCGGACAGATTGTTTTGGCGGAAAGTACAAGCCCTAGGATTCAAGAATAAATTTGGCAACGAAGAAAGTTTTTCCCTCGAAGTACGCATGTTGAAAGCGTTAGCATTTGTTCCTGCTGAGGAAGTGCCGGCATATTTTGATGAATACTTCTCTTCATTACAACATGAAGAAACAAAGACTCTGGCCAAGTGGTTCCATAAAAACTACATTGGAACGGAAACAAATAGACCACGCTACACCCCAAACTTCTGGACGACGGGAGCTGCTTCAAGCGAAACACATTTTCCTAGAACCCAAAATAGTTTGGAAGCTTGGCATCGTCGATTAAAGGTTGTGGTTGGCCAAACCCACGCTGGGCTCTACAAATTGATTGGTGATCTCGCTAAAGAAACCGTTATGGCAAAATTGGCAGTGGAAAAAATTCAGCGAGGAGAAGTTCCAGCAATGACCAAAACAATGAAAAAAATGAGAGACTACAAACAGTCTTACTAACCCGACTAACAACAAACAAGGTGCAATACCTTAAAAACATTGCCCATAACTTAAATGTTTAATAAACATTTTTGTTGATCGCAAACATCCCAGACGTTCCCTGAATCCGTCCTTTTCAGGACGACCAAGAATGCATTAAGAGATATAACCTGTTTTCTTACACAAAGGTAGCTTTTAACTCTCTCTCTGAGTAAACGAAAACTTTTTTTTTTATCATTTGATAGTTTTATTACAGTTTCTTATGCAAAAGTTTCACAATGGGCCAACCAATGGTCTAAGTGTGTCCAGCGTTCTGTTGACAACCACATAAACCTATGCAAAAGTCTTTTCTTGGATCAAAGTGAGGTATGTATGGGGGGCATGCTGCTCCCCCCTACTTGGCACACTATACGATTTTGGGTAGGTGCGAGGTTAGGTGTATGCAATGTTTTTTTTTATCATTTGGTAGTTTTTATTACAATTTTCTTGTATAAAAGTCTTTTTTAAGCAAAAGTTCCTCGGGTGGCCAGCTACGCGGGATCCAAGGATTTTATCTCCCTCTTCGGGGGGCTCTGTGCTGCTCACGCAACTCCGTTGCTCCACTTAGGGTATGTCAAGTCGCCAGGCAGGCGCCTATTACAACAGATTTCTTGTAAAAAAGTCTTTCTTAAGCAAAAGTTCCTCGCGTGGTACTCATGAGGTATGTATGTGTGCACCAGTGACTATATTGTAATTACGTCTGTTAATTGTTCTTTTCATATAATATATTATGTGCATTCTTAAGAAATTTATGAAATAGATTATGAATTTATAGTCTTATTATTTACTTTACAACTTCTTTTTCTATTTACAGGTAACATTCTCTAAACGTGGGAAACCAAAATTGGAAAAAAATGGTTATCTTTACCATTTTGAGAAAAAACATGAAGAGAAATCATTCTGGTGCTGTGCAGAGAGCAAGGCCTTGCGTTGCAAAGCCAGACTTATAACAATAAAATCGGAGGACAACTACATAATTGAAAAAAACACAAACGATCACAGCCATGCTCCACTGGCTTTTGAAAAGGAGGTATCCGACGCAAACGTGCATCTCAAAACAACCGCACGAGGACCTCTTCCACCAAGTGTGATAATTAGGGACACTACGGTGAGAGTGGAACCTCCATGCCACCCCTATCGTCCGTCAAAAAAAGCACAAAAAATGAAGATCCAACGTGTGCGAGCCATCCAAATAAAGGAACCACAAAGCCCCGATGAAATCGCAATTCCAGAGCGAATTCGATTCATCGACGGCGAATTATTTGTGCTGGCAGAGTCATCACACACACGAGGAAAAACATTTTATTGGGAACAAAAAGCACGATCGAAACTGCTAGGCCAATCAAAATGCTGGCTTGTTGATGGCACATTTGCTGTTGTGCCATCGATAATGCACCAGCTGTTTTCAGTGCTCGGCTAAATTAATGGAATTGTGGTGCCTTTGGCGTACTGCCTTATGACCAGCAAGTCGGGGGAAGCCTATGAGGAGTTCTGGCTTCAATTGATGTCTTATGCCTGCAACAACAACATACACTTGCAGCCTGACGTCATCATTTCCGATTTTGAGAGGGCCATCATTAATTCAGCGTCGTCTTTTTTCCAAGAAACTGAAACCCATGGATGCCTGTTCCATTTCGGACAGATTGTTTTGGCGGAAAGTACAAGCCCTAGGATTCAAGAATAAATTTGGCAACGAAGAAAGTTTTTCCCTCGAAGTACGCATGTTGAAAGCGTTAGCATTTGTTCCTGCTGAGGAAGTGCCGGCATATTTTGATGAATACTTCTCTTCATTACAACATGAAGAAACAAAGACTCTGGCCAAGTGGTTCCATAAAAACTACATTGGAACGGAAACAAATAGACCACGCTACACCCCAAACTTCTGGACGACGGGAGCTGCTTCAAGCGAAACACATTTTCCTAGAACCCAAAATAGTTTGGAAGCTTGGCATCGTCGATTAAAGGTTGTGGTTGGCCAAACCCACGCTGGGCTCTACAAATTGATTGGTGATCTCGCTAAAGAAACCGTTATGGCAAAATTGGCAGTGGAAAAAATTCAGCGAGGAGAAGTTCCAGCAATGACCAAAACAATGAAAAAAATGAGAGACTACAAACAGTCTTACTAACCCGACTAACAACAAACAAGGTGCAATACCTTAAAAACATTGCCCATAACTTAAATGTTTAATAAACATTTTTGTTGATCGCAAACATCCCAGACGTTCCCTGAATCCGTCCTTTTCAGGACGACCAAGAATGCATTAAGAGATATAACCTGTTTTCTTACACAAAGGTAGCTTTTAACTCTCTCTCTGAGTAAACGAAAACTTTTTTTTTTATCATTTGATAGTTTTATTACAGTTTCTTATGCAAAAGTTTCACAATGGGCCAACCAATGGTCTAAGTGTGTCCAGCGTTCTGTTGACAACCACATAAACCTATGCAAAAGTCTTTTCTTGGATCAAAGTGAGGTATGTATGGGGGGCATGCTGCTCCCCCCTACTTGGCACACTATACGATTTTGGGTAGGTGCGAGGTTAGGTGTATGCAATGTTTTTTTTTATCATTTGGTAGTTTTTATTACCATTTTCTTGTATAAAAGTCTTTTTTAAGCAAAAGTTCCTCGGGTGGCCAGCTACGCGGGATCCAAGGATTTTATCTCCCTCTTCGGGGGGCTCTGTGCTGCTCACGCAACTCCGTTGCTCCACTTAGGGTATGTCAAGTCGCCAGGCAGGCGCCTATTACAACAGATTTCTTGTAAAAAAGTCTTTCTTAAGCAAAAGTTCCTCGCGTGGTACTCATGAGGTATGTATGGGGGGTATGCTGCCCCCTGCAACCCCCCCTGCTTGGCACACTATAGGAATATGGGTAGGTGCGAGTTTTGGTGTATGCAATGCTTCTTTTTATCATTTCGGAGTTTTTATTACAGTTTTATTGTACAAAAGTCTTTTCTTGTGTCAAGTTGAGGTATGTATGGGGGGCATGCTGCCCCCCTGCAACCCCCCTGCTTGGCACACAATAGGAATTGGGGTAGGTGCGAGTTTGGGTGTATGCAAAGTTTCTTTTTATCGTTTGGTAGTTTTTATTACAATCTTCTTGTACAAAATTCTTTTCTTGGATTAAAGTTTTTTAATCAAAGTTAATGAAAAAATTACATCTCTTTACCATCATTTTTAGCCCTTAAAAGAACTTTGTATGCTTATAATTATTTCAGCAACGTTCTAGGCTTATTGCCACACAATTGCAGCATTCATTTTCCACGTATTCACTGTGATTATCATCGAAATTATACTTCGGCATCACCGTCATACAAGTTTCCAATATATTTAGTTTTGGTTACACTAAATCATGAGAATCAACAAGAACGAATGTAACAATTTGCAGACCAAAAGTTGTATTTAAGCAGTAGTAATTCCGGAATAAAATTAGTTCCAACAGACACTACAGGGGATAAACCCTGTAATACTTTTAATTTTTTATTATTAAACACATTTTATCCTCCATTAATTATATTCCTAAATATTCAAATTCATGTATTAGATTAAGTAAACATTAATATGATATTGTAACAAAATAACATTGTATAAAGACAAAAGAAGAACGTTGGGTCCCTATTGTTGAGCCAACAAGATTAAATTTAATAATAAGTTAGTTTTAAGTCAATTGTATATAAAACAAATTGAAAAATAAAAAAAAAATTGAATAAAATAAATAAATTTAAAGAAATCCGTGAAGGTAAGACCTCCTCAAGCAATTCGCTGAGAGATATTAAACCTTGTTTTTATTTTAGTTTGTGGTGGTATGGGACGGGACGCTTAAAATGGCTTTTAAGCGTTTTGGAAATTTTGAAGCCAAAAATCCTTAATAAGATAAAAATTGGCAAAAACGCTTAAATTGCCTTTTAAGCGTAAATAAATATTTTTTTTAAACTAATATAAGGTAATTTTACAGATTTTTTTTTTAAATTTTTTTCTAGCTTAAATTTCTTTTTAAACTTGACATTTTTGTTCATCGTCATGCTAATTTTTGATTGGCCAAAAATTTTAATAAATATTTTCAAAAAAATCGATATTTTGTCAAATAATATTAATTTAGAAAAATATTCTTCAAAAATACTAATTAATACTTTTAAATAAGGTACTGGCAATCCCGAAAGGTATATTTATATTTCGATATTTTGTCAAATAATATTAATTTAGAAAAATATTCTTCAAAAATACTAATTAATACTTTTAAATAAGGTACTGGCAATCCCGAAAGATATATTTCCGTATTAAAAAAGTATTACAATTTTTTCGGGCAAACGTGCCACGGGCAACTGAGTTTCGGGAAAACAGGTCGTTCCCGTGTGGACAAAACTAAAAGGTGACTTTGGAAGCCATCGATACCTTATGGTAGAACCAGATACGGAACAATGTTCCCAAAACATCATGGTATGGACATTAAACCGTATGAAATTAAGCTCAAAAAGGGAGAAATAGTTGCGATTACTAAAATCACCGAAGCGGAAACAAAGAAGCTTATTTACTCCGAAAATTTAAAAGCCAACATTTTGAAGTCATCTAATCTGAGTCAATATCAGCTTAATGTTGCTGGAGACCTTCTTCATGAGTATGCTGATATATTCTCTTCACCCAGCGGGCAGTATGGTCGAACACAACTAGTGCAGCATCGAATCAATACAGGAGATGCAAGACCAATTCGTCAACCAGCAAGACGTCTTCCTTTGTCAAAACAAACTGAAATTGAAGAAATGATATCGACCATGAAGGAAGATGGAGTAATCGAAAATTCCAAAAGCCCTTGGGCATCACTAGTCGTTCTTGTCAAAAAAAAAGATGGAAGCACTCGATTCTGTGTAGACTATCGAAGATTGAACGATGTGACAAAGAAAGATAGCTACCCTCTACCCAGAATCAGCGATACATTAGACGCGATGGAAGGAGCCCAATGGTTTTCAACTTTGGACTTGAAAAGCGGTTATTGGTAAGTAGAAATCCACCCAGAAGATCGGGAAAAGACGGCCTCTTCCACAGGAAATGGTCTGTGGCAGTTTAATGTGATGCCATTCGGGCTATGCAACGCTCCAGCAACTTTTGAGCGTTTGATGGAATGCGTTCTACACGGACTAACTTGGAAATCTTGCCTGGTCTACTTGGACGATGTCATCGTGTTCGGAAAAACATTTGACGCATTGTGAAAACCTTAAAGCTGTATTCCAGAGGCTTCGAGAAGCACATCTTAAGTTAAATCCAAAGAAATGTGCGCTTTTCAAGACCGAAGTTAAATATTTGGGACATATCATGTCATCCCAAGGAGTAAAGACTGATCCTGAGAAAGTTGACACTGTGAAGAATTGGCCAACGCCTCAGGACAAACATCAACTCTGGAGCTTTCTTGGTCTGGCCACATATTATCGGCGTTTTGTGAAGGATTTTGCTAGGATCGCCAAAAGCTGGCATCAGCTTACTAAAAAGGGGAAGCCGTTCAAATGGTCAGGTGAGTGCGAGAAAAGCTTTAAAGAACTGAAGCTGCGTTTATGCAATGCACCTGTGCTGGCCTACCCAACTCCGGGAAAACCTTTTATCATCGACGCTGATGCAAGTAACGTTGGAATTGGAGCTGTACTATCGCAAGTCCACGATGGAGAGGAAAAAATTGTCGCCTACTACAGCAAAGTACTTTCGAAGCCAGAAAGGAATTATTGCGTGACAAGGATGGAACTTCTCGCTCTATGGACAGAAGTTCCTTCTTCGAACAGACCATGGTGCGCTCAATTGGCTTTTAAACTTCAAGAATCCAGAAGGTCAAGTAGCAAGATGGATGCAGACGTATAACTATGAGATTCAACATCGAAGAGGAAAGCTGCATTCAAACGCAGACGCACTATCTCGGCGACCGTGCAATTTGCACACGCCAAGAAGAAAAAGAAATAATCATAGAACCCATTCTTGCATGGAAAGAACACCAAGAGAAACCAGAATGGTGTGATATCTCCGACCGACCGAAGTCCGGCTCTCAAAGCATATTGGGCACAATGAGACTCGCTTCATGTGCAAGAAGGGGTACTAAGGCGTAAGTGGGAATCCGCAGACGGTAAATCTTATGTGATGCAGCTAGTCGTACCTCGGTCAAAAGTTAATGACGTTCTTCAAGAAATGCATGACGGAACTTCTGGAGGTCATTTGGGAGTGAATAAGACATTGGAAAAGATACGACAACGGTTCTACTGGCTGCACGCAAGAGATACTACCAGAGGACCGGGTAGAAAAATTCAGAGTAAAATGCAGCAGTATAATGTGGGCACCAGCGTTGCACCCCTATTACAATTGTAGCGTTTTTGCTGCATTTTATTCCCAAAAAAGTCACTACGTACATTCGGAAAATATTCGTTAAACACTATAATTTCAGAAATTTAAAATATAGTATTAAAAATTATATAGGACCAATGCGTTTGGCCCTTAAATTCGCCAGTAGTCCTTTTTTGTAAACGCTTTAAAATCAAATCAAAAATGACAGTTTTTCCTTTTTTTGTATGTACATGTTTTATTTTTCATACCATTTTAATTTGCTGTTTTGAATTTTATTGTTCTCGTGTTTGATCGTTGCAATAAATTTAATATTTCGTGTCAAGATATGAGTGTAGTTTTTAAAAAATTAACATACTTCTTCAAAAGCTTCCAAAGCAGAAGTACACATGAAGCCCTATTAAATATTGTACACTATTAACAAGAAAGTTGAAAGTTTTAAGAAATAAAATAAGAAGCTATACAAATTGGCAATAATTATTGAGCCATTTTACTTTATTAAACTATTCATTGATTGAAAAGTTAAAGTTACCTTTTAATGATTGCTTAATGTTATCTTTATTATTATTTTTAAATTACTTATTTTTGTTGTTGAAATTCTTGAATCAAGAGTTAAAATTATCGTTATCATATTATATGTTTTTTCTGTATTTAAACAAATTTCGATTAATTTTCAAGTAATCGACATTTTACTACATTTTAAATCTGCGACGCTACATTTTCAACCGATTGGGGGGGCAACACTGGTGGGCACACCTTTCGAGAGAATTGCTATAGACGTCGCAGGCCCTTTTCCAGAAACTAACAGTGGAAACCGATACATCCTTGCAGTCATGGATTATTTCAGCAAGTGGCCTGAAGCATTTTCCATCCCAAACCAAGAAACCAAAACAGTTGTGGTTCAGATTGTCTTTAATTGGGTGAGCAGGTTCGGCGTTCCCATGGAACTGCATTCTGACCAAGGAAGGAATTTCGAATCTAAAGTCTTTCAGGAGGTTTGCACGCTTCTTGGCATTAAGAAGACGAGAAAAACACCGCTTCATCCACAATCTGATGGGATGGTTGAACGATTCAACAGGATGCTTAAAGAACATCTATCTAAGGTTTTCGGCGACTACCAACGAGACTGGGACCGACATATCCCATTGTTCCTTATGGCATATCGAAGTGCAACCCATAGCGCGACGGGAAAAACACCATCGGAAATCCTGTTCGGATCAACAATACGCCTCCCAAGTGAAGTGAAATTTGGGTGTCAGCAACAGCAACAGGATTTCAAGAAGGAGACCTTGTGTGGTTTTACAATCCTCATCGACAAAAAGGACTATCACCAAAACAACAAAAAAACTGGGAAGGCTCATATACTGTTATGAAAAGAATCAATGATGTGGTCTACCGTATACAGAGAGGGGTAAGAGGCAAATTAAAAGTAGTTCATTGTGACCGTTTACATCGATACAACGGTGAAAGAAGTGATGAAATTGCTCGGGATGATCAATCCTAAGAAGGGGGCAATGTAACGATTAAATTACTCAACTGCTTTTGAATTATAATGTAACGTCTTTTATGAAGCGCCATCTCTTGCAAATTTATGTAAACCACAAATCTGTACTGAACGCTACCACTGATATCTATGAGGTGAGCTTTGGGAGAACTTTGGGAGAGCTTTTCGAATTTGGATTCGAAATCGAATACCAAAGCTCAAAACATTGAAAAGCTTCGTCTATGGAATGTTCAAGTAGTTTCGGGAACCTATGTAATAAGTATAAAAGCGCCTGTCTGGCGGACAGAGGGCACAGTTTATTTTTAATAGTGAAAGAGTAAAGTTGGTTGTGATAAGAGATAAGTAAGTTGTTTCGGAAATTAGTTTCGGTACATTTGAGTGTTGAATAATAAATTGTTTGGTTGTAAGAAAGTGAAGTGTTTTATTTACGAAATAAATGAGTGAAAGTTTTAGAGAAAGTAAATAAGTTTTATCTATTACGAACCCTTGGTAAAACGTTACAATACAATAGTTTTGAACGGACTTTAAGAAACTTTCTTTCTCGTTTTCATTTAAATTTTTAAAAAGTTCATCAAACCCAAACCCGTAATATATCTCACCAAGAGGTTAAATTTTCTAAAATATATGTAAATTTGGAGCCATTTCTAATTGGCCCGGGCAAAGGGCCAAAATGTAAAACTGGGGACCAAAAGACCCGATCGGGCCTGCCGCGGCATGGAAACAAAAACTTTTCAGGTCGTACGATATTAACGCAACTTTAGGTCTTAGGATCTCTAGACTCGCTATCTGTTTTGTGCCATATTTATTCGTTTTCATTTAATCTCTTATGCTCCTGGTAGTCATCATTTTCAAACTGGTCCTTTTTTGGTTTGTGAAATGAGATATTGTATTGGGTAGTAAAAATTGTCTGTACATGCAATATTTTAGTTGATTCCTTATATAAACTATACATCTTTCGCAAGATAAGTCCATGCAAATATTGTTTTTAAGTGGTTGCTCTAACGAAATGCGAGTCAATGCAAGGAAATTTCTGGCTATGTTTTTTAATTTCTGAAATTGTATGTTCTAGTTTAAAACCGTTTAAAATTTACATATTGTGCCCATTTGAGATATGTAGATTAAATGAGAATTATTTGTCGCTTAGAACAAAATGTCACTGCGAGTTGTATGTATGCTATGTAATTCCCAATTAGTCAAAGTGGTATTGAGAATTGGATTCAGACTATTTTTGAATTTTTATTATAGAAACTGGAAAATGTATGAAAAATTGTTCTATCTATCCCATGCAAAAATGACTCTTCGAACAATTTCGAATTAATTTAGTCGGAAAAAACTGGCTCTTAGAACAAAATGGTTGTAAATTATCTGCAAAACCGAAAGAGTCACATCAAAATGGTTTTCAAATTCAGAAAGAGCAAATTACTAAAACTGCATCATTACCTTGTTTTCACAAAAAAGTGGATATAGACCAATACTGTTCTACGCTGACGACATGTCAAATCGTGTAGGCTGGAATATTATGCTGTGTAAGATGGGCTGTCATATTTTGTTTCCACACTATTATACATGATTTGTTTTCCACTTTTTTGACATGTGTTAATAATCAGTGGGATATTGTGGAAGGGCTTTTAAAATTAAATTAAATTTTAATTTTTCGACGAATTTTCGGTAGTGATGACGAAAACAACAATAACAACACGTGGTTGTCAATGAAAACATCACGTTGTTATTGTTTTCGTCGTCGCCACCCAAAAATCGCGTTAGTGTGGGGGAACCTTGAAGCATAGTACGCAGCTGAAGCGAAACGAAAATTTCCATACAAAAATTGAAACAACGAAATCATAAACGAAAAATTTCGTTTTCATTTTTGTTCTGCAATACGCTGTTCAACGAGTGACATTGATAATTATTGTAGCAGATGATTTGGAAAAGTCTCCACTCTTTTTCGCACTGAATTATTTTCACCAACCATTGATTGTCTGCGGAAAAGTGACATTCGAGTTTTTATTTGTATTTTTATTTTATGTTTCTTTTTTTTAACACTTCAGATTCTTTGTTGTAGCGATCTTAGATCAAGCTGCAAACTACAATCAGAGGCTCATCATAAGTGCATGTGTTAGTGGTTAATAAATTAGTAAAAATAATGCAAAGTAATAACTCATGCAAATATAGGACAAATACAAAGTAACAAAATTAAACAGTATACATACAATAAATTAGTAAACGATAATACCGAATTATACAGAACAAAAGAAATACAAAACATCCACGACCGTGGAGCAGTGGTTCGAAATGCTTTCTTTAATCACATTTTACTCGTGTTGAAATCAACAGAGGAAGCATTTAAATTAAAAAGCCTGCTCATACGGTTAAGAGGCTCATGTATGCCGTAGTTATGTAGTTCTATGGAAATCGACATGTAAAAGTTCAAATCTTCGCAGGTAGTGGGATCCTCTACAGTTATTTATACCAATCCAGGCTAATAAATCAGGAGCGTCAATTTGACCTTTCATTAGTTGGTGTAAAAATAGTAAATCGTTGTTAACGCCTTTGAAATAATGTTTGCAGCTGCAGAAGCTGGATTCGATCTTTCAGGGCAAAGCGAATGAATTTATGTTGTATTGATTCAACACGACTTTTATGTATTTCATAAAAGGAAAGGGAGTCCATACTTGTGAGGCGTACTCAAGATGAAGTCGTACATAAAAATTTTATAAGGAAAGGGTAACTTATGGGTCGTTAAATTCTTTTGCCCAACGTTTTATAAACCCAAGCATGGAGCTGGCTTTGTTAACAATGTACAATGAACACCTAAATCCTTAAAGCTTAAAACACGGCCGATTTTGTGCTGCGAAATAGAATATTCAAAAGCACTCGCGACACGTTTTCTTGAGAACGTAATTATTTGGCATTTGGAAGGGTTAAGAGACAGTCCATTTTTCCCACACCAAACTGTAAAGCTTTCAATATCGACCTGAAGAAGAAAATGGTCATGGCAAGACCTTATTGTTTTAAAAATCTTCATATCATCGCCAAATGTGAGAATTTCACTTAAACGTATACATATGATATTACATCATTTATAGCGATAATGAATAAAAATGGACCCAGATAACTTCCTTGAGGAACACCTGAGTGAGCAGTAAAGGGGTTTGAGAAGGAATTTCGGAATTTTACCTGGTAGGATCCTCCTCATGAACCCATGCTGTTGTTCACAAATAATATTATTAGTACGAAATGCTATTCTTATTTATTTATTTATTTCGTTAAAATCTAACGATAACAATGTTAAAAAAAAAAAATAGTTCTTATAATCTAATATAATCTAGTATCATAATTTACAATTATTATTAAACATTGTTGAAAAACATAAGTTTAAATTTAATACATTTTATATTATCATTTACAGATTCTAAACAAAAATGAAACTCGTTATAAATTGTTATTAATTGATTGAATGGGCTACATACACCATAGTTTGATCTGCTAAATATTTGAATAATAGGTTGCTGTCGCCTTAAACTTGAACGACTGAAACTGAAATTTACTTTACTTAGAACTGATGGTAATGATATCGAACCATTAATAATCCCAACAATAAAACAAAATTGTATATACTTTCTGTGGTTAGTCAAAGAAGGGAGGCTGATCAAAGCTAGTCTTTGAGAATAAGGCGGAAGTAGATTTTCCCTTGCCCATGGAAGAGACCGAAGACAGAAACGCAGAAACCTTTTTTGGATCGCTTCAATTCTTGTAACATGTATTGAGTAATAAGGTGACCATACTACACAGCCATATTCTAGAATTGGTCTAACAAACGAAATAAATAGAAGTTTAAGAACATAAGGGTCCCGAAAATCACGACCGAATCTTTTAATGAATCCAAGAACCCTATTGGCTTTTTTAATAATATAATTTAAATGATCATTAAATGATAATTTGGGATCTAGAATAATACCTAAGTCAGAAAACATAGAAACCTTACATAACGGACAAGAATCAAACGTATAGTTGTACAAAAACGGAAATTTTTTACGTGTAAAACTCATAGTTTTACATTTGTCAACATTTAAAACAAGTCGGTTTTTATTGCACCATTCCCTAAATATTGTTAAGTCTTCTTGTAATAATAAACAGTCAGAGGAGGATTTATACTTTTGAAAAGCTTAATGTCATCAGCATAAACAAGGACAGACGAGTTTTTTTAAGTTTGAAACCAAGTCGTTAATAAATAAAACAAATAAAACAGGACCTAAGTGGCTGCCCTGAGGGACGCCAGAATTGACAACAAATTGAGTTGAACTTTCATTACGAAACAAGACAGAATAACGACGATTTTTTAAGTATGAAGAAATCCAATTTATAAAATTGTTGTTAAATCCCAGATGGTATAGTTTTAGAATTAGTGTATTGTGACATAGCTTGTCAAAGGCTTTACTAAAGTCAGTAAATACGCAATCAACTTGCCCGCGTTTTTCAAATACATCTAGACAAAAGGACACGAAGTTAAATAAATTAGTAACAGTGGATCGCTTTTTGACAAAGCCATGCTGGCTATCACAAATAATAGAACTACAATGAAAAGAAAGAACATTACTCACAATTGACTCAAACAGTTTAGGTATCACAGATAGTTTAGCAATGGGCCTATAGTTCATTATTTCATTCTTTGGGCCTTTTTTATGTATGGGAATAATAAATGAACTTTTCCAGATAACAGGAAAAATTGAACTTTTTAAGGATTCATTGAAGAGAACACATAACGGATATGTCAAATAAGAAGCACATTTTATTAATATATAAGATGGAACACCATCGGGGCCAGGAGTAAAGCACTAATCGAGTTTTAATAAATGTTGAGCAACTGCGTCCTCACTTATTTCGAAATTAATTGCGTTTAAATGAGTAAAACTGTCAGAAGAAGAAGAAAAAGAAGAGGAATTATTAAAGTCTGGTTCTTCAAATGCTTCTTTGAATTGATTAGCAAACATGTTTGCAATAACCTTTGGATCATGACTAGTTGACGAATTATTTGACATCGAATTCGGATAGCCACATGTTTTCCTTTTACTATTAACTATTAACGAAATTCTATGCTATGTCCTCTTTTACACGAGGAAACTGAGTTTCCAGCAACTTTCAGTTTTTGGGTGAGAAGGGTACCAAGTAAGAGGATTGACAGGTCTACGATTGGTGGGAATTGAAAATTAAAAGAAAACGTCAAAAAATCTCCAGCAACTTGTTCCCTCGTGTGAAAGGGGACTAAGGTCTCACATACGACTTGTTCAAATAGTTTTGGGATACAGGATAGTTTGGATATAGGCTTATAGTACTTAATATCAGTTTTGTCACCCTTCTTTAAAATTGGAATGAAAAATGCGTTTTTCCATCGCCCTGATTGGATTGAAAACTCAAACAAAAATTGAAAAATTGGGCTAGTATATATTTACATTCTTTCAAAAGTTTTGGGGGGATTCCATCTGGACCAGATAAGTAATCATCATTTAATGATGAGAGAAAATCTATAACACTACACTGCTGTGCTGCACAGGAATATTATTAAAGTTAGTTTGGGCATACGTATGCAAATTTTAAAATAGTTTTCGTCAACATTAAGAGGTATGTCAACAAAAGAATTGCGAAAAATTTTTACAAATGCGTTACAAATGTCATGGGTTTCTTGTAAAGAACAATTTTCATATATGAAGTTTGCCGGGTAACGATCTATCAATACCAGATCTAGTTAATTCTTCGGAAAGCAATTGAAAATTTGCTTTTTTTTAAGTTAAACGTATATGAGAAATCACAAGCGTTGCTATTTTCAATAATATGATCGCTCAAGTCAAGAAGTATATCCAAAGAAGGATGGTATTTGTCTATATTAGTAATTCCAGAACTAGACTCTAAAACAAGAGTACTAATAGCGTCGGAAGAAAATACTAAATCGAGAATTCGATTTTTAGAGTTTTTAATACAGCTTACTTGCTATAAGTCATTAACTTAATTATATAAGACGACAACGAATAAGAACGACTGAAAATGCGGGTGTGCATTGCGGTGGCGACAACCAGCGGAGAATGGGCACCTACCCATACACCAGCTGTTGCCGCCTCTGTTTTTGAGCACCAGCATTTATAACCAACCTGACTTACAAGAATGACTGAAAGCGCGGGTGTGCATTGTGGTGGCGACAACCAGCGGAGAATGGGCACCTCTCCCATACACCAGCTGTTGCCGCCTCTGCGTTGTACATTAGCATTAGTAAGCCAACCCGACTTACAAGAGTGACCGAAAGTGCTGCTGTGCATTTCGGTGGCGACAACTAGCGGAGAATGGGCACCTCGCCCATACACCAGCTGTTGCCGCCTCTGCGTTGTACATCAGCATTAGTAAGCCAACCCGACTTACAAGAGTAACCGATAGTGGTGGTGTGCACTGCGGTGGCGACAACCAGCGGAGAATGGGCACCCCACCCATACACCAGCTGTTGTCGCCTCTGCGTTGCACACCAGCATTAATAAGCCGACCCGACTTGCAAAAGTGTCTATAAGTGCGAGTGTGCACTGCGGTGGCGACAACCAATGCAGAATGGGCACTTCGCCCATACACCAGCTGTTGCCGCCTCTGCGTTGTACACTGGCACCAATAAGACACTTCCTAGTAACTTACAGCCACATATACATCCACATCCTTAATGGGCTCTGTCATAGGACTCTAATCATAGGGTTTTTTCTCTAGGGTATCACAATGGATCTACATTGATCTAAGTGTGACGGTAACAAGACCAACCGTCAGCCCACTAACCTAACCTAACCTAAGTTATTAGAACTAAATATATCAAGTAAACGAAGCTTGTAATGAAGTTAAAGAAGCTTCTTGACAGGATTCATCTTCAGAAGGAACCCACTCAATATGTGGTAGATTGAAATCTCCCAAAAGTAAAATGTTACTATTCATTGATTACAGTAAAGGCTTCTGTGTTTTTTTTTTGTTTTTTATTTTTTTTTACAATTGGTGACATTTATTTTTTCCGTAGTCGCTTCGTTTACGTTTTCGTTATCGATTTGGAGACCCTAGGGCCTATTTCACAGAACATACATCACATACATCAGAGAAATGTATATAAATAGGTCCCATATGAGTGGCCGTAAATTTTAAAATTATTCCAAAAATAAGAAAAGTTCTTTCAAAAACTTAAAGAATTTGTAAAGAAGGGTTGGCTACGAAATCCCGCGTAACGAAATCCTGCAGAACAAAATCCCGCAGAACAAAATCCTGTGTAATGAAATCCCGTATCACAAAATCCCGCGTAACGAAATCCTGCCGATTTCAATTACAATTACCGATACAATAATTTTTCAATACAAAGCGACAGCGCATGAGGAATTTCCAATCCCATACATTTTGGTGACACCAAATGATGAGAATCACGGAGAACGAAGTTTCCTACTATTTTGGTTTGCAGAAGACCGCACTGGATTAGGCTCCTCCTCCTTTTTAAAAAAGTATATAAGCAGGAATCATTTGACAAGAAATCAATTATGTGAGGTCTCAAGAATTTGTCCATCACATGATTCAAAAGAAAAAATTGCTACTTCTGAAGAGACAAATGAAATACTGGCTAAATTTGTAAGTGGAAATAGAATCGATGGATAGCTTTATCTAGAAATTATCGAGCTTTCCAAAATAAATTCAAAACCTGGTTAGAGATCGAAATACCCTTTCCATGCCGAACCCATGGAGTAGCAAGACGGCCACAAATCGACTTTGTTAATCTTAGTAAAAGGGCAAAAAGGAGAAAAACGGAAGGACTACGCTCTGAATTTAGTCTGGAAGAACTAAGCTATGCAGCACAAATGCAACTTTGGCCACAAAGGGAAATTGATTCTTCTAGTATTATAAAAGATGAAGTCTTTTCAACTCCATCGGGCGCCGAAAAATACAAAAACGCTCATAAAAAATTGGATTGCGAAATAATTCCGTTTACTGCAGATGAAGCTTTGTCATTATTTGTTGAGGCCAAATTAACTTAACAAAGTTTCAATATAATATTATTAGAGATGCAGCAAAAAACATGGTGTCAATTTATACCCTAGGAATGAAGCGATTAAGGAAGCGAAAAAAAATGTTATATAGAAAATTTAAACATTACAGAGTCATTTGCGGAGTTACCACTTCAAAGTTTACTCCATCATACCACCAAAAGTTTGTTCAAATCTATCGAATAGGTTATAGAAAGCTATAAATTGTAATGAAATGCAGCACCTTCACCTGATCAGGCTCAGGCATGAGCGAATATCTTACAATTCTTACAAGAACCAGAAATCGAAGAAACTGAAGAAAATTTGTAAAAAAAACATGCATTTTTATTTATTTAAAAAGTTTTGTTAAAATTTGTTTTTTTATTAATAATTTTGTTGTTAAAAATTGTATATTCATTTGAAATCGTTGTATATCTAATTTTTGTTAATACACGTTTTTTGTTTATTTAAAATGTTTTTTTAATTTTTTGCCTTAAAGCCTAGTACGCAGCTGAAGGGAAACGAAATTTTTCTGTAGTCTCCAAAGCGATAATAAAAACGTAAACGAAACGACTACGAAAAAATGAATGTCCCGATCGCAAAATAAAATAAAAAAAAATCACAGAAACCTATACTGTAATCTAAGAAACAACAAATAAAATTTTAATGTCAATTTTCCGCAAACAAATTAATGGTTCGTGCACATAATTCAGTGCGAAAAAGAGTGGAGATTTCTCCAAATAATCTGCAACAACTATCAGTTTCGCTCGTTGAACAGCGTACTGAAGAACAAAAATGAAAACGAAATTTTTCGTTTATGATTTCGTTGTTTTGTATGGAAATTTTGGTTTCGTTTCAGCTGCGTACTATGCTTAAGCCTAGTACGCTGCTGATGCGAAACGAATTTTGTTCTGTGATCTCCAAACGCTTGCGAAGACACAACGCAAAATACCTTTGGAGAGTTTCACTAATTCCAAAAAGAAAATCAAACATAAACGCAAAAAATCAGAGAAACCCATGATGTAAGAAAGTCATAAACAAAAAAACAAAAATAAAAGCCAAATGTCATTTTTCCGCACACAATAAATAGTCTGTATAATTAATTCAGTGCGAAAAAGGAGCGGAGACTTCTCCAAATAATCTGCTACAGTTATAAATTTAGCTCTTCGAACAGCGTACTGCAAAACGAAAAGCAGAACAAAATTTTCCGTTTATGATTGCGTTGTGTTACTTTTGTATGGGATTTTTCGTTTTGGATCAGCAGCGTACTAGGCTTTACAAATAATTGTCATTATTTTTTCTACAACAAAATATAATGAACAAATCTTCTTTTTACATTTGTTATGGTTTAATATAATAAATAAAAGCATATATTACAGTTAAAACACAAAAAATAATTTTGGCCACGTTTTTCGGATTTTCCGCCACTGTGCGACGGTTGCTAGGACGATGACGCCTACGGTGACAACGACCAAGACGACTTCGGTGACAACGACCATGGCGAGTGACGACGACGGTGACAAGTGACGACGACGGTGACAACGACCATGACGAGTGACGACGACGGTGACAACGACCACGACGAGTGACGACGACGGTGACAACGAGGCCATGACGAGTGTCGACGACGTTGGCTAGGACAATGACGATGATGGTGACAACGACGGTGGCCAAGATGACGACGACGGTGGCCTTGTTATGGACTGACGACGAGTGAAACGTCCTGACGGTGTTTTTTTCAGCTATCCTTTTTACAGGGACAAAAAAAATTCTTAAAGAGATAATTTTTTTTCAACATAGCTTAAAGCGCTTACTAAGCGGTTCCGGTTTCAAATTTGGTGAAATTCCAAAAATAAGAAAAGTTCTTTCAAAAACTAAAAGAATTTGTAAAGAAATATTAATTAAAACAAAAAAATAGCTTAAAATGTTTACGAAGCGGTTTTTAATTTGTAAATGATCCTAGTTATGACTAAAAGCAGTTTCTTGTCAACAGTTTTCTTGTAAGAAAGTCTTTCTTAAGCAAATGTACCTCGTATGGCCCCCTTCGCGGGATCCAAGGATTTTAACTCCCTTTTCGGGGGGCTCTGTAACGCTCACGCAACTCCGTTGCTCCGCTTAGGGTATGTTAAGTCGTTAGGCAGGCGCCTATGTCACAGTTTTCTTGTAAAAAAGTCTTTCTTTAGCAAAAGTACCCCGCGTGGCCCACTTCGCGGGATCCAAGGATTTTAACTCCCTATTCTGGGGGCTCTATGCCGCTCACGCAACTCCGTTGCTCCGCTTAGGGTATGTAAAGTCATGTAAAGGCATGCGCCTATGTCAACAGTTTTCTTGTACAAAAGTCTTTTTTAAGCAAAAGTACCTAGTATGGCCCGCTTCGCGGGATCCAAGGATTTTAACTCCCTCTTCGGGGGGATCTGTGCCGCTCACGCAACTCCGCTGCTCCGCTTAGGGTATGTCAAGTCGCCGGCAGGTGCCTATGTCAACAGTTTTCATGTACAAAAGTCTTTTTTAAGCAAAAGTACTTCAGGTGGCCCGCTACGTGGGATCCAAGGATTTTAACTCCCTCTTCGGGGGCTCTGTGCCGCTCACGCAACTCCGTTGTTCCGCTTAGGGTATGTCAAGTCGCCAGGCAGGCGCCTATGTCAAAAGTTTTCTTGTAAAATAGTCTTTCTTAAGCAAAAGTACCTCGCGTGGTACTCGTGAGGTATGTATGGGGGGGCATGCTGCCCCCCTGCAACCCCTGCTTGGCACACTATAGGATTTTGGGTAGGTGCGAGGTTGGGTGTATGCAAAGTTTCTTTTTATCATTTGGTAGTTTTTATTTACTGGGACATAACCATTTGCATTGGGAGTTAGTTCGTAGGGCGATTTTTAGGCCTTATAAGAACCTTTTTATGCTTACAATCGTTTCAGAATCGTTCTAAGCATATGGGCAAAGAATTTCAGCACCTATTTTCCATGTATTCATAGCTATCAGCATCGAAATAAAACTTCGGCATCATCGTCACATCGACTTTCCATAGTAAAATACATTTACTTTAGATTACACTAAATCATGAGAATAAACGAGAACGAATGTAACAATTCGCCGACCAAAACATGTATTTAAAAAGTAGTAATTCCGGAATAAAATCAGTTCTTATCAGAACTCCGTGGATGTAAGACCTCTTTCACAGTGATCAGTGAACAGTGACAACATACACACCACGGATAGCTGAAGAAATTTATTATTTTAAAATCTACCCCTAAATTAAAAAAAAAGGTTAAAACTCAGGTATACTACCTGGCTACCTGGTTTTATTGCCGACACCAAGAAAAGGGTTAATCCCAACAAACAAATAATAACAACAAGTGATTAATCCGGATTAAGTGCGCGTATAATATAGTTTTTGTTAAAATAGTGTTGTGCGTAGCTAATCCGTGGTTATAAAAAAATAAAAGTGAAAGTTAAGCCGAAAATGGGTGAACCATTTAATCCGGAGGCAGCATTTGCTTCACTTGAAGCATTGCTGACGAGGATGGTCAATAATCTAAGTCCAGAGTATGGTCAGAGGCTTAATGAGACCATTGCAAAATCCATCCAACCAAGGAATGAAACCAAAGAAGACAACGAAGAAGAAGACATGGAGGCTGAAGACATCACCAGCGATGACGATTCCTCTACCGCCAGCAGTGTCGAATCTTCTAGTGATGATGACACTGAAGAACCGACTGAAGAGAGCTCTGACTTCAGCGACTCTCCCTTATCCGGACAGAAGAGGCCACGGAAAAATGGCAAAATGAACAAAAAGGACAACGACAAGAAACGCGCACAAATTGAAGAAACTGACAACGAATTCATCACGAATCAGCCCGCGCCATCAACATTCAAAGCGACCACCAAAGGACCAGCCACCTAAGGAGCAGCCAACTTTGACAGCCACCAAACCGGAGCCAACTCAGCCACCAACTACATCCAACCAGCCACCGAAAATGAATAAGCCAGCACCAGCAACCAATGACAACGCCGCCAAGCCTTCAGGAATGCCGCCAATATTTTGCTTCTCTGGCAACATCGCCGAAATAAGCAGCTTCTGTAAGGGCAAAGAATTGAGTCTCCCTTTCAAAAACCGGAACACGAAGACAACCATCATCAACGCTGGAGACAGAAAAGCCTTTGACGCCATCAAAAACTTACTGAAGTCGAGGAAGGTTCAATTCAACTCCTTCACCCCACAGGAAGATAGGAAGAATCTACTCCTATTAAAAGCAATCCATCACTCCTATGCTGCCATCGAAGTTGAAGACGAGCTACGCATTGAAGGGCTTCCAGTCATCATGGTGTCTCACTTCAAAGCCAGGAAGGCACAAGGCAAAAGCTACAACAACTTTGTAGTGGAACTGTCAAAATCTTGTGATATCAACGAAGTCTACACCAAGACATTAGTGATGAACCAGAGGGTGCACTGGGAGCGCCTGAAGTCCAAAGACATCGTCCAATGCCGTAACTGCCAGCGCTTCGGACACGTTGCCACTAACTGCGGACGCCAGTACGTGTGCGTCAAGTGCAAGGAAGACCATGAGCCCGGACAATGCCAACGGAAGGAAAACACTGGATTGGTTGTGTGGTGTGCCATTTGCAGAAAGAAGGTCACCCAGCCAGCTTCAAGGGTTGCCCAACTCTCAAGGCAAGACTCACCGAAAGAAACAAGTTGACAGCAGAAAAAAAGGCCCAGCAGGAATTTTCCGCCAAAACAGCATGCGTGGTTACCCGCCCTGCTATCAGCTTTGCAGCAATGGTAAAGGCGGATCACAGAAAACAGCAAACTCCAAGAACCAACAGCAACTACAGAAAACGACACCAGCAAAAGTGATCACACCTAGAACAACAACACCAAGGAGTGGACCAAACAAACCAACATCAGCCCCACCAACGAACTTGAACTTAGTGAAGGCGAGAAGTCCGTGGCATTGGCCACATTCTTGTTCGAAATATGCAACTAAAGAAGCTCCGTATCCTGACGTACAATGTCAATTCATTGTACAGCCTAGAGAAGAGGACGACTTTCAACTTGTGGATGAAGAACAACAACCCGGACATCGCTCTCATTAGTGAGACCAACGTCACCAGGCGCAACAACATTGACATCGCCGGCTTTAAAACCTTCCGAAAGGACAAGGATGAGGGCCGTAGAGGTACAGCTATCTACGTTAGGAAGAAGATTTCCCCCAACACAAACGAAGCCACCATCACAGGTCTCTTAACCAGCCGTCACCATTAAACTTGGAAGAGATGAAACCCTCACCATCATAAGTGTCTTTGTGAAGTGCCAATCCAGCATGAGAAATATCCACAACGACCTCCAAATTCTCAACGGCACCCTCGAGAGAAGCACCTATGGACTCATCGGCGGTGACTTTAACGCCAGGCATCACCTGTGGTTGGATACTGAGGTTTCACCCCACGGCAAGGAGATTGTTTACTGGCTGGATTCCAACAACGACCAACACTACTTAGTGGTTATTTCACAACCTAAACCAACCTATCCCAAAACACCATAGACACTTGACTTTTTTATTTCTACCTCTAACTTTGCTTGTATTCTTCCAGAAATCATGAACTACACCTGTTTGACAATACCCAGTGACTCGGACCATGAAGCAGTCCAGCTGAACATCCGACTTCAACAACCCACCTTCCTAGTTACAGAACCATTGGAGCACATCATCAACTACAAGAGACTCGATGTGGACAGACTTCAAAGAGACATCGAAAACAGCATAACGCTTCCACCCCAAAACAGGAACCTGCAGAACATAGAAATTGACGCAGCCATAAACTGTCTGGAAACAGCCGTTTCTAGTGCACTGGACACACAAAAAGAGCCCAAGACGTCAAAGGACAGATACCAGCACCTACCTGAGTATATCCATGTTGTGTAATCTTTTTTTTAGGTTTATTAAGAAGAGAGTATCTAGAACTGGCTATGATGAATTTTTCTTCCCAAATGTGGTTTTGAAACCGACGACCATGAGTTCAGAGAGAAAGTAATGCGTACGAATAAAACCTTCGTTTTTATTTTTAAATATCATTTATTTTTTATTATTGGGGTTCAACGCCCATGACTGCCTCCGTTTCCGTTACCTTCTTAAAAATTCCTGTCGTTGTACACAGGAAGCCCTTTCCAGGAAGGCCCGCTTTGCTGCGCCGGTGCTGAGGGAAGCTAACCGATATAGAGACCCAAGTTCCTGCCGGGCCCGCACCTTCCTTCCTGCTCGGTGTCGTCTCTTGGGCGTTGACTCGGGTGTGAGTTCCCTTTTCTTCGGTGTTGGGGGTTCCCTGGGTCTGGGGCCTGCGGTCTGGTCTCGTAGTAATTGATCTTTTAGTTGGAGGGCGATCCTCCGCCGGTATTCATCGAGGGATATCTTTCTAGGGGTGAACGTGGCGGCATTCGGCGAAACCTTTATGGGGATAGAGTTACTCATTCTACGTATGAGGAGGAACGGAGTTAGTATTGTCGTAATTAAAGAACCCTACCTCGCGGTATATTCCATCAGTTTATCCGGCTTTGGCAGCCAAGACAATCCAGCCCAAAGGGCTGATGAGAAGGTTCAGTAGAACCCCATGCTACCCCAAGCTGAAATTCAAGAGCGTTATTTTTACCTTTTTCTGTTTTTTTTCTCCTCTGGATCTTCGGGATAATTAATAAATTTAAAACTTCACTGACGTTAGGTTTAACACTAGTCAAAAAAGAGACAATTTATTTCAATTTTACATGGCTATTTTGTAAGGGAATACGAATATTATATATCCAATATATGGCAACCCATCCATTTACGATATCATGATTCATATTTAAAGAGAAAAGCTTTTTATTATGTACTTGTGTTTTTTTTTAAACACTTTGTATTATGTATTTTTATAATAAGATAACAGAATTATCGAATGATATTCTTATTTACATCATATTATGTACATATTATTGGTTTTACTGTTCTTTTTGTGCTTCTTCTAAGCATCGCTCACTTAAAATAGTGTATGTAGATTTAAGTTGTAATAAAGCTGTTGAACAAACAAGACGTGTTTTTTATGTTAACCTCTGCATGTTAAATTAAGTTTTTGCTTTGCTATTTTTATATACGCTTTTTGCACGTTAGTTATATTAAAGTATAAGTACTAAAATAGAACGCTTAGACTGCATAAATTTCAAATTAGAACGCTTACAATCTATCAGAAGTGGGATAAAGTACTCATAATTAAATCGTAAATTAATTGCATGTGTTACGATTATTTTCCTTCTACATTTACTGATTTTTGTGCGCAAAATTCAACAAATTTATTAAAATGGATGCTAGTGCACGTGCTTTGAGTTTTTTGCAATCTGCTACCGTGCAGAAACTTAAAGATAAGCTAGCCGAAATGGGCTTGGCTACAACTGGTGTGAAGTCTGTGCTTAATGCTCGCTTAAATGAAGCCATCACATCGTTAGAGGTGAATCAGATTGAAGGATTTTTTCCTGACGATGTTGATGCTGATGATGGGGAATGTGGTAATAACGACCTGGAAGATGAGGAAAGTGTTGTTTCACAACGTCTTGAAAGACTCCGTGAAATGGTAAGAAAGAAGGAGGAGATTGTTGAGCTGGAGAGACGTTTGGCTGAACTTAACAGCCTTAATAGCCCTGTTCGAGACTTTCGACCTGCTGGTGCGTGCTCTTCACGTGACATTGAAGACTCCGAAGACGCCGACTTTTTGCGGTGACGACGAATACCCTATCAAAAAGTGGATAGATGCCGTCGAGGATGCAATGATCACTTACCATCTTAGTGAATCAGAGTGTTTTATATATTCCAAGAGGCTTCTAAAGGGTACTGCCAAGTTATTTTTGAGGTCTAGATCATTTCGGTCATGGAGTGAGCTTAGGGCTGCTCTTTTGACAGAATTTCACCATCACACGACAGCAACAGACGTCCATAATACGTTGCGAAACCGAAAAAAGCGTAAAGATGAAAATTACCAGCAATATGTTCTCGCTATGCAGGAGGTTGCGTCTTCGGCAGATATCGATGAGCAGGATGTGATTGCCTACATCATAAAGGGCATACCAGATTCTGTGTTCAACAAACAACTTATGCTCACAGCCAACAGCATATCTGAGCTTAAAACTGTTCTTCGTAAGTACGAAAAAATGAAGACTGAACTACAACCATCAACGTCAAGCTACAACAGACCTATGCAACAAACAAAGCCTTTGCAACGAAATGAATCAAAAATCAAATGTTATAATTGTAACGAAGTTGGTCACTTATCCAACAAGTGTCCAAAACCACGTCGTGAAAGAGGTTCATGTTTTCGTTGTGGTAAGAAAGGACATGTTGTAAATGATTGTTCCCAAGCATCATCGGTTCTCATGGTTCAAAACGAAAATCCACCAAATGAACCACAAATTTCTAAAGTGATGAGTGATTTCAATGGAGTTCTGGAGTTCGAGTTGTGAAGCTAGAAATGTTCGAGTTTGCATGCACGTGATGACCGTCATTGATACTGGAAGCCCGATAAACTTCATCCAACAGCAATATGTGCCCCCTTTTATGATGACATCTTTAGAGCCACCTACACATGATTTCGTTGGTATCAATAACTCAAAATTGGTTATATTAGGTAAATTTTTATGTTATGTTAAATTTAATGGTAATTATGTTAATTTATGTCTTTATGTTGTGAGCGATAAAACCATGAAAGATCCAATCATATTAGGTAGAGATTTTTTATATAAAACGAATATTAAGTTAATGATAGAAAAAACAAATTTAAAAAATATTGCGAACGAAACTTATGAGCAAAATATTGAAAACGAATCTTATGTTAAAAAAGTTGAAAACGAAACTTATATTAAAAATTTTGATGCTTTAAATTTTGAAGAAGAAATTTTAAAAATTGATACATGCGATATTCGCGATGAAAACATTTCGTTAAAAATAAATGAAAATTTGAGTTACGAAGATCAAGTTAAATTGAAAAGATTAGTTTGCGGGAGTATTTCAATGAATTCAAAATATGGTTTTGAAATGCAAATAATTTTGACTAATGCTAATAGTTTTTTCAGTTGCGCACCAAGGCGTTTACCTTACACTCATAAAATCGAATTGCAAAAGGTTTTAGATGATTTGCTTCAGAATAACATCATACGCGAAAGTAGTTCACCTTATGCGTCGCCAATAGTGTTAACTAGGAAAAAGACAGGTGAAGTTCGTCTCTGTGTAGATTACCGCCATTTAAATAAAATAACGGTTAAGGATAATTTTCCTCTACCACTAATCGAAGATCACCTTGATAGGCTTCGAAATAAAAAATATTTTTCATTGCTTGATCTTAAAAGCGGTTTTCATCACGTGAAAATGGCTGAAGATTCGATAAAATTAACATCATTTGTAACCCCCATGGGGCAGTTTGAATATCTGCGTATGCCTTTTGGGCTGAAAAACGCCCCCGCAGTTTTTCAACGTTACATAAACCAAATATTTAAAGACGTTATCAGCTCTGGAAAATTATTAATTTACATTGATGACTTGTTGGTTGCTACTGAAACTAAAGAAGAACATTTTATTATTTTGAAGGAAGTTTTGGAGATAGTTTCTGAAAAGAGTCTGAAGTTACGTCTTGATAAATGTGTGTTTATGTATGAGAAAATAAAATATCTGGGGTATGAGGTATCTGCGAATGGAATAGGTCCAAATTATGAAGGTTTGAAAGCCGTGGCAGACTTTCCCTTACCCACCAATCATAAGAGATTGCATTCATTTTTAGGCCTTTGCTCATATTTCCGCAAATTTATCAAAGATTTTTCTTTGTTGGCGAAACCACTTTATGACCTTTTAAGAAAAGATGCAGAGTTTGTATTTGGCGAGAAGCAGTTGGAAACATTTTACAATCTGAAGCAAAAACTTCTTGATGCTCCACTTTTAAGCATTTTCAATCCGACCGCTGACACAGAGCTTCACTGTGACGCCAGTAGTATGGGCTTCGGTGCTGTATTGCTGCAGCGTCAAGACGATAAAAAGCTTCATCCTATCTTTTTCTTTTCCAAGCGCTCCACTGATCAAGAATCTCGATATCATTCATATGAGTTAGAAACTCTAGCCATTATTTATGCCCTAAGAAGATTTCGAGTTTATCTGACAGGCATCCGTTTCAAAATAGTCACTGACTGTAGGTCACTGACTCAAACTCTAAATAAAAAGATCTTAAATCCTAGAATATCGCGTTGGGAGCTCCAGGATTTTGACTATGTCATCGAACATAGAGATGGCAAGAGGATGGGTCATGTTGACGCTCTCAGTCGGTGTCATAACATTTTACTTGTTGAATCTGAGTCGTTTGAACGTGCGCTTGCTGCTGCCCAACAAAGAGATCCAACTATAAAGAAGTTAGTCGAGATGTTGGAGAAAAGGGAAAGTTCCACTTACGAACTCATAAATGGACTCGTGTATCGTAAGATAAATAAAAAGGTATTCTTTTATGTACCGTCCATGATGGAGAGAAATATCATTCAAACGCACCACGATGGTTTATGTCATCTTGGCGTTGAAAAATGTTTAAATTTTTTAAGGAAAACATACTGGTTTCCTAGTATGAAAAACAAAATCAAACAATATATAAGTAATTGTTTAAAATGTTTACATTTTTCATCCCCAAGTGGGAAAAAAGAAGCGGTCTTGCACAACATCCCTAAAGGTGAGAAACCCTTTGAAACCCTCCACATCGACCATTACGGTCCACTGCCAACATCTCCTGGCAATAGCAAAAAGCATATACTTGTTATAGTTGACGGATTTTCAAAGTTTACTAAGCTTTATGCAGTTAAAAGTACGACAACCAAAGAAGTAATTCAATGCCTTGAGTCTTATTTTTCTTTTTATAGCAAACCATCACGTATTATTTCAGATAGGGGTAGTTGTTTTACCTCCGATGATTTTTCCAACTTTTGTGAAAAATATAGCATTAAACACATTAAAGTCGCAACAAGTTCGCCTCAATCCAACGGTCAGGTTGAACGGATAAACAGGTGTCTTACACCTATGCTGTCAAAAGAAAGTGAAATGGAATCAGGTAATTGGGTGAAATATTTGCAGAAAGTTGAGTTTGCTCTCAATAACACTGAAAACAAAAGCACAGGTATAAGTCCCAGCATGCTACTTTTTGGAGTTGCCCAAAAAGGTATAATTCAAGATAACATGAAAGAGTATTTAGACCAAAATATAATAGAACAAGAACCACGAAATTTAGAAGCACTTAGGAAAAAAGCAAATGAGAAAACTATCGAGAGTCAAAACCAAAACAAATTTCATTTTGATAAACGCCACAAGAAACCACTTCAATATAAAATCGGTGACCATGTATTGATAAAAAACGTTGTAAATACTCCCGGCCTAAACAAAAAATTTTTGGCTAAGTACAAAGGACCTTTTGAGGTTGTCAAAATTTTAGAAAATGATCGATATGTTATCAAAGATTTAGAAAATTTACAGATATCTCGCGTGCCGTATGAAGGAGTATGTTGCCCTGAAAATATGAAGCCTTATGTTAGAACATAAGTCAAATTTGCATGTATCAATATTTAATATCGCTTTTTTTTGTTTGTTCTAAATTTATAGTTATTTCTATTAGTATTATATAGAATTTATTTTATTAAAAGACTTCATGAAAATATAATATAAAGTACAAACTGTTTTATACTATAATCGTATATTAATAAAAGATATCTACATATATAAGTATGTATACAGAAAAATAATACGAATTCGTATAATTTAAAATGTAAAAACAAAACTAAATTTTAATTTTCAAGTTTAAATATGATGATTAATTCCTATATTATTTTGCTATTAAAATTTATTTTAAAATGATTCAATATAATATGTGTATATGATTCAAATCAAAATATGATATTAACAATTCTTATGTTATTATGCTATGAAAATGTATTTAAACGAATTATTATAATTCGAATCAAAAGAAATAATTTATTACTATGTAATTTTGATTTAAAAATGTATTTAAGAAACAGTGCATGTTCATGGAATCGTAAATCGAGGACGATTTATCGTCAGGATGATCGAGTTGTAAGGGAATACGAATATTATATATCCAATATATGGCAACCCATCCATTTACGATATCATGATTCATATTTAAAGAGAAAAGCTTTTTATTATGTACTTGTGTTTTTTTAAAACACTTTGTATTATGTATTTTTATAATAAGATAACAGAATTATCGAATGATTTTCTTATTTACATCATATTATGTACATATTATTGGTTTTACTGTTCTTTTTGTGCTTCTTCTAAGCATCGCTCACTTAAAATAGTGTATGTAGATTTAAGTTGTAATAAAGCTGTTGAACAAACAAGACGTGTTTTTTATGTTAACCTCTGCATGTTAAATTAAGTTTTTGCTTTGCTATTTTTATATACGCTTTTTGCACGTTAGTTATATTAAAGTATAAGTACTAAAATAGAACGCTTAGACTGCATAAATTTCAAATTAGAACGCTTACAATTTATACCTTAAATTCTATCCCTACTTAACTATAAAATTATGAAATTCCATAATTGTTTATTTTACAATTCTACAATTATGAAATTTCACAATTGTTTTTTTGGGTTACAACTACAATTAATAATATCATATTTTAATTGGAATGCTAGATGAGCATTTCCCAAACTAAACCTAGTTCCTACACACATTCTTTCTGGTTTCGACATCCATCGATCGGTGTAAAGCTGACGTCGCACCTTCTGTTGTTTTGTTGTCCCAATTCGGATTGTAACCAATTCATTCATTCATCATTCAACATTAACCATTCGTTAGTCATCCAGCCATCGGTCGATTACCCTCAAGTTAATGCTTCATTTTGCTGGGGTTGCAATTTGTTTCAGTTGGATGCAATGCATGTGCTGTGGTTGTTTGTAAACAAAACGATCGCGTACTATTTTTGCTGAGTACGACAAATCGAATTGTTTACTGTTCCTTTTGGCTGTGGCTGACCTTGGTATTGTGATATTAAATAATACATTGGGTTTGTATAATTTTTTGGGTATGTTCATGGTTATGTGAGAGTTTACACTTGTTTATAGTGTGTAGGCATCTCACATAACACCTCCCCTCTCCAGAAAAGTGCACATTTTTGTTTGGAAGAGACAAAAATTGCGTTAAGTGTTGCAGCGGATCTCTTCGTTTAACGTAGACGTATTTGCTGGTACAGATGTTTTGTTCTTTGATGACTCCTTCTGTAGACTTTTTTGTTGACGTTTTGCTCTTTGATGACTTCTTCTGTTGGCTTAGTCGCTGGTATATAGATGTTGTGACCGGAATGGATTGTGTGTGTGGAACAAAATATGCTTCTTTTTTTTTTTTTTTTTTTTACGAAAAATTGATAAATTATCTACATGATTGAAGATTTAATTTGGTGCTTAAAAACTATTCTTCTAGTTTCTAGTATTTTATTTAAATTTACAACTTACAACGTTATGGTCAAATTAATTCTATTTATAAACACCAATTAAAATTACTATCTATTTTTTTTTTTTTTTTTATATTTATATGTAGGTACTGTATAATGAATTTGAATTTTTGTTTGGTTTCTTTTCGTATTATTACTCATATAAATTTTTTGAAGTATTATGACTAAAATTGCTACGTTTGACTTACTACATAAAACAAAAATAATTGGTAAGAATGTAAGAAAATTTTGCATTATTATAGTACTTGTTTTATTATTAAATTTTTTTTTGTGTAATTAAATTTTTCTTTCAAAATAGGTATAATATTTATTTGTATAAATTTAATAGGGTCGTTATCCAAAATATATATTTAATTTAATATTTATATACTTCCATATTCTTTGTATTTATAATATTTATGGGCCCCTTTTTCTATTAACATTATTTATTTATAAAAATTATTTTTTTTTTTTTTTTTTATTATATTTTTTTTTTGACAATTGTTTTTAAGTTTACCTTAAGTATTATAGGTCTACAAGTATAAATGTTTATTGACATGTCAAACATAATTCTAAATAAAAAATTTACTTTAAGTTTATGGGTTTCAAGTATGAATATTCGTATCTGTATTTTTTTTTTTTTTTTGTGTATGTACGCATATTTTGTTGTGTTAATAAAGTTTGTACCTAATGTATTTTTGTATGATTTTTTATGTAAGTTGTATTTTTATGTATGTGTGTCGGAATGTTTTTGTACGTCGATTTCTCAATTTCTATTTCTGTTTTGGGGATTTTTTTTTTTTTTTGTTGATATTGTTTTTTTTTTTTTTTACATATATTATTATTATTATTTTTTTTTTTTTATATTACTATTCCCTCTTTTAGTTTAATGGGGCTCTTTATTTCCCTCTTTTCATAAAACAATTTTATTTTTTTTTGTTTATTGCCGTATGTAATGACGTTGGGGATATCTTATCATTTCCCCGAACAAGGTTTCCCCAAATTCTTCCATCTCCTGTTTACTTGCAATTAGA